>CM031235.1:113340816-113915816 GCA_018340775.1 Taxus wallichiana var. yunnanensis | reverse complement strand
TCTGTATTTATATTTAAATACTTTTTGTTGTAAGTTAAAAAAAAGCTAATTTGATCCCTTTAAGAGGCTTTTATGGCACAACACTAGAACTTCATGAATTTGCCAAACATTAAGGTAATATGGATTTAATCATCTCTTTGGACTCATGTCCTGTGATTGACTTTTTTGGACAATCTATTTTGCTATCATTTCTGATGGACCTGTTTATTTGATTTCAGATTCCTCTCATTTTGGGTATATGGGGAGGAAAAGGTCAAGGAAAATCATTCCAATGCGAGCTCATCTTTTCTAAGCTGGGGATTAAGTGATTCAATGTTTCCTTCCCTTTAGATTATGTTGTTTGCGCAAACCTTGGTTTATCTTTGAATATATGCCTGCATCTGAGGATGGTGACATGGATAAGTCCAAATCAAGGTTTATATCTTTAATTTCTTCTTTAAGGGTTGCATGGAGTCATTTTAATTTGAAATTGTTGTTGGATTGGACTATTGTGTTTGCATTTAAGGTTGCATCTGATTTTTGCATCTAAATAATGGATTGTGCTTGATTTTTTTAATTTGAGAAATGAAGTTATGTATTACACATAAGGTATGTAAATACCAAGTTCTCTGTTTGTAAAGGTAAATTTATATTTATATCTGGATTTTTGTTATTTGTATACAGTCCAATCATGATGAGCGCTGGAGAGCTTGAAAGTGGAAATGCAGGATAACCTGCAAAGTTAATCAGGAAAAGATACCATGAAGCAGCTGATATCATTAAGAAAGGGAAGATGTGTGTCCTCTTTATCAATGATCTTGACGTAGGAGCAGGAAGAATGGGAGGCACAACACAGTATACAGTGAACAATCAAATGGTGAATGCCACACTCATGAACATCGTAGATAATCCCACTAATGTTCAGCTACCTGGCATGTACAACAAGGAAGACAATCCCCGTGTTCCTATCATTGTGACAGGAAATGACTTCTCAACTTTGTATGCCCCATTGATTCGTGATAGTCGTATGGAGAAATTTTATTGGGCTCCAACTAGGGATGACATAATTGGGGTCTGCAAGGGAATTTTCCAAGCAGATAATGTTCCTGATGGCTAATCTTATTTCAATTTGAGCTGAGTGTTGCAGATTTCTTTGGTTCCCTAAGAGCAAGGGTATATGATGATGAGGTGACAAAGTGGATAGGAGAAGTGGGGGTGGAGAGCATTGGCAAAAATCTAATCAACTCAAGGGAAGGACCTCCAACCTTCCAAAAGCATGCAATGACAGTGGAGAAACTTCTTGAGTATGGAAACATGTTAGTTAAAGAGCAAGAGAATGTGAAACGTGTGCAACTGGCTGATAAGTACATGGCTGAAGCTGATCTTGGGGAAGCTAACGAGGATGCTATTAAAATTGGTGCCTTCTATGGTCTGTAATTTCATTTTCTATTTTCTAAGAGTCTATGATCAAAGATGCATCATTGATTGTACTAATAGAAGCATCATTTTCAATCAAAAAGTACTTTTGATTGATTTACTTCAATGAGTAAGTTGTTCAAGAGAGTTGGGTTGGTCCAATGACTCAATAATATTAATGCAGTGATTATTTTACCTCCGAGTAAATTCTCGAATGTAATTTGATCTTATGGAAGACCCTCTAAAAGGGTCTATGATGCTTACAAGTGCAACAAATGACATGTCCTCTATTTCTAGGCCAACATCACTTATGTGAAATTGAAATATTGTTAAAGAATGTGCATATAACTAGAATTACAATACCTCTACAAATAGAGAATGGGAAAGAGATGAATATTGGTTTTGTTGTGGTAATTGCAGGTAAGGCTGCACAACAAGTGAACTTGCCTGTCCCTGAAGGTTGCACAGACCCAAGTGCGGAAAATTATGACCCAACAACAAGAAATGACGATGGAACTTGTGTGTACAACTTCCAGGAGTAACACAAACAAGATTTATCATTAAGGAGATTTGGAAAGAGCCCCATGAAGTTATGTATTTGTTAGGCATAGATAGACCTATTTGTAATTATTAATGCACAACATTTATGTAGTTTAAACAACTGTCATCAAACTTTTTCTCAACTACTGTTAGAAGAATAAGGATAGTTTTCAAACTATAAGGGTAGTGTTTTCAATAGATTTTTTGGTGTTTTATTTGAATTAGTCCAAAAATGGACATCTCCAAGCTTTAGGTGTGGGAAGTTAACTGGGTATGATGGGAATGTGGTTTTGGTGGATAATAAAGATCTCTATCGATGGAAGTTAAATGAAGATGTGAAGGACAGAGGGTATAGCTAGTTAGAATTACAGGTATTTCTAAGGATCCTCTATGAAGATTTAGCACTGAAACAGGGATCTATTGTCAATGATTTGAGCATGCAGAGAAATCCACAGAGTAATGTTGGAGTCAGCTACTATCACTTGCAAGTGGTGTTTAATAGTTGTGGGTGGGTTTGGCTACACTTGTACGGGAAGAAGTTGATTGTGTTTGATGCGAGAGGAAGAATGATGAGAAGCATTGATGAAGAAGTGCGATAGTTTTTAAACAAGCCGCATCTACATTACCAATTCATGGTTATGAAGTCAACAAGTCGTTTTTCCATATTTGAAGACCATTGTTCACTACTTTCTGTATGAAAGTTGATACCTTGCCAATTACTCCTCTCATGTTTCAAATAGAAAAATGGTGGTTTACTGCATTTTTTATTTTCTTTTCCCTTTTTTGTTTCTTTTTGGGGAATACTTGTCTTGGGAAACACAATATACCTTTCTAAAAATTGTATGGCCACTAATTTGCACAATGTAATGGACTAATTTTTTTATTATTTTTGGGTTGGTCCTCGGAAAAAAAATGTTGAAAACTGAAATTGTTACATAAACCTGGGTAATTCCTGGCAATGTTAAAGAACATGTATGGAAGAGGGGCTCTATTCCTGTCATCACTGGTTGAAAAATTGGAGTCCTCTGCTCTTCAATGAGGGCTTTTGAGCCCATTGGTGAATCTTAGACCCCAATCTGATAAGTCTCAAATGATGTTTTTCTTTTGATACACTTATTAGATAACCAACGATTGAAATTGAATCATAAAATCCTTCAAATATAAGAATCACATCAAAAAGATAAGAATCCTTAGCAATATAATTAATAATTTATTTTTTTTGAAAAAACTACAACTTATGTTCTTACTCACAACATCTATGCGGATGTAGGTAGGTAGGTGCATTTGCGTTTGAATGGTAACAAGATTAATGAATTTTTTTTTTTGGAGAAAATGTTTTCGAGAGATATGCCACCATAGTGAGAAACTAGAAATTACATTTAGCTTGTTAAATACACCCTCTGGAACAACTATCAGAGTTGTCAAAAACCTCCGCATATGTTTTGACTGCCACACTGTAACCAAATTCATCTCCAAGGTTGTTGCAAGACACATTGTTGTGAGAGATGCAAACTAGTTCCATCATTTCAAACAAGGACAATGTTCTTGTGGAGATTATTGGTGATGCTAAGAAAAGAAATCTGTAAACATAGGCTTACCTATAAGAAGATGCATTGTGTCAGACCTGCAGGTGATAAAGAAGTGACCAGGTTTAAACAAGTTTTTCCCCTGTGTTCGGAAACGTTAGACTCTGTTATTGCTTTCATAAAATCAAATTGCAATGTCCCCTCAATCTGAATAAGCTTGGATGAAGACCTTTGGCCCTTTTTGTCTACCCGACGAAGGGGGTTAAGCTTTATTATTTTATTATATTGCTATTGCTATTGTTTTAATATATATATATATATATATATATATATATATATATATATATATATATATATATATATATATATATATATATATGAAAAGAACATATAATAAATAATAAAGTTTATTAATAAAATTAAAATGTCAACATCAAAATACAATTAAAAGTAATTGTATTAGAAAGGGAAAAGTGTGACTTGCTTTGGGAGTCATAAGTGGGAAATCGTGCCATTAAGCCCAAAGGAGAAAAATGCGACCAGCATAGGGGAAAGAAATAATTTGATTGGCTGGGTTGAGGTGGTTGTTGGGCTGATTTCCCTTTATATAGACAAGTCGACTTGTATGGAGGTATCCAGATTTATATTATCAGCTTTTTGCATTGTTAAGAGCTCTGGCTTTTATCAGGAATTCCAAGGACGAAAACCCTTGTGGATTCATCTCTTGCGGACGAAAACCCCAAGGGATTGGGAGGGGATTTCACTCAGAAATTTCCAGTGTGGTAAATCAGATTTTCCGGATTCATTACAGCAGTGTAGGTGACAGTTTGAAGGTATTTTCAGTGTGTTTTGACCAGCAGCTGGGCCGATCCATTGTGGACAGTTTGGCAGCGATTCCAGAGGTATTTATCCACAAAAATATTTGACAAATATTCTCTGTACTTTTGTGAAATAAATCGCTGTATTTGCATCATATTCTGAAGTGAGTTTTGAGGGTTTTCAGGCAGATTTTTATCAGACTTCAGATCTGATTTTCTGGGTTGTATCGGCTGTAATAAAGTCAGTTTTCTGTATAATTCAGTCTCTAATTATCTGGGCAATCATTAGAAATCAAAAATATTGCCATTGGGTGTTATTTATATTGATATCTCTATTAAACCCTAGTCGCATTTTTCAGATCTGCATTAGGGAAATTGCCATAACATACGTAATACTGTATTTGTTGTTTTGTTTGAATAAAAAATTCATTGGAGTTTAAGGAGGATCCATCTGGGGATCTTTCACAAATGTATAGAATGCAATGTGCATCATTGCCTATGTATTTACATTTGATTGTAATTTTGCATTCACAAGCTCAATCAATCTGGCGGTATTTGGTTTGGTTGATGCACATACAACTTTGGATTTTATATTATCTCTTTCATGTGAAGCTTTCATGTTACAATTTTGATATCAGGTAGAAGCTCTTCTGGAATATTGATTTAGAATTTGAATTTTCTCTTGCTTTTTCCCTTTTCTACTTGGTCAATGATTGGACGCGAGCTGCCATGAACCTAAGTATCAGATTGGATTTCCCCTAGCCTGGTTAGTTTAGTCAAGGGAAGTTTCCATGTGGACTGTGGAGAAAAGAATCCCGGGACGAGGATTCCTACTTTAAATTTCTTGCTCAAACAAAGGTCTTGCACATGCCTGTTAAATCGGACTGTTTAGGTTTGATGTTATTAAATGAAGATGTGAAGGACAGAGGGTATAACTGGTTAGAATTACAGGTATTTCTAAGGAGCCTCTATGAAGATTTTAACTTACACAAATTTAACAATCCCCACATTACTGTAATCCATTTAATACTATAAAGAGAAACGTAAATTCCACATCATTGTTATACAAGACACCAATTTGGTGTACGAAACTTTCCCTCCAGCAATACAAAATGGAATTTTTCCCAATGTAAACATGCCCTACCTGTCTAAATTCACATTTGCACCAATCTTTTGGAGAAACAAACTTCCCAATTTCCACTCAACCTTCTTCAGTATTGCTATTTCATTTACTATAAAATTATAAAAAACTCAAAATACCCTAACATTCTACTGAAATTTGTTTCAACAAGGACAACTAAAAAAATATTACAATCAAGCTCGTACAAGTATACATTCAGAAAATTAAGGTCTTAAGTGATTAAACACGTCTGATCAGTCTTAACCTTTGTTAAATACATATGGTTCTCATATCTAATATTATATCAACATATGTCTTCTATTCTTTGTTGCTTTATAAAATCAGATTACTCCCTCCAACTAAAAAAACTCACTTCAATTTCTACCCATACTAAACATATAAATCTCCCCAAACCCTACACCAGTGAATTGATGAAGTTACCGATGCAGCGAAGGGCTTCACCCGCGCTTTGCTGCTCCATCGTTAAGACAGTAAAGCCGTGGTCTTCCTCCTCGAAGATATGCACTTCTACCTGCTTCCCGCATCCCTTCAAAACCTCAACATACTGCAATTCTTTATCTTTCAAGATATCGAGCCCTCCAATCACAAAAAGTATGGGCGGAAGGGCATTACTACAGGCTGTGCGGGCTGATTCTCCAGCTACGGGATTGCAAAATGGATGGTCTCTGTTACTTCCCAGCGGCAGGGCAAGTCTCCACAGGGCGTCCGATTCCTTGAGATTTAAAACCAACGAGTTGTGCTTTTCTGACGGCGTCCGCTCTTCTCCTCCGAAAAATGGGTACAACAAAATCATCCCCTTTATTTGGATATGAAGATTGCCACTGCCAGCACCAGCCGCCCAGATGCCCACATGATGCGCAATGTTCCCTCCTGCGCTATCCCCCACCACAAACACCTTGGAAAAGTCGGCGTGGGAATGGAACCACGGATCTACCTCTGCTGCTTCTTCTCTCTCCCTTTTCATGGAGTCAATCCATTGCAGTGCAGCGATGGCATCGTGGTAGGCGGCGGGAAGGCGGTGCTCTGGAGCCAATCTGTATTCCGCAGATACGATGATAACGCCAAGTGTTGCTGCCCACTTCTGGCACATGCGGTGAATAATGGCGGTTGCAGGGGTAACTTGGTAACAAAATCCGCCGCCGTGATAATAGAGCAGTACGGGAACCCTGGTTTTGGTTTCGGGCGGAAGGTAGAGTCGCGCCCACAACCCAAGATTGTGGTCGAAGACAATGTCTTTATAGGGCACAAAGTTGTAATTAGCATCTGTGGGTGGAGGTGGAAATTGTTGCTCTTCCCGAACAATGGATCCATCGCTGTATAATTTGATATGGCCGTCGGCCAAACTCTCCACCACCCAAGGCTCGCTGTAATCCGCCATTATCTTCGTTTCTTCTTCTGCAAGTGATACCTACAGCTGCAACAAAATTGTTATGATAGAGCAAACATGCACATTTTTCTTTGCCCATTCGGGAGGTATTTGTCAACATTGCTAATATAAAATGAACGCGCCACCGTAAAAGTGTCTACAAAATACTATTTACAAATGGGCAATTTGAAGCGTGGTTTGCGACATGTGGGAAATAGAGAGCTCCACTTGTTGCGAAGTATGTGTTCGCATTTGTACATTAGTTTTCACCTCCCTTCCACATAAATGAATACGGACTTAATGGAGAGGATTGGCCCTTGAAATTATTCCTTGGGGAGGGGTATCATGGAGGTAGCTGCAGCTCCTCGGTTTTTTTTGAGCGGGTGGTCTCAATGAACAAGAAAATTTAGGAAAATAAAAATTTTATAATATTTTCCTAAAAATGAGAAGAAATAAGTTTTTAGGAGATTTTAAGATAAAAGGTTTCCCCACCCACTTCTATTTTACACTGAAGGCATTCCCAATTAAAATGAGGGTGGTTCTATCTCAGAGTGGTCACAAAGTTAGATGGTAGTGATGAAGTAATGGTGGACGTTGACGTGCGGATTAACATTGGCCATCCACGTGTCCCCAACCAACAAAAAAACCCTATCCGCTTAAAATGTTAGTACTAATGTTGGTTTTCTGCGGCACCATTGAGTTTTTGCGGTGTTTTGGTGAACAAGAAGTGACATAGAAGGACACTTTAAATTGTAAAGTGGTTGTGTGTGGTAGTGAAACCATATTATCATTTGGGTCCCTATTGAGGCATATTTCTTAGCAGAATTGTCTACTACGATGTCAATTTTTTTCGGCTTTTTTATTAGAGTGCCTCTATAATGGCTTCGCTAGTTGACATTAGGATATTTTGATTGAGAATATGGTTTTAATGAATGCAACCTACTAAAATGGGAGGATATGGTTGGTGTCACAACTTATGGTTTCTATGTTTTTCGTTGTCTCATAGTTTCATCCCGTCTCGGTTCAAAGTTTTCATGTGTAGACAAGATTGAGTGAAAAATAAAGCAAAAATTTGTTTCCCGTATAAACAATTCACTAGAAATATGTGTGTGTGTGTGTAACACACACACACATGCCATTATTTCTTAACTTGTTTTCTCGTTACGTTTCAATTTTCAAATGATCCTCCTGCTTGTTCCATATGACTTAGAGAGTGTGTATGGTTTCGCTACATGTTTTATTTTCTTCCACATGTATTTATCCTTTGCTTACATTATTTTATCCTGCTATTTCTCTTGAAATATAGCAAAAGGGTACTCCCAATCATCACTGCAACTTTTATCATGTATTAGCATTATTATAATTATTGAAAATTCTCATATCTTTCCTTATTATTGTGTAATGTTGGGTTACGTCTCAACGACTACGGCCTCCAGCTTGACCAGCTTCGACCTGCCTATCATGGTGCAGCCACCTGTCGCCCACAGAGGAAGTTGCTTCATGTTTCTCCAGCCACGCCTTGTTTTCCTGTTCCAACGCAGAATAGTTTAGTCTCCGGGATGTACACTAAATAACAACTGGAATACGTAGCGGATATGGATGGACGCAATGGCGGAGTGAACAGAGGACATGGGCATCCCCACGAAGTATATTTAACTAGTAAGTATAGCAGACAACGTATTTTGATTGCAGGTAGATGATTTTCTCAGCATCTCGGATAATTCATATACAAGAGAGCAGATACTAGCTATGGAAAAGACCATGCTCAACAAACTCAAATTTCATCTCTCAGTCCCAACTCCATATGTATTCCTTGTTCGGTTTCTTAAGGCAGCTGGTTCTGACAAGGAGGCGAGAACTTATATAAGCTCTGAACCCTTCTTGTTCTTCCTATTTTTCCTATTGTTGGCCTTATTATAGTACAGTTTTTGTCCCCTTATAATTATTTTTGGTTTCATTTTCAGATGGAAAATCTGGCGTTCTTCCTCACTGAACTGAGCTTGGTTCAGTATGGCATGGCCAAGTTTGCTCCATCATTGTTTGCTGCTGCAGCTGTCTACACATCTAGATACACTCTGAAGAAGGAACCCATCTGGAACGACCTACTTAAACACCATACAGGGTACTCTGAAGCAGACCTCATGTAAGTTTCTTGATCTTTCCTTTGGATCTCTTGAATCCTTCAAAAGATGATTACAAAAAATACAGACTCAAATCATATAATCTCCATTGCAAGATGAAAAAGTCGAAGAACAGCGTGCAAATATACTCTGTAAGGTTGTTTTGAAATTGCCCTTAATGTAACATAGGAAATGGAACTAGTAAGGTATTTCTGCATGGATTATTTCATAAATGGCATTTTTCTTTATGCAGGGAATGTGTTAGGTTAATGGTTAAGCATCACAGGAATTCAGCAGAAAACAAAACCAAAGGTGTTCAAAATAAGTACTCTATACCCGAGAAAATATTGGACTTATGTCTGTAGTCCTATGGTTGCAAAATAGCTCCTTATGAGCATCAGCATATGAGTTACTTGAATCGGTTGTCCTTCCATATTGAAGATGACAGGGCTTGTGCCCTGAGACTTTAAATGGTGTTTTGTTCTGTTATGGCACTGCAGAAGACAAAATTTAATATGATGCTATATTGAGAATACAGGGCTTGTTCTCTTGAATCAATCTTCTTTTCCATTAGACATTGCACAATGCCTATTTCTCTCCTCCTTTTCCCTTTCTTCTATTTACTAAAATGAGTATTGACAACATTTTTTTGGCAAGATACTGCCACTTTTTCTGCTTTGTTCTTGTCAACATTGATTGATTTCTGAAAATTAATATTTGGAACTTCTTTTCGTTTATAAACATGCTGGAATCATCACTCCCCAATTTGAATCCACTTGTGGATTAGCATCATGGTAATTTTAATGAGATCTATGCTCTGTGTAGGCTTACATCTTTTCAACTTGAATGCTTTGCGAGGTGGTAACTGTTTTCTAATGTTCAACTGTTTTGAAATTCCATCAATCTTTGAACTATCCCTGAATTATTAAATCATGGTATAGTTTTTGAGAGAGCTATTTTAATCAGAGTTATCATAGAACTGTTACTTACCAATCATTTTTTTTGCATCAATTCTATTGGTGGCAGAAAGAATTGTTGGTTCTTTTTCTTGCTGGCATGAGACTTGTGCTTAGGGCAGGAATGCTTGTGAAAAACCTTGATAAATGTTGTCAAGACTGGATGTTAAGGGCTTGTACACTACAAAAGCTCTAGGAACACAGTTTCTGTAGTTGATTTCTGAGTTTCTACCCACCCCTTTTTTTTTCATCCAAAGTTGTTATCAAGAACATCCAAAAGTTAGTTTTGATGCAGTTTCTGCACCGCATTGGTGGTTCGTTGGATTTTGGCCTTTCTGATTAGATTTTTGTGCAATTTCAGTTCACCATCTTGATTGCTTCATTGGATTTTGGCCTTCCTGATTTGATTTTCATGGCTCTCTAATTTGATTTTGATGTAGTTTCACTGTACCACCTTGGTGGTTTGTTTGATTTGGGCTTTTCCAATTTGATTTTGATGCAATTTCAGATTACTTAGTACAAGCAGTATCTGCACCACCTAGGTGGTTTATTGGGTTTTGGGTTTCTTGATTTGGGTTCAATATGTATGCACCCAATGCAAGGAAAATGACTGCACCCACAATCGATGCAAGAATGGAGTGTGGGTTGTCAACTGGAAGACTCAAACAATCTTCTCTGCTTGCCCTGAACCCTGCATTGGGATATAAGGGGAGATGTCAGGGTAAGAAGAGATCGCTAAAGATTAGAGATTTCACAAGCCAAAATATGCTTCCTGGTGGTGTTGCTAAAATGCCTAAGTCCAGTTGTAGTGCATCAGGGATGTTTAGGCCAAGAATTCTAGCCCAAACGATTCACGCATACAAAGCTGTATCAGGAGCAAATATGGTCTTTGAAGATGATAGTATTGGACTCAATGCACTTGCAGATACCTCACAAACATCTAAATTGATGGACTTTATCTCATCAGAGAGAGCTAAAGTTGTTGCCATGATAGCTATGGGGATGTCACTTTGTAATGCCAATAGAATTGTTATGTCTGTTGCAATTGTGCCTCTCACATCTACTCATGGTTGGATCAACTCTTTTGCAGGCATTGTTTAGGTGTGTACAAATTGCTCTATTGTAACCAAGTTTTTGGTGCACCCAATTTGCATTAAGGCCATTTTAATATCTAAAATGTTTCAAAAATTGCTTGTTCTTTTCCTTTTTTATTGTTGTATTTTCACCCAGAGCATCTTTGTAGTTTTTACATCCAACTTCCCACGCTCTGGTTCTTCAACAAAGCTTCCCTGATGATGGTATAAAACATTATTATGATCTACATCTGCAATCAGTAAAATTTCCATACACACTCAAAATAAGTTTATATTGACATTCTTGAGTATCTGCTATCTAAAACTTTCTTAGAGTAAGTTTACTAGAGACTCAATTCCAACAACAATTCAAAACTGAATTGCAGAAGGACCTTGCTGCTACTAATTCTTCACCCTCTTGCTATTTGGATTCGTTAAGATTAAACACATTGATCTTGGTCTGTTTTTTAGATTTAGAGGTGGCTTTTAGTTTTTCCTTGTTTGTGGATGGGCTGGCGAGTTAATGTTAAATAGAGAGCCATTTGATACAGACAAGTTTAAACATTTGCAGACCGGGTTTAAAGACAACATCACAACACTATTGGATCATTATCATCGTAGGGAAAAACATAGCAAAATAGGCCCCATCCTATTTTTATGGAAAAAATAGATGATAGCTTGTATTTTTAATCAAGATCGGATTAACTTTCTCCGGATAAATTCAAGTTAAATTAACTTACAACTATCTAAGCTGACCTGCTGGAGATGTTGATCGCAAGCGATATATACACCTGGTTCAACCAGAGTCTCAAGATAATGGGTCAGATACCGAACAAAAATAGTAAAAATTTAGAGACTTTTTCATAAATCTATACTGTGTATTGCCAGGTTGAAGTAAACTTCCATGAGATAGTCAATGATCTCAAGTCTGGAGGAGAAGGGAGCAAATATTTAATTTAATGTCTCCATCAGGAAAGACCCATGTTTGTTAAGATTGATACCGTAAATTACAACAAGAGCTCGAATGGTTGGATCTGGAAGGAATAGGTAGAGTAGGGAAACGATTGCCTTCCGTGGCTCTCATGGTGGATGTACATCACTCAAACCTAGGGTTGAAAAGTGATTCTCGGAAACTGTTGAACAGGTGGTCTGTAATGGGACATCCAGGTCACGAAATGAATATGTAGAGATCACCAGGTTTTATCTTATGTGATCCAACACAATATATGCACTTATGATTTAAGTAACAGAAAAATGCAGCAGGTTGAATCTGGAACATGCATGAAAAATGTGCAACATTGCCAAAACTGAAGATTTATAATTTGATAAGTAATCCAAGGTTTCAACATGTGGTTTCTCGGACATTGGATTCATCATGATGGAAATCATTACTAAGAGTACCATATGTACACATAGGAAGAGACGATGGATGGGTTAGCAACTAGTTTGACAAAATGCCTAGGACCATTCCTTTGAAATTGAAGCAAATCCTTTTCGTCTCTTCCCCTGTCACTCGTAACCCAATTAAAAAGTCTTGACACCTTTTTTGGCATCCAAATCCTACTTGCTTGGCTTGGTCAAGTTTCATTATAAGTACATCATCATTACGTAAGTGGCCTGATAACAAAAACCATAACCTTGGCCACATGTCAACTTATACCTTACCATTGTCCCTTCTAATCCATTGTTTGTTGTTCCAAGTTGTCCAAATTTTTTGAAGTTCTTTTGTATTTTTAAGAATACGAATTTTATCTCCTTGTTAACTTTTTTTCGGTTGATATTCTTGGATGAGGTTGTGAGCCACCTGAATATGGCCTGATATGTTTGGGCCACATTGTCCAAGAATTGTAAACATGGGCCGTGTTGGACTGTACCAATCATGGTTACATTGCAACCTTGCCATATGTCTACTAGCTTTATGGATCACTTTATTGCAGTGAGGAGTATTTGAACCTGAATCACTCTCTTACAGGTGTTATTCCATTGCCATTAAACCACAACCTCTTAGATATCTAATCCCATTGTTAATTACTTGTTTCTGTGATTCCTTTATCTTGTGTGTACTATAAAACATTTAGAGCTTCTTCAATTAAATTTTTAGGGAATTTTTGGTAAAGTTTGTAGCTTGCCTATGGAGTTGAAGTATCATGGTTCAATCCCTGCTTGCCAAACTGTGGTCACTGAAGAGGCAATATTTGTTAGAAATTCTACATCACCAAATACAACATTCAATGTGCACCCACACAGTACATTGGGCTATGAATAAAATATCTTCATATATTTGTGTCATTCTGCAGAGGGATTATGCTCTTGAAAAGTCTAAGATAACAACAAATCCACGTCGGCGTAATCTTGCTCCTCCTGGAGTGACCACTAGTAAATACATATATATGGATTTACCTTCCATCATATGCGAGTGTTTTTCAGTTGACTAATTGTTCCGCATTTTGTACATGGCTTCCAAATTTTCTATAAGATATTTATGCTCGAGTCCCTCTAGCACATTTACCTATTTGGAACATGCCATTTCATTTCCTGGTTTAAATAAATGAAATGAACTTCCATCATATTGTTTTAAAAGCTTATGGATCATCCTATTGAATAAACATTAATCACTTTTTATTAAATAATGACAATCTCTACCCAATAAGAGTTTTATAGTTCCCTTTTTCATTGTTAAAGTCATAATCAAATTCAATGTTGTTATTTTATCATATTCTAACTAGTATTATTGATCTAATTGTGGGTGCACGTACATATAAGTTGAAGGTGCGAGTACAAAATTGTTTTGGATTAGTTCCATTGGCATCTATAATAGTAACATATCAGAAGTATAATCCCAAGGGCCAAACCTTGGTGACCATGAGAAACATATCTCAATTTTGTTAAATATTATTTCATTATTTCTTTTTGGTTTTAAATTTTAAGTAGTTTGTTACACGAAAGGTGTTTTAAAATGGGGTCAAAGGCACTTACCCTAGATATACCAAATTTGTATATGATTTTTTATTTAAGAATTTATTTTTAGTTTATTGGTTGAATTTATTTTATTTTATTATTGTATATATGTTACATTGCCTATTTTTAGTTATCCTTCTTTCAGAAAATAATAAAACTTTGATCATTTTATCGGTCGATCTTGAGTTACATAAGAGACAAAGTTGGGTTTATTAATCGAAATATTAAAATTTAACTTCAAAATGATCAATATTATCATTAAAAGTTAATTTTTGAATCATAATAAATACTCATTAAATTTGAAAATTAGTTTGGAGTGTGATACGTGTTTTAGATATAGATCGATGATATCTACGTAATGCTTACTCTAATATTTATATGATGCTAACACGTTGCATTTCTCTGGAAAATAAAATTGAACATATGGTAGAAAAAATACATATTTCCATTGTATTAAACATGATATATATTTGAAATTATGCTAGTTTCATTCTAAGTTGTCTTCATTGCTTGTTGATCACACTATACAATTAACAAATCTTCATTCCAACCCCTCACATACAAATGTGTATCAAATCTTGGTAAATGTAGCAAAACCCTCTTGCTCTTAAATAATATTATATTGAACAAGATTTTATTGGTGAATTTAGTGATCAACGCTCCTCCCTTTTGTATTTTTTGTTTTATGTTCACCATTAGACCCATACATTTAAAAACATAGCAAAGATATGTAAGCGTTTATGTTTTATGTTTTTTTGTCCTTTTTGGGTCATTTTTTCAATTTTGTTGGTCAAGAATCGAAATGTAAAATAACCCTTTTTGTCATATATGTTCACTACTCATCTAAATCAAACATAGAAAAAGCTTTATTTATGTTCACCAATCATGTAAAACAAGAAAAGATTATTTAGGTTCGTTAGTCATCTTCAAAAATAAAAAATAAAAATCTATATTTTGTTCACCAATAATCTACAAAAATGTTCACTCGTAGTCTATTATAGAAAACAAAACATAACTATTATTTGTGTTCGCTCGTAGTCTCTTGCATAAAACACAATATAATTGTCTTTTGTGTTTGTCAATCATCTAATACACAATCCTTTTTAATATATGTTTTTGACAATTATATAATATAGAAATTGTACATAAATTGACATCCATTGGAAGATCATAATTTGTAATGGTCGATTGTTGAGTTGTGGAGCTCAATTACTTCGGATTAGCATGCAATATGAAACTTGTTGGAAAACACAATAACCACCATCGGTTATGGAGGGACCGCATCGGTCAAGCAAGAAAGAATCGGCATCGGTTAGGGCTAACCGGCATCGGTTACCTGTGTGTGGGTGTTTTAATTAACTCACGGGAATTAGATCTATTTTTAGTATTAAAGCAGATCTATTGATTGTAATTGCATGGCTAAGTGCCCTAAGTTTGTATATGCCTATATAAGCATGAAAGCTAGGGTTTAGAAGTAAGAATTAAAAAGAACTTTACAAAGTTGATGATTATTGTGAGAATAATTGTGAGATAATTCTTGGAGAAGAAGCAAAAGCTTGAGAGAAAGAAAGTACTATACATCTGAGAGGTGTGGAAGATTGTAAATCTTCATTGTATATCTTGTGAAAGCTTTGGATAATATATTGGCTTGTTTCTTGGTGGACGTAGCCCACACTAGGTGAACCACGTTAAATTTGGTGTTGATTTATATCTCTTGTTTTGTATATTTCTTCTGGTAGAATATCCACTTTTTTTGCATGTATGCTTAGATCTGATATATTATCTGTACAACCGTGTGCTAACCCCAACACCAATTGGAAAATAAACCTAGATAATCACACTTGTTTTTAAATGATCAAACGCTTTTGACCGAAGCTTAGAACTAGAAGGTTGGCAAGGCCCCACCCATTACAATAGATTTAAGCAATTAAGACCGGACACTAGATCAAACCCGAAGAGTCCTGCGGCTCGCCAACAACTAAAACCAAAGACACCCCTCGTACATACTACCCAGAGCAAGGCACCCACGACAAAGAACACTGTGCCCCTCACACTTTACCACCCCAAACATGGGTCATGCATGAGGGGTAGAAGAAACAAGAAGTGACCTCGTTCCACCAATATCTCGACACCTCCAAACACGCAAAGTAAAAGCCAACAAACAATTCCATCGAAAACCACTTGCACGACCCACGGGCTTAACCATGTCCGAGACAAACCCTCCCTCTCTACACCATGAAACCAAGCGCCAACGTCAACAACAACTACCAACCCACCATTAACATCCATCCTAATACCATATCTTCACGCCCGATAGAGAGGAAGGCCGCCAACACGCAACTAGGAAGACCGATATGCACATTAACTACAAACACCTTCAAAAACCTAAGCAAACCCGCAACCTCCCTAACACACATTGTGGAGACGCCTCGAGCCTAAAAAAAGCCTCTATTAACATACATTTCTTCCTTATTTGGCGCTTAGGGAACCAGGGACACCCCGCCTCTAAATAAGAAGAAGGAAGAAAGCGAAATAAACTCCCATCTATATAGAGGATCCAACACGAATCTATGGCATCGCAAACTAACCGCCGCTAATCCCCACCTACAAACAAGACCACCCACAGTTGATCCCAAAGAAAAAAAGGACGACCCCGCCTAGGTCACCAAAGAACAACCCATTGCCTCGAAACATAACTAGGTTGCTTTGTGGAACCCCCAGTGAAGATCTAGAACAAAAATTACCGAGATCGGGAGGAAGATCTGGATCCATACGCTTCACCACTCCTCAACAGAGCTTCCAACGCCGAAAGAACCTTAGAAACCTTAGAAACCCCTTCCGTAAGCACACCTAAGAGCCTCTATGAAGTCCTCCACGACCTGCTAATAAGGAGCCTTGCATTCTGATAGGCATTCCCAAATAGATCGTTAGCCAAGCTCTCGTCTAGCGGGCCAGAAAGCAACTCCAACCCAACAATGCAACTCTTGGCCAAGCAAAAGCAGAGAAGATCAAGCCTAACCACCACACTCACCTCCTTCAATTGTTCCCGCCTCTCTACTCCATCGCCGTCATGAAGCCTTGAGTCCTGCTGCATTCATACCAAAACCCTAACTCCTCCATCGACCCCAAAAGTGGTTTTTTTCAAAGAATCGGAAAGTTTTATTAGATCTTCTGGATAATCACACTTTATCTATGGTACATTCTATAATTTTCCTTTGAATTATCTTGCCATTTATGTTTTTTTAATTTAAATTATCTATTTTTTTAGTTTAATTGGTTTTCTATAGTTTTTCTACAATGGGAAATAATGCAAACTAGCTCCAATCTACCAAGAAGAGGAAGACCTTTGGCTAATGCATTTGATCATTTTCCCATACTCCCTCCAAACAATATTCAATTGAAAAACATTCTATCTGGAGGAAAAAAATGTTGTTACACTTTTTTCACATGTTACTCATCAACAAGAAAAAAATGTTGATGAAAACAACTTGGCTACTAATTGTAAATATTTGCTATCATCAAGAAATTGTACTTGAATGTATTACATAAACACTCAACACCCCACACTACTACAAGGGAGGTGTTTTGAGACAATATTATAGGCAATACTTAACTAAATCATCTCAAATTGAGACAAAAAAGTTGCATTTTGTTTCAAAGTAGGTGTCTCTAATTATTGTCTCAAACAATTGTCTCTCCGGAGATGATATAGAATAATACGTATTTTGTTTCTCTGGAGACCACCATTTTTTCCTCTCTAGAGACGATACTGAATTTAAAATTAATAAAGAATTAAAAAAATTCTAGTGTAATGAATGGATAAGTATCGTCAATAAAGCACCCAGTGGGTTCAAAATCAATATTATTAAACAAATATAGAAAAATATTTGGATTGAATCTTGTGCCCAATAGTGGGTTGACAAATATTTTATTAATTTATAAAAATAAAATACAAAAGTATACTAAATGTCGTTAATTCTTGGGATAGAATGGTACACCTATTTATTGAATTAAATTGGATCATAAATCATTTAGTAGCTACACAATATTATTTTATATCTTATCAAATTTCTCTACCATTACTTCATCAATTTATTCTTTGGACATCCTATTTTTTTCTCTTTGGTTTGTCAAATTTAATTACAAGCAACTACAATTAATGAAAATATTTCCATGATAAATGTTATTGTTATAGATAAATAATTCCATTTGCATTTCAAATTGAAAGGTCCATGAAACTTTCATAACTGATTTAACTTCGGAAGGAACTTGTATGATATATGAGAGGAATAGAATGTTCCAAACCCATGCCAACATTATTTAAGTATATAGGAATGAAATTAAATGAGTGTTGTTTTCTTGTTGATCTTTGATTATGTCGGGATTTATAGGGGATTAGGTTAAGATAGGGGATTTATATGGGTTTCATAAGATTTTTGGTGCATTTTTTTATATTTAACTTGTATGGGGCCAAGGATCAATTGAGGAAGCAACCTAGACATGTTAGGCTATTCCCAAAAATCAAAAACTAGAATCAAGAACCAATAAAAATTGGTACTAAAATGAGGTGCACATAGAGTTTCTTGTAATATTTACCCAAAAAATAAAAATTGCAAGTCTCTAAAGGAATAAATTTACCACTATGAAATATTACCTAAATATCCAAGTCAGAAATGTGATCTCGGCATAGATACCTAGAAATTGAAAACTCGTCCACATAAACTTTATAATCCTTTGCAAAAGATCTGATCAAGAGAACATGTATAAAATAATTTTCATTTTATACTACCCTAAATTTGGTCCATTTGAATCAATTCTTGAAATGAGTGGAAACATAAACTTCTAATTTACTAGGAAGTAGCTTTGTAGATGGCTCTTTATTCTTTTAAAAATAAGCTAAACTTCCCCAATCTAGAGGAACAATTAAAAGTATTATGAATTTATTTTCTTGGGATTAGAAAAGAAAATTATTCATACAACCCTTGTTTGTTTGGGTTTTGTTAGACATAATTTAATAATCCTAATTTTTTTGCATTGGCTCCTTTAGAAGCCTATGAAGAAGATAAGCTGATATTAATGTTATTTAATATTATAAAAGACTTGAACACAACAACCGAACCATATCATAATGCCTACAAATTTTCTTTTCAATTTTCAAAAATCAATGATGAAATTAAAACTATCAAACTCAGACTATATATCTACAAAATCAAGCGGGGCACTAATTAGGAGCTCCATTATAAATCAACGGGGTAAGATATAAACCTTTTCATGTAAGAAATATCTAGATTACATGCTATTCCTATTTTACAGGAATGGATGGCCTTCTATATATGCACATGTTTCTAAAATTCATACAAAAATAATTTTTGAATTATACAACTTAGAAAATTAAATGCAACCTAAATACTGTCCAAGAACGTTAAAATCTTTTGGCCCTCTATATATGCACATGTTTCTAAAATTCATACAAAAATATTTTTGAATTATACAACTTAGAAAATTAAATGCAACCTAAATACTTGTCCAAGAACGTTAAAATCTTTTGGCCCTCTATATATGCACATGTTTCTAAAATTCATACAAAAATATTTTTGAATTATACAACTTAGAAAATTAAATGCAACCTAAATATTGTCCAAGAACGTTAAAACCTTTTGATTAAAAAATCTATCACTCGTAGGTCTTTGCAATACAACATTATATAGCCATATATACACCACGTAATGACCATAGAACCACGAGAAAACATATTTTTTTAAATCAAGAGAGTAAAGAATGGTATAGTAGCATAGGTAGTACATATAAAAACTCTTCATCATGACCAAAACCATTAATTATGATGAATGCTAGTGAATCATGCTTATGATGTCCCATAACTCACAATCTTACATTTCAAAAGTAAGAGACTATTGAACTCAAGCTAACCAATTTTGATTTTTTCTTGAAAAACATTACATTGTATCTATCTTCGCATAGTCTAACTTATGTGTTCTTGTCAAACATGCAACTATCCCAAAATCGAGGGTATCAAATTTGTTTGTCGACTACTAGTGAATCGTGCTTATGATTTCCCATAATCGACAATCTTCCATTTCAAAAGTAAGAAACTCGCTGAACCGACTAACCAATTTTTATTTTTTCTTGAAAAACCTTACATTGTATTTTCATATAGGCTAACTTGTGTGTTCTTGTCGAATTTACAACCAACCCGGAATCTCTCGAGGATATCAAATTTGTTTGCTAACATTTTTATAAAATTGTCCGCTTTTTTATTGTAGCCTAATTCCAAGTGCAAACATGTGACACAAAACTTCCAAGTCGCATCATATGAAATGGTCACAGAAATCGAATTTGAAGTTTACTTTAAAAATCTAATAATGTGCATGTGTACCTCCTTTGAAGTGCAATCGGAGACGATAAGCATGTAAACCTTTTTCTATATAGCCACATTCAATTAATTTAAATTGTTCAAAACTATGGAAAAATTTAAATTCTAGGATGGAGTTACTTAAAAATGGAGCAAGCCAAAGCTTATTATCTTCCATAGGACCTAGGTGCAAATTCAACCATAAATCCTTAAGTCGAGTGATTGAAATGTTCCCAATTGGCACAAATAAGGATAGGTGTTAAACATATAATCCAAAAACTTCACATATATTAACAGTAATCTGTTTTTGAGTTTATCAAGGATACAACCGAACACCACCACCCTCGATAATCAATAGTCGCATGAAAACACGTCACACCTTCTCGCACATGACCCTTCATCCAATAGATATTTTATCATCCTATCCATCTTACTAACTAAATATATATACACATACATATATTTAAGTGTGTGCGCACGTACCCGCATGTATGTGTGTGTATGTATGTTAACCAAACTATGATTTTAGTTATCAAGGATACAACCAAACAACACTACCCCCTCAATAGTCGATAGTCACATTAAGGCATGAGCGGGTGAACAAGTGACATGCATGAATGCATGCACCAAAGCAATCTATTCTACAATTTATGACTACATTATTTTGATCTATTTAATAATTATGAAATTTATAAAGTATAATTTTACTTGATTAAAAACCCATACTTAGATAGTACCCATTTTTAAAATCAATTTTTAATGTAAGGAATATGTTAGAAACACGGAACCTATTTAAAAATAACAAAGTGTTTAGAAACTTAAACATTATACTTGCAACTTTTGAAAACAAATAAAAGAAAAGAAAAAAATCCAATAGGTTGTACCTAATACATAACTAGCAATCGCATGTGTACAATGCAATGTGAACGCCGAACGATATATGTTATTTGATTTAGAGGGATAGTTATAATTTTTGTAGTTGATGTTCATAAATGGTGTTATTGATTTTGTAAGTGTAGGAATATATATGAAGCATTATCTTTAAAGGTTGTATCTCTACATTTCAAATTTGTCACAACTTGATCATAAATCAAACCCTGCCCCAGCCACTTGTGTAAGAGTAATGGAAATACCCATAGACTTCCTGAAAGAATCAAATTTAGCTGAGAAGAAGTAATTAAGATGCAAAGTATTTATCTAAAATGATATATAGATCGTATCATATTCAAACAGACTAAAAAAAGCGTTGTAGCGATGACAAACACGGTTAAACATACGTGAGCCCACAGTCACAAAAAACAAAGAAGTACATGCCAAATATGTCAAAAGGGTTGCTAAGACATTATTTCGCTAATTGTTTTGACAAAAAGATGTTTCGTGATGTTGAATGTGGGTAGCCTTTGCAAGCCAATTCAATTTTGTTTCTTATGGTTTTCGTATATCAACAATTAATCGATGCAAGTAACAATAGTTGTTTTTTAAATAGATCAGGTTCCAAAGACTTTCTTCTATTGTTATCAAAATATTGGCTAACTTGGATATGTATGATTTTGTGTAACAAAATTATGGACCAATGCAATGAACAACATCTATATCAAAACCGGAAATTGTTTGCATCTATTTGGGTTTAGTAATACTATTGTGCATAATTATTGAGACTAATCATCACAACATACCCAATGAGGATTGGATTTGTAGGCTATGAATACTCTGTGAAGTTGAAAGTGAGGAACATTCTATTTTTATATTTCCTATCTAATATGCCCTAGCCAAAATATTTGGGCCTTCTTCTTCAGGAAATGATTTTAACATCCCACCGGCCCCAAAGGAGTGACACTTGTATGGAAAGTTCAATCCCACAGGATTTGAATCAACCGGGAAGTTGAAGAGATGGATCAAATGATGAGTTAAGGCGTTAAGGTAAAAAATGTTATAAGGTGGAAACCAATCCCTTGAAATTAGTTTTTGGATGCCTTTGCAGGGGGAGCTTGATAGAATCAACTGGGAGGAAGAACAAGAGAGACACGCTTCGTAGGGAAGACAATAAATTTGAGAGGAGTTCAAAGATATATTTTAAGTTTGTTGCACCTCAAGAACAAGCTTAGGAAGCAAAACATTTAAAGACAAAACACGTGGAGTGTCTTTGAGGTAGCCTAGGTTCTTCATGTTTTTCATTAGTCATGTCTGTCATGGAGTGTATTTAAAACTTTATTTTGTTTTATATGAAAAAAAATCACAACTAAACGGACTTCGACTTTCTTTACTTTAGATAATATGTACTCAACGCATCTATTTAGTAGCTATGTTATTGTGGTTGCTGTGAAAAAAGAACCCTATAAACATCTCATGGAAACAATCCCTTTCCTCTCTATCATCTGAGTCATCAAATGTTTCCTCCTCTTTTAACACAACCACAGTGGAACTGCCCCAAATGCAAACTTGCTCTACAGCTCATGGTATTGATGTTCCCACTGACTTTGATAAAACATATGAACACTCATCATCTTTCGTGCCAACACCTCACAATACAGGAACAAAAGAAGAGGAAATTGAACAGTTCCTGCTCAACCACGATGGTAACACTCCATTTACCATGCCATCACCAGAGCTAGGCCTCTCGCCAATAAATGAATACAATATGGAGGGCCTGTTCTCAATGGCTTTCCCAACTTTATTACCGACAGGAAAAGTAATGTGGCAACAACCCCGCATAAAAGAGGTTACAATGCATGAATACACACTTCATCTGATGCGTTACCATGACGAGCGCTTTGGTTCCCACCATATATACAAACATACCATATATATATTTATTTTATGTTTGGAAATATGGTATTAACATCTCACAAAAAATGCAATGACAAAATATATACAAGATACATAAGCTATTAAACTACAGTTTCCCAAAAAGGTAAAGCCTCCATTTGGGCAAGGAAAGCCTTCTTGCTACGTACAAAAAGATGGAACTATAGGGATTTTACCGCTCATAGCGCTCAGGGATTCCTTCTGCCATTGGGGGTAATACAGATCATCCTGGACAAAATATATACAAGATACATAAGCTATTAAACTACAGTTTCCCAAAAAGGTAAAGCTCCATTTGGGCAAGGCAAGCATTTTCACTACGTACAAAAAGATGAAACTATAGGGATTTTACCGCTTATAGAGCTCAGAGATTCCTTCGCCATTGGGGGTAATACAGATCATCCATCTTCCAACAACTGGTGCATATCCATGCTGGAGAATTTTTCTAGTAGACAAGCTTGAACTCAAACATCCTAATGAACATGGGTCAGTGTTTGAATCCTATGCTTCACCAAATCAAAATGAATTATTGAGTAGTTGACGATTGATGAGAAACTGGATAAAACACATAATTAAGTGGATGGAAAATGGAATGACAAAATATATACCAGATACATAAGCCATTGGGGGTAATACAGATCATCCGACTTCTAACAACTGGTGCATATCCATGCTGGAGAATTTTTCTAGTAGACAAGCTTGAACTCAAGCATCCTAATGAACATGGGTCAGTGTTTGAATCCTATGCTTCACCAAATCAAAATGAATTATTGAGTAGTTGACGACTAATGAGAAACTTGATAAAACACATAATTAAGTGGATGGAAAATGGATTATATAACCAAATTAGAATCAAAGGTGCACACAACCAAATTCATTGCTATAGCTATAGTCAAATATAACCAATGAGAGTAGGTCAGAATCAAATAGTGAAACAAGGTTGTTAAGGCCCATGAAAAGGGTTTCATCTAATGGAGAATAATGCGAAGCTCATGTCATGGAGTTTCATCTTCCAGGGGTGAATTGACATCTCACAAAAATGCAATGAAAAAATATATACCAGATACATAAGCTATTAAACTATAGTTTCCCAAAAAGGTAAAGCCTCCATTTGGGCAAGGCAAGCCTTCTTGCTACGTACAAAAAGATGAAACTATAGGGCTTTTACCGCTCATAGAGCTCAGGGATTCCTTCTGCCATTGGGGTAATACAGATCATCCGGCTTCCAACAACTGGTGCATATCCATGTTGGAGAATTTTTCTAGTAGACAAGCTTGAACTCAAGCATCCTAATGAACATGGGTTAGTGTTTGAATCCTATGCTTCACCAAATCAAAATGAATTATTGAGTAGTTGAGGGTGATGAGAAACTGGATAAAACACATAATTAAGTGGATGGAAAATGAATTATATAACCAAATTAGAATTAAAGGTGCACACAACCAAATTCATTGCTATAGCTATAGTTAAATATAACCAATTATACTTACCAGCAGTCACTTTCCAAGGAAGCTATAATTGACTGTTTACTATTCCATAAGACAACATACCAAATCATTGCTTCTCTAAAGATCAATATAAACTATAAAGTAGAAAACCATCATCATAACAACACGAATCCAAATTCTTCCATTACATAATTTTTAATTCATAGTCCATTTATGAATATAAATGAGTATTGTATTTTACGAGTTAACATGTTGATGGTTTAATATTGTATTGTATTTTTTTGATGACTGAAAAACTTGTCCGAGAAGATGAGATTACGTAGATGATGTGAGAATCTGGAACTGGAAATGGGCGCTCACAACTGTCTGCGACAAGTGGTATGGCTAGACCCAATCGAGTAAATGCCCTTTCCTCAAATTCAATACCCAGCTAACTGTAACTGCTACTAATAACAACAACGACCATAACCAATGAACCAACAGAGGCATCAAATCAGAATAGAAGAGCGAGGACTCGTCTTCCTCCTCTTTAGCCTCTGATTCAATCTCTCTTTGCTGCTGCCCCTCTTCACATTGTTTCTCTTGCTCTGCAGTGGGACATTCCCATGCCACCATCATATCAAATTTGAAACTGCTGAAACACCTGTCGCTTAATCTTTGGGTTGATTTCCATGGAGATGAATGGAGTGCTTTAAAACAACAAAACTCTAGAAAATTGCGAGCATAATCTTCTGTATTACTCTTTGCAGATGCCGGTGTTTCCTCCTCGAACTGATTTTGTAATTCTTCTACAGTTGTGGAAAAAGCTCTGTATTGTATTTTTCTGACGACTGAAAATTTTGTCCGAGTGGATGTTTAATTGGTAATTTATTTGTGATTTTCCTGCAATTAAGTGTTGTTTTCAATCATAAAACATATCATTTAATAGTTTTTTAATAATTAATTATTAACAAGTTAAAAAGGAAAAATGTCCCGAGTAAACAAATTTTAATCGAGGATTCAATCAAATTCACCTAGTGAAAAAAAATCAATATTAACAGTTTTATTATACTATGATCAAAAACCATAAAATTAGCTTGAAATTAAATTCAGCCATAATCAAATTGAGTGTTTCATTGTTGCAAACAATCAGGTCCTTTTGAGGTCAATACACAAGTTCTTCACTGTGATCCATAGTCAGGCATGTAGCTTTGTAACTGTGTTGTAAGGATGTGCAACTAAAGAGCTCATTCCTATTAACAAGGCTAATAGTGACGTAAGGATTATAAGCTTTAGTGTTATTCCAGTCCTCTCCGCCTTCCTTTAACCTCTCCATTAATTCATTTGCATTTCCATACCCGCTCTTACACTCTATCCTCTTTAGTGTTTCCAGTCACTCCAATCCCTCTGGAACTTTCGTTGCTCTCTCACGCCCCCATATCTTTAGCGTGGTGAGGCACTACATTGCTCCATCCTCCAATGCTGGAAACTCCTCCAAAAGGGGGAAACCTTGAATTAACAGTTCAGAGAGATTAGGAAATGCCCCCGACTTTCCAAAGTCCTTCGGTAGTTGTGTGCATGTGTGATTGCCCTTCAAAGACAATACTTTTAAGTTGTATATGTTTTGCAGTGCTGGATAATCACTACTACAATGAGTCAAAGCAAGCTCTCTCAAGTTTCCCAAAACACATATCCAACTTGGCACAGAGAACTGACATAGATGAAGTGTCTCAACCTGTTTCAAAGATTTCATTTTCTCTGGGAAAGGCAGAAGAATCAATTTTGTATCACACTTCTTTGGAGGAATGTTATTCCATACTTCAAGATGTCTAAGATTCACCAGATGCTCAAGAATGCCATCTTCGACACTTTTGAAACAAAAATGGTCGTTTATGGAAAACCTTAATTCTTCGAGGCGGATCATATTGCTCACATCCTTTAGATTTATCAATCTATTCTCTTCAATAGACAGTCTTAACCAGGACGATTTCAATGTCTTCAAATTTGGGAGCTTTGATAAACCCTTGGGCATATAATCCAGCACTCGTGAGCATAGGATTACACTGAGATTGGAAAGAGATTTGAGTTCACCTATCCAGAAAGGTAGCCGTGCTAGGCTTCTGCACAGAGTTAGATCAAGAAACTGAAGGCACTTGAGTTTTCTCACACACTTCGGTAACTTGTCAATATGTGTTCCAGATAAATTTTAAACCTTGAGAAGTTGCAAGTTTCCGACACAATCTGGCAATGTGGTGATCTCGGTATAGCTAAAGTCAAGAACTCGCAACATTCTCAATCGATCAAACAAGTGCTCTGGAATATGTCGAATTTTAAAATTTGCAGCCAATGAAAGAGTGCGGAGAAACTGCTGGCCATGAAGACTGCTTTGCGAAATAGCTATTTTCGTAAAGTTTATCGGTACGTCTGTATTCCTGCAAACAGCGTAGGTAAAAAAAACTGTAAAAATGTGAAAACGTCCAGACGACCGTCAAGCCGTCAATTTTAAGACAGTCGCAAAATGTCCGGAGGTCCTTTACCATAGGGGACGCCTTCGGCGTAATAAGAAAGGAAAAAAATAACATACAAATTAGAAAATCCAAACCTTTGATCTACACCTTTTCCGCTTGAGATCTCCTTGTGCCCTTCACTCTCACACCCCAACTCCCAACATCCATGTCACCCAAACAATCCTCCACTTTTATTCCTACACGTCATTCTTTTAAAATTCGCATCTTTCCTTAATTCACTTTGCGCTCCTATACAATCAACATCATCGACCCACCTTCGTAATTCAAATGGTCTTGAAACAATGATGGACATCATGGATATATATATCCTTCATACTCACCTATCAAATTATATATTTTATTCTATAATATATAATGTGTACGTCTACACACACACACACACACACACACATGACCTCGTAGTGGAGTACGTGATGTGATATAAATCTCAATTACAAGAATTAAATTTGGTATTTATAAGAGTAGTATTAACCATTAACGTCAACAGTAGCAAATTTTGTAATCCCTAAAGTTTCCTCCTTATTTTCTAGGTGGTTTCTCAAGTTTCTTGCCTTTTTATTGTTTTCTGTAAAGCTTGCCTATTGCACTTCAACTTCATCAGAACTTCCTCTTCCTTGCTATATAATGCTCAAATGTTTAACATCCTCGTCTCTTCTCCTTGAATTTGTGCATTCTCAACATCTACCCTCATCCTCAACATGTCCTTATCCTCAACCTCAATCTAACAAAGTATGATCTGCTCGAGGACATTGCTCCTTCGGAAGCACACAAATCTTCTTATGTCCATCCTTGTTTCAAGACCATTTGAATTACTTTTTGTTTATTTTGGCTCAAAATTTGCAGAAATGGCAAGCTTATAAACCAAAAGAGGAAATGTATCTCAAAGATTGCAAAACAAAGGAGAACAAATTCCGGAAAATAATAGGGTTTGGTTCTCTTTAATTTCATAAAACTCGAAATGCCTTCAAACGTGTGTAGGCTACATTCTTCTTAAGGTAAATCAAGCTTGAGTAAACCTTATGATTTGAAAATAAACTTTAGAAATTAGAAATGCGACCTTTGTTGCCAAAGATGATCATGGACAATAACATTTGCAGGGGATGACAATCAAGATGAGAATAATTTAATGTGTTGGATTCAAGCATTTAAGGCAAACTATATAGAGTTTATCTTTTTTTTTTAAAGTGAAATAAAAATTATTAATCTAAATAATAGATGATAAACATAGTAAAATAATTTGACAAGATCATACCCCACTTTACAAGATCAATGTTATATACTTAATAAACTCGCAACAAACCAATCCTATATTATCGTGGCATATAAAATCCCTCAAAACAATCCAAAAATAACCGGCGGAACTCTGCTTCTCGCTCACCTTCCCTTTCCACATATCACTTCTCGACTGCATCCTCTCGCTTCTTTCTCACCTTCCCCTTTCCACATATCACTTCTCGACTGCATCCCTTTCGGCGTTTACATCGGACAAAGTGCGCGGGGTTTCAAAGATCTGGGGTACAGTCAAGCGCGGACACCTGCTGCAGGGGGGAAGTCGCGGAGGCGGTCGCGAGGGTTTCAGCGAAGTGCCGCGGGCCGTGGATTCAATGCATGGGCCGTGTTTTTCAAAGTGCGGGCCAGTGAATGCGGGCTGGATATAGTGCGGGCCGTGATACAAAGGGGCTGGGCCGGGGGGTGGGCAGTGGCATGGCGAGGCTGGGACAAAGCGGATATAAAAGGGGAAAGGACTGCGGGCCAGGGCCAGGGTTATAGATAAGCCAGTTTCTCAGTTTCTCAGGTAGATCCACCAAACCTTATCATTCTTTGCAATATTCTTTAATATTTTCTGTCAAATCTGGTTTCAACAAGACATGCAAACCATGGTTAAGCATGAGGGTTTCAAAGACAACCCAAGTATGGCAACACAAGGATCTATTATCTCAGAAACTCATACAACAATAGAAAACAAAATTTGGGGAAAGGCGAAGTCTTCCAAAATCATACAAATGGGTATAGCTAAAAGTTGGTATATGTGAATGCAAAACAATACAAAGGGATTTTACGGCGTAGGCAAGCTAAAAACTAAGAAGAAACCAAGAAAACCTCACTTTGATTCTACCGAAGACAACAAACAAAAAAAAAAATTTTGTTTTTAGAGAACATAAAATGGAAGAAAAACAACCAAATCAGAAAGATAATAAAAAGGAACCAAAGATGAACAAAATCGACGGAAATGCAGCATACAGAGAGGAAAAGGAAGATGGAGTCCAGGACTCTAAATACCTATACAGTCCGACCTCAACCCCTCTTTTATGGTCTTCAGAACTATATGTGAAGGAACTCATGAACATGAAGGAAAGGCTTGGAATTTTAGAAAACCAGAAATTGAAAGAAAACAGTGAGAGGAAAGAGCTCACAGAAGTCAGATACAAGTTAGAAAGAGAAAATAAAATTCTCAAAGAACAGGTTCTAAATCTTCAAAACCTCATGGAAAGAGGGCAACAAGAGTTAATCATGATAAAACAAGATCTAGGACATATGAAAACAGGGGGAGAAAAAAGAACTGAAATGGTAGAAGAGAAGGAAACAATTGAGATAGATAGATGAGATACAATCAACATTAAAGACATGGAAACAAAAGAAAATCAACTAAAGGATCGGATAGAAGAAGCTAAAACTTGGTCTCAATTAGTAAGTGGATCATCAAATGAACAAAGACAAGTCATGGAGAAACACATCAAAACACAGATAAGAGAAGAGAAAGATCAACAATGTAGAGCAAGTAAATTTTATTATCAAAGGGCTAAAAGATTTTGGCGAAAATGAAAGAACTGACATATTGGCAAGAGACTTTCTTAAAGACGAATTGAAGTGGACAGGTTACATACAACAAGCAAACAGGATTGGCAGGAGAACAGAGGGAGGAAAGGACAGACACGTGCGAGTGGTTATGAGAAAAATAGAAGACAAATATGCTATCCTAAAAAACAGGGGACTCCTTAGAGGCACACACATATACCTAGATGAGGATTTGACATTCGCTCAACAAGAAGATCGAAGGAAAGAATGGGAGAAAGTGAGAAAAGCAAGGGAAGCAGGAAAATGGGCACAGATGAGAAATGGGAAAGCCCAAATCAGTGATCATTTATCAAACAGGAAATAGGAATTAGGGGCCCCACGGGAATTCATGCACATAGTAAGTTGGAATTGCAGAGGATATCCATGGAGAAGAGGACCGGGTTTGGGGCCCATAGCAGAAGGGAAAGATATTATCATTCTTACGGAAACACATGAGCACGAAGGTTGCAGTAAGGTTCCCGATTTTGAAGGCTACAAAAAAATTTAAGTTTGGAATAAAGGGAACGAAACAGGGGAAAGGCCACGGCGGAATCACAGTGTTAATCAAGGAAATATGGCTTGAAAATGTCAAAGTTGAAAAAGAAGATCCAAATAAACAATACATATGGCTGAAAATAACAGATAGCAAGACAACAATCAGATTAGCTGCCTGTTACTTTGCACCGAAAGGATCAAAGACATATAAGAGAAGAAAGCTAGATAGCGAAGATCCATACGCTTCAATAAAAAAAGACATTTCTGTTTTCAGTACATCCGGAGAAATAATTCTATTGGGTGATTTCAATGCAAGGACTGCCAATAATCAATCCCTTCAGTTGACCAGTTTAGAAGGAGGTGAAGACAATCCGTTGTGGCTTAAAGAAGAAGAGAACAAGTTTTGGGAAAGATTATCTCAGGATGGCAGTGGAGGGGTGTCACATTTTGGAGTTGAGCTTCTAGGCCTATGTAGCTTATACAACATGGTCATTTGCAATGGCATGAGAGCTTGGCCCAGGTCAGGCAACATCACTTGTAAAACATACAATGGACAAAGTGTAGTAGACTATGTAATTTGTTCTCAAAGTTTTATCCCCACGCTTCTTGAGTTTGAAATTGGAGATTGTCCTATCGAATTAAAGTCAGATCATAGTCCTCTCTTGGTAAAGCTTGGGACCGTCTTCAATCAGCAACAAAGGAATCAAGCTCATCACACGCAAAAGGCATCTCAAAAACAGGGAAAAATCATTCTTAGTAAAGAGAATCAGGGAATATTTGTTGCAGCCCTTAAACAACAATTGCAAATAATGAGGAAAGACACAGAGAACACGGCGTCCAAGGGACCGAGTGGTTATATGCGTAGTAGTCTGCTGATATCTTTAATTAAAAAGGCTCTAACTGTATGTGAGAGATCTAAGCCTAGAAAGAGAGCGGCAAATACTTTTCCAACAAATCCGTGGTATGATGAAGAGTGTAAAGCTGCCAAGAGAGCTTTGAAAGAAAATGGGATGAACAAAGAAAATAAAAAGGTTTATGAGAGATTGGTACAACACAAAAAAGAAAGCTATGTGTGCAAGAGAAGGACAGAGCTAATTTCTCTTGGAAAACACAATCCCAAAGGTTTTTGGAAGGAGCTACAACAAAAGAAAAAATACATAGAAAATAATATCACAGGTGCGCATTGGTTAGAATACGCGAAGACCCTTTATGAGCGTCCTCAACAAAAAGATGTCCCTCCCATAATTGAGACTTCGATTGAGCTTTTCTCGGCAGAAGATATCAAGCAGGGCATAAAGAATCTGGCAAGTGGTAAAGCTCAAGACATCGATGGTCTGCAAGCTGAATTTTTAAAATGGGGGGTTGAGGTCCTCACGCCGCACATCAGAAAAATATTCAATGATGTCAACCAGAATGGCTTTCCAACAGAGTGGACGACTAGCGTTGTTATTCCTCTATTTAAAAGTGGTGACGTTAATAACCCGTCCAATTATCGCACCATTATGATCAACCCTCTTCTTGGCAAATTATTTGGAGGCATGATAGAACGGAGAATCAGCAGTTGGGCCGAAAGAGAGGGTAAAAGAGCAAAAGGGCAAGCGGGTTTTCGACCTAAGCACTCAACAATTGATCATTGTATCACTCTTAGGCATTTGATTGAAAAAGTTTGGGACACCCAAGGAGAAGAAGCTTTTTGTTGTTTTGTTGATTTCAAGAAGGCTTTTGACACTGTGCCCAGAAAGAAGCTTTGGGATAGGATGGAGGAACTTGGGATTCCAGATGAGTTTAGAGCAGCAGTTCATAAATTGTATGAGCAGGTCAGAGCTAAAATTAGAACCAGAGAAGGTATGTCCGAGTGTTTCGGCAGCAACATAGGTGTCAAGCAAGGATGCCCTCTTTCTCCCACGTTATTTGGTTTATACATTGACAAGCTTGAAGATTGGTTAAACAAAACTGAGGGAGGAGGTATTCAGTTAGCAAGTTATGTGGTGAAGTTACTTCTTTATGCTGACGACCTTATCCTAATTTCAAAAACAGCCCAAGGTTTGAGGGAACAGTTAAAAGCGCTAGAGCTCTTTTGTCAAGAAGTCGGGATGCAAGTGAACACCAGCAAAACAAAAATCATGATTTTCACCTTGAAAAGGAATGAGAGACAAAACGTCTTCCTTTTTGAGGGGAGCCCTTTAGAAATAGTCAATGAATACAAGTATCTTGGGATTGACTTTCACCACAAACTTAGCTGGGAGACTTGTAAAGCAAAAAGGATTCAGGGAGGTTGGAAAGCTTCTTTCCTACTTCAAAACAGGTGCAGGAAAGCTGAACTTTGGGACTGGAAAACTAAAAAAACCCTTTTTGGTTTGTTGGTCACCCCGGTTGTTCTATATGGCTGCGAAGTTTGGGGAAGTAGCATGTCAAATCATGGGTGGAGACAGATAGAAAGAATCCAGAAACATCTAATCACAAGCTCGCTTAAAGTCAAATCAACTGTTCCTTATGAGATCTTGTTGGCGGAAGCGGGTTCTTTCTCGCTGGAAGCATCGGCAATAACTCGGATGATAAGCTATCTGAAAAAAGTTGAAAACATGGACAACCTTCGCTGGCCCAAAATGGTTGTAAACGACACTTTGGAACGCAGAAAGAAAACATGGATGAATCAGAATAATAAATGGATGTACAAATGGGGCATCAACATGCAGGAGTGTCCTAACAGCAACAAGGAAATAAAAAATTATGTGATAGAAAAGTTCAGGACTGCCATGTGGACGGGTCAGATTGGTCGGAAGAAAGCGCATTATATTAGAGAATTCAATCTCACTGGGGAACATGATGAAAAAGCTTATCTAGGGACGGTTATCAAGGGTAAAGCAAAAATTCTAGTGGCGCAGTTAAGAACTGGATCACATCATCTTCGATGTGAAACTGGTAGATGGACTATTCCAAAGGAAGATTGGGAAAGGAGAATTTGTCTCTTCTGCAGCAAAGGGGTCGTCGAGACAGAATGGCATTTTGTCATGGAATGTTCTGCATATGATGATATCCGTATTCAGTATAAAAACAATCTAAAGGTGGACAGACTCGAGAAACTCTTCAAGGAACAAAGCTTCCAAATGACAATGGGCTTTATCTTCAAGATTCACAGCCGAAGAGCGGATATTGAAAAGAGTCTGAAATCTGATTAAATTACTGTTTCTGTGGTCCCATAGACTCTTTAGTCTCGTGGACGTCATTAAAATCTTTCATTTCATTTCATTTCATTTCATTGCATTAGTCATGAATTTGTTATTTGACCATGTTAACCTAATGTATGCGAGAGTTTTAATACACGACTTTTGTATAAAGTTTGAAAGTAGGGCTTTTGTTTGAACATATGCCACGTGTTTGATGTTATACATATGCCTCTCCACACAATTGCATTAGTCATAAATATGTCATTTGACCATGTGAATCTAATGTATTTGAGAGGTTTAATGCATGACTTTTGTATGAAGTTTGAAAGCCACAAGTTGTTTTTAACATACGCCATCTCGCCATCTGTAAGATATTTTTATATATGTCTCTCCACACAACCAAGCAATATACAATACTATTGTTAAATACTCCGAAAGCACTTTTATAAACTCAATATAATTGCTTGACATTTCTTTATGGCAATGGTCCAATTAAGTGGGGCTATGCCACTGGGAAATGTTATTGATCTAAGAAGCAATTAGGCAAATTGTGTTAAAATACATTACTTGAGCGCAAACATTTCATGAGAAAAATAAAGAAATTCACTATGGTTATAAACTAACATAGAATGGAGTTAGCATATTCACTACCTTAAGAACATATGTAAACTTTGTATAGGTGCACAATATAAATCGATACACAATAATATTTTCTAGGTGTTCACATGATAATCTCTTTCCCTATGCAGTTCACTCACGAGTTGATTAATATTTTTGCAACAACTCACTTTTTAAAAATATTGCTTCATGATCTTCTTCTTCTTCACTCGCAAGTTGATTAATATTTTTGCAAAAATTCACTTTTTGAAGACCTTGCTTTTCATGGTCTTCCTCTTCCGTATGTTCTTGCTCAATAGCTGAAACATGTAGCTGCTTCTTCCACCTTGTGCCAATCTTTGGCTTCAAGGGATGCAATTCAACTCCTTCCACCTTTCATCTTGTGAGTATATGACCTGCCACCTTTCCACATACCCCAAGAAAACAGCTCTGATACCAATATGATCTGTAATCTACCTTCGATATCCCAATGGATAGTACATTACAACACACCTTTTGCTCAATATCTTGGATTTGAAAGCTATGGCTCAATATCAAATGAGAACTGTGCTCCTCCTATCAAAAAAATTAGAATTAATTGGCTGGAAAATTCTAAGGAATACCTTCACAGATTACAAGCATGTAAATAATAAAAAAAATAAACAAGAAAAAACAATACACAAATTACCCAGGAAAACCTGTGATGGATAACTCCAGCATAGAATGAGGAAAAACACGCAGTTCACAAGGCAAGTTTATTTTTCAAAGTCCATACATTCTTAAAAAGATATTTTCTATATCCCTCAGTTTCTTGAGAGGTGAAGCAAATATAGCTGTTAGTTTTGATTGTTACAAATAGGTTGATTTTTGCACAACCTTCATGGACTAAAAACTGCAAACAACATTGATTTGATGCCAACAACCTAAATGTCCATCGTATGACAAGTCTGTGATCTAATCTTTGTATTGTTATAAAGGGGTAATAAAATATTGGCTTGAAGAAGAATGAATTAAATGGACATATCAGCAAATCAAAATGTGACCTTATGACAGGTACCAAACCTATGGGATATCAACTGGACCCACTTCGCAAGATCTAGATGCATGTTTTCTGACATGGCATCCTCTTGTGACACCATTTCACTTTGTACCATCCAGATTGTTCTGACCAGAAAGAAACTGTTCAGGTATGTACGCATTGAAATGAAGTTTTCATCTTCCTGTCATTTAGTACATTCTTCTATGTAAGCGTTATTGCTTCACATTTTTACTGTCAATATCCCCATTACATACCAGTATAAATAATATTGTGCCGCATTTTCTAACAGATAGTGGCCACAGTCTGGAAGCAAAGATCTCTTTCAACCTTGGTGATTAATGTCGTAAGATCCACAAAGATTTCTATACAAGGGCATGCTTTTGCTTGTTATAAATTTGGAAGGAATAGAAAGGACTTCACAACAAAGCAATACGGTTGGCAAATAAGTGGTCGAGATTTCTTCAAGATGATCATTAAAATTCTCAGCTTCTTTTCATCATAGATGAGGGATCAACACGAGAGCTTTCTCATTTAGATGAATGGACAGTGTGTAAAAACATGATATTCTTTAATCAATATCCATCCTTAGCATTCTTATAAAAAATGGCCTTACATACCTTACACATTTTTATCGATAGTATCCTTTCAGTCAAAATATGATCTATCTGTTCTCTAAGTCTTCTCAAAAGTTTATTCACCCCACCTAGGATTTGCAAGTTGGAGTGCAACCCAACACTTGGGGTGTGCAAATACTATCAAACTCTAGATAATGCTTTAGATTTTTGATATTTATAATATTTAGCATACTTGTGCCTATTCCAGTATGTAACTACCCTACAATAGCCTGACCCCTATGCTAAACAACAAAGAAAGCATAAATTCATAAAACTCTTTATGCTTAGGTGGAGGGAGCACACTGAGCAATTTCCATAGATTCCCATTTCTTATCCCATAAATAACTCTTTTAGCTTTCATGCATATTTTATCACACATCCTTCTGCATTCTAGGATCAGTCATATTATTGGCAAAATGCAAAATTATCTTGGCACGTGCACCAAATTTGTAATATACATGTAAGCTCCATCTAAATCTTATATCAATATGATGCCTTACCTTAAATTTTAGCTGTAGCTGTCACTGCTAAAAGAATACATAGTTATAGTTGGAATAATTTTCATATGTCAGAAGCAGTCCCTCTGTAGAGTCATGTATTAGGTCACTCCTAAAGCCCAAATACAGTGCTTAATAATCTGATAAAGGAAAAACAAGTTAACGCTGTTAATGCATAAGGATCACGAAAGCATCAACCCTAAGAAAACAATTCAGAACTCCAAAATCAGCAAGAAGGTGAACTTCTATCTGTATTGTTTTGTCCCTGCAAACTGGCAGTTCTGTTTGTGACAGTGACAATTATGCTAATGAGGATGGTAGTTCTACAGGACTAGCTGTTGTGTTTGTGACAGTGGCAATTCCATTTAAGACACAAGCAGATGTGCTTATTAGAGCAGTGGTTTTGATCTACAAAGTAGCATCTTTACCTAAGTCCAACAAGTCTAGTAATGGCCAAGAAACTTTCTTCCAATTCCTGACATTTAGGGGTCCCTTGGTGCATGAAAGGATGCCTCCAGCACTTGGGAAGTGGTCAATTGACACTTCAAAGCTGATATTCCCATACTGGGGTTTCCAGGTTAAAATTTTTATGTTCATGGTGTTGTGTTCATTTGTTTTCTGTTGTTTTGTTTATGTTTTCATTCCAGCAACTGTACACACTAATTCTACCACAAACATACATTCAATCTGTTATGATTTGGAGTCCAATTCATAGAGGAAGAATAATACAAAGTACAAACTGCATTTAATTTCCAGCATGTAGGAACTTGAGAAATTACAGATTTGTGTTTACCTAATGTGTGTTTTTCATCTTTTTTTTTTTTCGTATAATGACCAGGATTACAACAGTGCTATCCGTCAACCTCATTCACCTTTGATTTGTTTTCCTTTCTAATATTGTTCCCTTTGCTAAAAAAATGCATACAGTTCATTAATGACACTAACTTCACGATACTAGTTGTGGCAGTTCTAACTAATGTTCATATACAGAACCAACCATTGACCAATGTTCATCGAGAGACGTTCACTTAGATTTCTTATCTGTGCCGTTCCCCCTTAGCTAACAAACTCTTTAAGTCTAGTTTAGATCTCGTGTCACACACTTTCATTAATAATCTTCAGAATCCCAAACTTTCTATTTTTGTTGACTACTTTTTGGTTTTCAAATTTCAGGCTCTCCTTTTACTTCCATAGACTCTTCTTGGATCTAGGGTTCCGATAATCTGTTATGTTGTTAAGGGCAATAAAAGGTAGGAAAAAGTAAGTTTTTGTCAGATATGCAAAATTACTCCTCTCAAGGTATTCAAGGAAATCCATGTCCTTAGCACTCCACCACAACTTGGTAGTAGTTCTCTTCTTTGTGAGTAACTACTTGTGTCTCATAGGACTGTCTTAGGACCCTGTCCACTCTCCTTATCCATCGGCTGGGTCTTTGTGGTGTGTCTGTTCACTTCCCTGCTCTCTCGACATTCTCCCACTTGAATAGTTGCATACCATGTTGGGAAATAAGTAACATCTGCTCACTAAATAAATGAATATAGACAGCTTCAAAACATGAAAACAAAGGTGAAAAGTGAAGAAAAATCTATTTTGTTGATTGTCTAGAGTTTGACCGTCTTCTTGTGTGAGGTTCTAAAAATTTTATAGCTATTTGGCAATTTGCTCACTTTGCTATATCAATATGAATAAATATATGTATCTGATATAACCAGGAAAATAAATGTGGAGAAGAAAAAGAGAAGAAGAAAAAGGGTTCCTTTAATTATTTAAATTCAGGTCAAAGTTAGGACAGGATGTACACTCAGATTATTAATCAAACATTAACATTCAAATCTGAACATACACAGAACATTGAAAGATAGATCAAATAGTACACATGCTAAATATAGTAACACATGAGAAGATGAGTACACTTAGCTCTTTGACTGGTCTAGAAGCTAATCTCAGTTGACAGAGGGATGAACAAGGCGGATATCTCCTGCAGATGCTTCGTCTCTGATTCTGGAACTGCATTGTACACATGTATGAAACCATTCTCTTCAAACTGAACCATTTGGCGGTTTCGTCCAGTTGGACAGTTTGGTCTGGGCAGCAGATGGTGTTCTATCACTTTCTGAGCATCTGCCAGTGACTGGTATATGCTTCGTTGTGAAATATTAGGTCTTGACAATGTGTGAAACCCTCCATAATCAACCAACTTAACATGAAACCCTAACCTAGAGTAAAACCCCTGCAAAAATATTAGTAGTTGGGTTGAAGTACAATCCGTACACCACGTATGTTGGCACTACTCCAAAGAGGCCTGAAACTACAAGTAGTTCTCCACCTAGAGTTGCAACATAATACTGCATGGATGCAACTATATTTGATAACCCAATCACTTGATAATGCTTTGTAATGGCTTGTCTTGCTTGTGCTTGACTTGGCTTTGAGGGCTTTTAATTTGGGAAGCTCAACTCTTGAACCTAGTTTAGAGTGTTTTAATCCTGTGTGAGGGTTGCTCCTAATGTTTGTTGTTGCTTTAGGGAAATTTAGGAGAGCGTTGTATGTTTTGAAGCTATTTACACTTGAGGAGCTCTTGAAAGTGCAAGGTATTGCCAGTGAGTAAATGAGTGTATTAAACTTGCTTATATAAGGTTTTGTGGATATAATTTTGCATTAAGGCCAAACCATAGTGGAAATACCGACACATAAAAGATACCCAGATTGAGAAATTGACCGTTGGGTGGCCCTAGACGGGACCATTCTTCGCACGACCTAACTGCTGAATGGTTTGGTCCAAGAGTGAAATGCAGTACTGTGAAGCTCTGTGCATGACAAGTAGGACTACTTGTAGACTACTTGAGACTGTTGTGAGCATTTTTGTACGTGATTGAGCAGAGTAATGAGGAGAGCAAGTCTTGTAATAGGACTAAGGATGGACTAGGATACAACAATTAAGCTCAAAATAGGTGCACAAGTCATGATTTAAGGGACTAGGTCAATAAGGACATTATCAAGTCATGATTTATGGGTCGTATTAAGGCTGACTCATAGTGGAAATGCTGACCCATAAAAGATACCCAAATTGAGAAATTGACGGTTGGGTGGCCCTGGACAAGACCGTTTTGCCCAAGACAAAACCATTGGATGGTTTGGTCCAAGAGTGGAGTGCAGTACTATGAAGCTATGTGCATGACAAGGAGTAAGGGACTACTTGTGATTGATGTGAGCATTTTTGTAAGTGACTGAGCAGTGTAATGAGAAAAGCAAGTCTTGCAATAGGACTAAGGATCAACAAGGATATAGCAATTAAGCTCAAAATAGATGCACAAGTCATGATTTATGGAACTAAGTCAATACCGGCATTATCAAGTGATAAATTACAAATTTTAGATGTCTAAAGTATCTTGTGTGTCTTTCTCAAAGAGAACAGGCATACAATCATGCTCCTTCCAACAAGAACAACAGTTCAAGCACACTTTAATGCACTGATCAACCCCATAACCAGTTCTCTGCTCCTAGTGGAATTGTGCGTGAAAAACAGACCCACAACAGTGCATATGTTTTTTCCTGACTTTATGGGGAGCTCTATGTCTAATGGACATGATGCACCACTAAAGGCTTGAAATCTACAGCAAAATTCTTTTGTTACACGAAAATCGTTAAATGGATTTTGATTGAAAACTGCACCTTAAAAGGCTGTTGATTCCCAATGATGTGTTCAGTGAAGATGTTGATAGACAAGCAACAAATTTTCCTAATCTTATTAATTAGAGAGTATCTGAATTATCTTGTAAAAAGAAAGAAAGTATACCAACGTCCACAAATGACCAATAGGTCAGTGAGGCTATAAAATTACAGCTAGCTTGGGGCATTCAACATGTCCCTACTAAGCTATAACAGAAAAAGAAAAAACTTGTCCACCTACGGTATGGGAACATTGAAAAATGGCTATAGCTAAATGATTGCAACACAATGCTGACCATTCAGTAGTGGAGTCAAAAGCATCCATCATTACGATAATGGCTTGAGCATAGGGAAGCAAGTAATGCTATCCATGGATGTTAGATATTCCTTTTCCCAATACCCAGATGTGTTGAACCAAAGGTGGAGTTGATGTAGCTGGTGAGGTGGGTCCAATGAGAATATCTCAACCTCGTCCAAGTTCTGCTAGTTACCATTCTACACTGATGATTATCTTGAACAGTGTTGGATGATCTTGTGCAGATACAATACGCCTCCTCCATGTTGTCCTAGTAGTATCTCCACCATTTACAGAAAAATTGCTTGCCATTTTATACCCCTTGCGTCAGAGAGAGGTCGGAAGAAGGAAGTAATCAAGCAGATCAGTAAAGATAATCCTTGAGGCATCTAAGCGTTGTCATCTCCTGAAAGAGGAGGGCGAAACATCTCTAGTTAGGATAATTAAAAAATACCAATTAGGTACTCCACCACTTGTGAAGAGTCTATAATACCTCCCTTGAATCTCATAATAGATAGAACAACAAAAATAAAATGTTCCTTTATCGCAACCTCATGTAGTGAAAATACTCTGCAATTCCTAACTCGCATGGGATACGATAACAGAGGGCCTACAATATGGATTATAGGCAAAAGCTCGAACATCACTATCTAAAAGCCAGTGTTGGAGGTTTGATCTTTGGTCCAATTTCCTCAGTAGATCTGTGAATTTCTTTGTAGCTTCTCTCATCAGTCATCAACCATATCTTAAAATCTCTATGTACTTTTGTAATTATCTATACTTTTTCTAGTAAACCAAATTTTTTGGTTACTGTATAGAACATATGTATATTACTCGAGGATGATAAAATACATAGTGCAATTACAATGTAAAGACACGTTTTATAAGAAAAACATAAAATGGCTGTCAAATGTAGATCCGTGCAATGCAGCATTATATAGCTGTTGTGTGAAGAGAAGATAAGAATTGACAGAACCAAACAAAACTTTTTTTTATTAAATATCAAGCGAGCATGTGAACAGTATAGTGGCAGTAGCGGTACATAAGACGACAGTACATCATGACCAAAACAAATAAATTATTAATTATGGCCCATCCATAACCGCTGGTAAATCATGCTTGTGATGTCCAATACCTGACGAAGTCCCACTTTGAATGTAAGAACAAGATGAATTGGCTTGCAAAACTCTGTTTTTTCTTGAAAAACTTAAATTGTATCTTCCCACAAACTAAGTTATGTGTTCACAAATGGTGATACATCAACTCATAATCTCTAGGGATGACAAATTTGTTTAGAGAATTTTTCTTTTTTATATTTCCAAGTACAAACATAATGAAACAAATTTACAAGGTTTTTCAGCTAGTACCAAATTTCAAATTTTGTCACTATAGTCAAAGCAATTAAAAGCTCACTTAAGAAACCTAATGATGGGCATGCATAACTCGGGGCCTCCAACAATGACGTTGTGACGTCCCAAGATCCCCGACGTAAAATAGGCCCCAAATAAAGTTTAAAAATATTAAAAACAGAAAATATTATGACTCTGAAAAGGGGAAAATGAAAATCAGTACGTTATGTAGTGATACTAGATGTAAAAAAATTCCCATGCAAAGTTATCTTCCTAAGAAATGGACTTCTGCCATTTTGTGTAGGTTCCAAAAGAAGATATTCTAACAAGAGATTGCTGCTAAATTTCATTTTTAAGCCTTTCTTATACATAGCAATAGCATCTATTAATTCACATGCATATTTTTAGGATTTTTTTAGTTTCAAAATAAAATTGTGCAAGACTTACTACCTCTTTTTGTATGATTATGCAGGCTTTACTAATAAATTAGGATGTTCTATAGGCCAACTTTGTATTTAAGCTTTAGTGAATCTCGATTACTTTAGCTGGTTTTTGTCTATGGATCGCTACACGTAGTTTGCAAGGCTTCTACTATTCCAAACAGCTATTTTTTTAATTTGAGGATATAATCATATAAGTGACGTGATAAAGAGATGTTGAGTGCCCTTTGGTAACAAGGTTGGCTATGGTGCTGAAATTTTAATCTTTCATGTCTTTTCAAGGTTAGGGGACCCATCGTCCACATTTAAATATTTAAATATTATTTTAATAATCGTCCCTCCACCATCCCCAAAATCCAGGAAATTTTTTGCCGTCCTAGAAACCCCATCCTAATATCCTCCCGTCCTAGAATCTTAGGTAATTATGGTTCACACACTTCTAAAACCTTTGTTGCACTTTCCCAAAAATTATTGTTTAGAATTATTTGCTTCATGTTATTTCGTTTAGTACTTTTACAAAGAACTGAATTTTCCCTCTCAATAGAACAAATATATGACCTTAACACTGCTTTCTCTTTAACCACTCTTTTTAGAGTGATATAAAGCGAGGAAAATCTTGTTTCAAAAGATATCAATGAATCTCTAGATGCATGTTTCCTATAAATGTTCAATGTGGAGCAGTGGTTTCTAATTAAATTCATAATTGCTCTCCTTCTGTGGATTGCTTCATGCACCCATGGAATTTAGCCAAGTCCTCGAAGCAGATAATCGAGGCAATAGGTTACACATGGGCTCCAAAACAATTGTAGATATTTCTCCACAATTAGTTTCCCAACACCCACACAATTTTTGCCACTATGAGTGGCAACTTGAAACATGTTCTCTTCACCCACTTCTTGTAATATTTTGAAAATATACCCAAAAGTCTTCATGTGGTTCATGGCATCAACTACTACTGCAAGACCACTATGCCCAGAGGGCAAACCACCAAAATATTAATCAATGACCTCTAACCCTTGTCCGACCATCCATCGCTCAATATGGTGCAACGTGTTACACTCCAAAAGGCTTTGACAATTGCCCATTTGATCATCCATTCTTTCAATCTGTTCAAAAGAGTTGTCTTTAAAGCTTCAAGGAGGCATGTACCGCTTGCCAAACTCGGCAACATTTTGAATTGCATTCTTAAAATGTGTGTTTCTAGCTACATTGAGTGGAACTTTGAACGAATTTCTAAACCCCTCCTAGGAGGACAAAGAGGACTTTATCAAAAGGACCATATTGGCACAAGGGGACTTAAGGAATTGGAGTTCGGGATCCGCAGCAAATCAAGATCAATGACATAGAAACAAGCACTTATCTAACATGATAGGCTACCTCTTCTCTTCTAAAGTTTCAACCAAAACTATCAAATTTCACAACACAAAAGTTCTAGTCAAAAGTGGAGATCATTATGCCAAAACTTCATCCTCGCATATCTCTTGGCCTTTCACCTACTGGTGCTTATAATTTACATTGACTAACATATTGCTTTGTTTACATTATTGTACACCTTGGTTGCTCTCTTATTGCCTTGCATATTGTCATGGTTGTTGCCATACTAGTTGCCTTCCATATTGTCATAGTTGTTACCATACTAATTGCCACAGCTTATCATATACACACATTCCCCACTAGCACCTCTATATTTCCTTTGAGTATACACTAGAAGAGACCTTTTACCTTCCCCTATTTAGAGGTTGATCTAGTAGAGTGCATATCTCAGTTCATATAATCCATAAAAGTTCTTCTCCACTATTAGGTAAAGCATTTGATATAGGCCCGATCCGTGAGATCCATCTGCCATGTGGCCCACTATGTGGAAGCTTTGTTTTAGAGAATGATGAGATCAAAAGTCGGATTCAAGAGATTATCTATAAGGGTCACATACAACCAAACACTTTACTTTTTGCAAGCTCGATCGTGTTGGCATGCAAAGGACAAGATGTGACGACTATATATTGACTATAGAGCAACAACCAAGATCATTGTGAAAAATTGTCATTAGTACCTCCTAAAAAGATCTAGATCTAGTAAATTCATCTAGTTGCTCTAATGAATCGAAACGACCAGTTACTAATGGAACCTCTTGTCGACTTTCTGTGAAATATTCATTCGGCCGAGGGCTACCGAATACATCATAAGCTAAACCCGTACTGACAAATAACCAACCTGCAATGAATACTTATGAGTTGTCACTACGACTCATACCCAGAAGCTGCCAACCATTCATAGACTAGGTAGATTCATGCTAACACGACTGTCATATCCCACCATATATAGGTAGGGCCCTCAACATATGGATATATAGGCCTTTGCATATACATATCATACCCCCATGTATAGGCAAGGGCCCTCGCCATATAGAAATATAGGGCTCACGTCTTATAATATAGGGCCTGGTGGCAGATGACATAGGGCCAACCTAACCTAACCCTATACAAAGAGAGGGCCAACTTGATAGAGATAGACCTGACCCAAATGTGGGCCATCTCATATTATATTTTTTTATGGCCAAACCCACATATCCGATCTACATACAAGACCACCAGACCAACTAGTCAAGTACACAGTGTCTCAAATCAACAACCCGCTAGACTGATGTTTGGAATACAACATTATAGTTGAAGGAGGGTTTGTTCAAAAACTTGTCACATCATTTGTCTTGACCAATGCACCAGCAATATTAATGAAAACAATGAAAATGATGAACACTTGTCTACTTGAACCCTGTTCCTCATATTCAACATGGGAGGAGCACTTAGGGCACAATTAGCAAGTTCCTAACACCTTACTCCAACACAAATTATATGCCAACATGAAGAAATATTCATTTGGCATGCAAACGATCTAGTATCTTGGATATATTATTATCAGGGATGTTCGTAGATCTAGAGTGTAAAATAGATCCATAGACGATTCGACTTTCAAGTAACTACAGATTGACACACCAGAAGGGGACCCTAATGGTGCTTCACAATTTGTTGGGTCTAGCCAATTTCTACTACATGTTCATTGGTCTTCCCCCAAATTGTGGGGTCCCTAGGCAATGAAAGGAAGAGAAAAATTGAAGTGCATTTGCATTGGACATAACAGAAGGCATTCAAAGAGGTAACATGTCGACTCCGCTGTTCTTCCAATTATGCAAAAAACATTTTGAGCTTGATGTTTCAGAGCATGTACTCAGCATTGTCATCACTCAACGTGGGCACTTTATTACTATAGACTAGTATAGTAATTAGATTAGAAATAATCGGCGCAAACTCGGTCTTCCATAATGCATGATCTTTGGCAATTAGAGTATTTTTATTATTTAATTGTAAGCATTTGCAATTTAATAATATAGGAGACTAGAAGAAAAGAAAGAAAAACATACAGGAGAGCAGAAATCTGTTTTGCTGGGCAGAATCTAAGTCTGAAAGGAAATCTATAAAGGAACTAATAAGTGTATAGAATTTCCTTACCTCTGCTCATATGTATTTGATGGTCTTCCTTGTTTAAAGTCTGAGTCCGATTAATTTCAGAAGATGATTATTGCATGCTGAAGATAGAATTCTGTAGATCTGAAAACTAACTGGTTGCAGGTGACACAAATCTTTGTGAGAGAGATTAAATCGTTGGAAGAGCAGGGCAGGACAGAGTGCTCTGGGTCGACTGGTGAATTATGACTTTGTTTACAATGTTGTCCAGTTCCAGCGACAAACTTTCACTCTAAATGCAAGAAACTGCTGGCATGCTTACCAATTTACATTTTAGAAGCCTTGTCTGATATCTTTTCTACAAAATAGCTTCAGGTGCTGTGAAATTCAGTTCACCAAAGCTAATTTTACAAACTTTCCCAAAAACATGGGGAAGGGAAAACTTGTTTACTGAATGTTTTATAAAATAGTCCACTCCTAGTTTTGGCATAATTTCCAGGCACAACATAATGATACAATTCCCTATAAGAGTTACAGTTGCTATAAAACTTAATCGCACAATATAGTTGCAAGAAAAGCGAATGGATTATCGCTTAAGAAATCTAATAACAGTCGGCACGCTTACCTTGCCTGAAAAGCCATTAGACATCACTAGAGGTCTCTATGCTGCGCGAGAAATCCGCCATAACATCTTCATAAATTGAATACAACATTGGTCTCCCCTTACAATCCTGCTAAGAAACTTCGCCTCCGGCATGATCATGACAGAATCAAGCGACTTGAACTCAAAATGCCCGAGCACATTCATGGATTTCATCCTTTGCCAAACGACATATCTAGGCTTCAGAACTCTTTCCAAATTAGCTATTAACAGTTGCGGATACTTTAACACACAATTTGCAAGAAGCCCCATGTCGTTAACTATAAAGTCCATATTTTGTCGAACCTTTTCCTCGGATAAAGCCAAGACTTTAGGAAAAACCCTAAATAATTCCCAGGTTTCCTCGCTAGAGAGTCCGCACAGTTGAAGATTATGCATTTTCGCATGCAATGTTTCCGTCCGGTATGTGGCCACAGTGATCAAAACATATTTGTACATTGCGCTTGATTCGTCAATATCAATGTTGTGAATGAGGTCGAGTTGAGCAGGCGTCAAAGAAGAGTACCGCAGAACATCCGGCTTTGCCGCTATAAACTTGGCGAGCTCCTTTCCTCGAAAACCAAATCCCTCCCAAAAAGCAAGCGAGGGTTTCAGGGTTTTCTCCATGTTATATGTCAGAATTGACGGGTTTCTCACTAGAACTTTGATGAGCAAATCTCTAGACTGACATACGTTTTTGAAAAGTGTCATCTTGGGAAGAAGCTCCTGCTCGAGGCTGGCGCCCAAGATTCGGGGTCTGCTCGTCAATATTTTAGCGAGATATTCGCCCTTGATGCCAAAGTCTTCGAATAATTGAATCTTGGGTTCCAGTTCATTTTCTGCACTGGAAACAATTAATTTGGGGACACTCCTCATTATCTTTGCAATTTGGTGGTGTTGGCAGCGATGGTTGTTCAGCATGTCTACAAATTCCTCCACTTTTTCGAGGGTTTCGAGTGTCTCCAACGACGGGGCAACTCTGAACATCTGTGCAATGTCAGCAGAAGAGATATTGAAGATGTTTGCAGCGAAGTGCGCAAAGGGGTTTTGCAGATTACCATCGATGAGGTTGTTATTGTCCGCAAGTGTCGAGAATAATTTTGGCCACCGACAGAAGATGAATTTGTCCATCATGGTTTTTGCTCTGGTTATGCCAGGAACTTTGCTTGTGCGAAGGTAGGGCAATAATATTTTTTCCATTATATGTATTAAGATATCAAAGTACAGGGTGGAGCTAACCGAGACAATGCCGAGAATTCCAGGGATATCTTTAGTGTATGGATGTCATCGTTGCCTGCAAGTTCGACATTGAAGAGTAAATCACACCCAAAATTTCATTACTGTCTTCCACAATATTTTAGTGGCATTGTTCGAGTCCCGCAACTACAATTTAACTAGCAATCGAATTTATACAAATTCAATGTGAACGCCGAACGGTATATCTTATTTGATTTAGAGGGATAGTTATTATTTTTGTAGTTGATGTTGATAAGGGGTGTGATTAATTTTGTAAGTGTAGAAATTTACAAAACTTAATTTACTCATTCACAAGGACTTTACATTAGAGAGCAGCCTCTTCATGTTAATCACTCCATTATAGGAAAAATTGAGTTGCTCTCAGTAAATCACAGTAATAAGCTCACAATATTTCTACATTCAATAGCCTTACATACTTATAGGCAATGAGCTTTCCCATATCCAAAGAATCATGCCTTATCAAAAACCCAACCATCTACCCTATTATCTCTCACACGCTCCTCCAATTTCGATTTGTATTCCCAAATCACTATTTACATACAATCATATTATAATTTTCTCACATTGAAACACTAATTTGTAACAGGTCTTGTTGTCAAGAATGCACATTTAATTGGGTGTACTTTTCCTTGGATTTGGGGATGTGAGCACAACACAAACAAGTAGCATTTCAAATTGTTAAGAAAATATATGTTGACCATAAGTTCTAATTGAAAACGGACCTTAAATACACAACCTCCAAATAACGGTTGGGCTCTAGAATATATATGTTTGTATTGAAACAAAATGTGTGCTTTCCTATTGTAAATTTGTTGAACTCTTTCTAATTTGTTGACCAAAGCTATTTTGTATCCATTTTCTAAAAGAAGAGATGATCACAAATCGGTTATGCAAGAGTTTATGCTTTGTTTACAGTTTTTAGCATTGTTGGAACATCTCATTCTAGGGGATTCATTTTTCAGTCAAAGGAAACAACATTTTAGGAAATAGTGAATTATCTTATAATGAGAAAACATTGGAATCAGGTTGTCTGAAATGACTTTGTAGTCGAAAAAAACATAACACTTGAAAATGATACAACTAAAAAGACATTACATAGCTGGTAAAAGACTTAGAGAAAATTTGGTTATCAAAAACTCTTAAATAAAAAATAGGAACAACCAGAAGCCAAAAACAATGGTTCGTCTCAAGCTACCAAATTGGGATAAACACTAAAAACAACTCTGATAAAAGTGTTCCATGAAAAGTCAAGATTATGTACTTTCATCTCCATGAATATAAATTGTTCCAGAAATATTATGATTAGTACCTAAACAAAAAAACCTAGCAACTTGAGGATAAACAAATAAAAAATCTATGATAAAAGTGTTCCCTTGTTACAAAAAAAAGTATCGAAAGGGCCTTGCAAAGAGTAATCGTGGAAATATCAAGGCTGCAACACGCTACAGAAGCTGAGAAATGGAGTTCTCTGCATGAACCAGAACCGACCCTAATACTTTATAAAATTCAAGATCAAAACACTGGAAGTCGTATATGTTGCCAAATCCAGATGATTCAAACAGAAAAAAGCAAAAAGTAAAATTGTTAAAAATAGTAAAAGCAAAATTGTTAAAAATATGCAAAAGCTATAAAATAAAATTTAAAAATAGTAAATCCAAAGCAACATGCAAAATCAGAAAAGCAAAATTGTTAGAAAAACAAAAAGCAAAATTGTTAAAAATAAGAAAAGCAAAATTGTTAAAAATAACAAAACCGTCATTTAGGCGCAAAACCCTTTCCCATAGGGTAACGCCTTCTGTAACTATCAATCGCACGTGAAATGTACGATGGAAACACCCTAGGCAAAGACATGAATGGAAGATTCCACAACCGGTCTTGTCTTTCCAAACATCTATTTCACCCCTTTACACGTTTGAGGAATCAAAACTAGGTCTCTTGCCCGTTATCACATCTCTCGGCTCTCATGACCAATACATCTCGCGCCTCTTGCACCATGAATGGGAAATTAAAAATAGAAAGATGACAGCTTAAATACGTATATTTCTCACACATATTCCATGGTATAGATTGTTCCTATCCAAATAATAGGTTACATCTATACTCTAGTTTATCATTTTGATCTCACTTCCATTATTCACTTATTGTAATTTAATCTTAAAGCTAAAATAAAAATGAGAAAAATCCAAAAGGTTCTAGGTTCAAAACTCAACCCCACTCCTTGCTTCTTATAGAAATTTGTAGCCCCACTTTTTAATTGTAAGCTCAAGTAATTACAGGAAACCATTTAATGTGATGTCAATCATCAATGATTGAGCCCCTCCAATGGTTGGTAACATGAGCAACATGTAGAGTGTATATACCAATCGAGTCTTGTTTTTAGTTATTTATTGTTTTATGGTGTTAAGGTTTTTGATTGGATGATGTTTAATTTGTTAAATAAGACAAATACATGAATGGAATGTTGGAAAGAATAAGGTGGGAACTAAATACTGTGTCTTTTTTTATTCCATGGCTTAGATTGTTCCTACCCAAATAATATATGTTGTTTGTGCTTCATTTTATTGTCTCGATCTCATGTACATTATTCACGTGAGTGGAATTTGAGCTTAAAGGGGTCAAAATAAAAATTGGGGAAAATCCAATAGGTTCCAGGTTCGAAACCCAACTACATTGTTTGATTCTTATAGCACTTTATAGCCCCCTTTTTAGTTACAAGTTTGAGTAATTGTAGGAAAATAGGTGATGTGGAACCAATCAACAATAATTGAGCCCCTCAGTGTTTGGTCATACGAGCGACATGTAGATTGTATCTGCCAATTGAACTTTGCTATTTTTATTTTATTTTTCATGTCATCGAGGTTTAAGATTGGATGGTGTCTAATTCGTTACATAAGACAAAGACATGAATGGAAAAGTTGGAAATTAAAAGGTGGAAATTAATACATGCATTTTAATTTGTTACATAAGACAAAGACATGAATGGAATGTTGGAAATAATAAGGTGGGAATTAAATACCTATATGTCCCACAGGTCTATTCCACGGCTTAGATTGTTCCTACCCAAATAATATATGTTATTTATGCTTCATTTTATCGTCTCGATCTCACTCACATTATTCACATGAGTGGAATTTGAGCTTAAAGAGTCCAAAATAAAAATTGGGAAAATCCAATAGGTTTCGGGTTTAAAACCCATATACATTGCTTACTTCTTGTAGCACTTTATAGCCCCCTTTTTAGCTCTAGGCATGAGTAATTGTATGGAAACAAGTGATGTGAAACCAATCAACAATAATTGAGCCCCTAAAGTGATTGCTCGTATGAGCAATATGTAGATTTTATCTGCGAATCGAACTTTGCTATTTTTTTATTTTATTTTTCATGTCGTCGGGTTTAATATTAGATGGTGTCTAGTTCATTAGATAAGATGAATACATGAATGGAAAGTTGGAAATTAAAAGGTGGAAATTAAATACCTACATGTCTTATGCCTATTCCACGACTCAAATTATTCCTACCCAAATAACATGTTATTTGTGCTCCACTTTATTGTCTCAATCTCGCTCACATTATTCAAGTGAGTTTCATTTGAACTTAAAGGGGCCAAAATAAGAAATGGGGCAAATGAACCATATGTAAAAATGGTGATTAAATTTTATTTAGTTTCTCCAAGTCAATACAAAGTAAACATAGTGAAGATGACAGAATTGAAAATTTGAGAGACGACATAGAAAACTAACAGCTAACATTGCATTTTGATGGATGACATAGAAAACTTTAACATGCAATGATAGATATAATCAATGAGATCTTTAGACCACATACACTCGTAGTTTTGCATGTATTTCTTTTAGTAGAAAGAGTTGCACTATCATAGGTGTTACAGTTGACGTGGTTATCCGAGTTTCATGTACGATGGAAAAGTGACAAGCGAGCGTGAGAATCTACAAGTAACTCTTCCTCGCACCCGACCTCCCGAGGTCGTGCCGAGACAACCGGTGGGGATGGAATATACGTGGGGCGCAGACAAACTAATTAGGAAATCTTATGTCTTCGACGCGCACTAATGGAATCTGTGAATCTAAGGCAAAGAAGGCCCTCCTAACTGGACTAGCGTGATAGATCGTTCGGTGAGGATGATTGCTCGAAGGCTCCAATCAATATTGAGCTCTGGCATGATCCGATCTATAGGTTGTGGAATACGTGGAAGATAACCTGTGGGTGCTTCGTAGATATCTCTCGATAGGGTCATGAAAAATGGATGATGGATATACGGCAAATTCTATGGGTGATTCTCTGGTCTAGTCCAGAAATCCTTAGCTTGATTAGCTGCTATATCTAGTGAGGATAGTTGTGCGATAATGATTGGTGGAAGTGGAGATGATCTGAATACTAATGTGCATAAACCAGCATCAACGTCTGATTGACCTGTGGGCCCGTTGGGTTGTGGGACCTATGGATCACAACCATAGGTTCGTGGTTGTTGTGGGCCTCCTATGGTCATGTGCAGAATCAATCCCTAATCCCTAATATCTAGTAGTCATATGCCTTTTCGGCCTCTATGTTTAGAACTAAAAGTTGTGCAATCTTCTCAGAGTACCTTACAGGCGTTTTGGCAACTTGAATTCTTAAGCTAGTGTCTATGTCAATGAGAATGTCTCCTACGTCTAGCTATGGGACCAAAGGATCACAACCGAATGTTTGCTCTTTTTCAAGCCCTTCTATAGTCATTCGATATCTATTAGGGCAATTTGTAGTTTGGCTGGTTTGACCAAAATGTATGCGCTTTGTCGTCTTCTATGTTTAATCCTCTTAACTATGGGCTAATTTCTTGTAGGTCTATTGTTGTTCGGAAGACCTGAATTTTGAGATTTTGGTCTATGTCAATTATTGCTGCAACAAGATTGGGTTGAGGCACGATTGGCTCGAATACGTATTCTCTGGGCTCCCTAGGTCCCGTGATTGTCATACAAAAGAAACAATACGAATCTAACTAAAGCAAAATAAGCTAATTATGTAAAGTATATCCACAACATATATCTAATTTCTCTATTCTGTATTTTTGCTAGAATATTTAACAGAATTAAGACAAGAAGTTTCGATAGAATTGAAAGAGCAATTATTTAATATCTAGAAAATGACAACTAAGCTAATAACAGAATCTAAAACAAACAAAGTAGCCGAGTATAGCTACCTGCCTGTGCAGTTGTGAATCTATTCTAAATAACAAAATAATTGATCTAATCTATTTGAAAGACCTCCGATCCTACCTCAGAAGTGAGGAATGAATCATAGTTTCTCAAAAACTATCAATCCTCATAGCTTCCCCGGCAATATCGAAAGCGAGATTAATTGGAACGAAATGATTCACTACTCTATTTGATATGTTTTAACTAGAACTTTGATAGCTTGAACCTGGATTTTACATAACAATGGTGAGTCTGATTGTGTGTGGCTTTGTCCCCTCAGTGTAGTCTCCTCATTCCTTTGTGCTCACGTGAATCCAGAAAAGCGTGTAATGCTAGCGTCAACAGAAGTAGGTATTGGAACAATGGCAGCTTTGGATGCAAACTAAATACAATGCAAGTAGGAGAGGGATAGCACAAGAGAACATAGCTTGGCTTATGTAATTCCTAGCGGGATTTATTGCGAGTCATATAACACAAAACATCCAAAACCTGAAACTATCCTTCTTGATGAACAAAACCTGCAACTCTAATGGCTTCAGACTAAAAATGAAACTATCCTATCTCAATTGATTGTATGAAATAGTAATAACACTAGAACAAGAAGATCATGTAGCTTCTAAACAACAAAATAAGACTAATTATGCATGCAACAAATGAAAACTATTGAATTCCTAAACAAGAACTGAAAGACTAAACTATTGAAATGAGAGGATGAGAGCAATTTTTGAGGGCCATTTGCTTGTAATCAAACAAGCTATTTATAGAATTCCCATTCACCCCAAGGTAACTCCAACTAGGACTCTTTTACTATAAACAATGAAGAAACACTATTCTAGGGAACCAAAATCATAAATACAAGAAAAATGGATGAGAAAGCTGGTAAAAGTTGAAAATTTACGCGAGTCACGTTAAAAGAAGCGTGTTGAAAATGCGTGAAGGACCGCCGCCATGAGCAGGGCGGCGGCGATTGGGACCGCCGCCCGGGCGGGCGGTGGTTTCGTATCAAGACCAAACTACAAAGGAAAAGAGGGGGAAGAGTAAAACAGAGCACACGGAGGCTAAACGGGGCATGCGAGATGTTAACGCACACTTTGAGAGCTTTTCAGAACCCGAACACCTTGCGAGGAGACTTGTATCATCATTGGGTCATGTGTAACATCGTTCGCATCTTTGCACCCTACAATTTTAGGTACGTACATATTGCCCCCTCGAAGAAGCGTTTTAGCCATGAAGAGGCGTAAAATGGTGGGTCCGAGTATGGCGGTCCTGAAATGGGAAATTAGAAATTATACCTGACACGTCCGTGTGTCGAAATGACGCCATCCAAAATTCTCACTACCTGCAAAATGAAAAGAAGACTCAAGTGCAGATAGATAAAATAAGCGAAAATAAATACTAAAATAATATGAAGTGAGGACTTACCATTTGTGTGGGGATAAGAACTTACCTCTGTCGGCACTCCAAACCTGCGAAAAGGGGCATCCAAGACGAGTCAAAATGCTATATATATAAAAAAACGGGCCCATTTTCCTATTCATTTGCGCGTGTTGATTTGATTGATTTTGAGCTCTGGGACCCATGGTGACGGTTTTTGATGAGAGTATAGTCGAAACGTTCGTGACGAGATAGTGATCATGCCTTTGCAAGTGGAACATCGACCCATGAGATCTTAGGTTAGTTCTTCTCGATTTACTAGTTTTTATACCTAAAATGTAAAAATGATGAAATCTTCACCATGGGGGGGTAATTTTTGAAATTTTTAGTTTTAAATGTGTCCTTAGGGGGGCGCTAATGGGTAGGCTCTCATTTTAGTCAAAATGGTCTTTTTGCATTTTTGAGCATTTTTAGGGCACGTGACCCGTTTGAAAATGTGGGACACGACCACCGCCCCTAAGCGAGGCAGCGGTTACAGACCGACGCCCTTCAAAGCAATTTACTGGAACCGCCGCCCGCTCAAGGAGGTGATCCTTTATAGAACACTAAAATAACTTTTTTTTGAACTTATTTTTGCATTTTTAGTATTCTCATATGTTCTAATGATTTTTCCCAATGTGATTTCGGTACTAACTTACTTTTTTTTTGCGTGTTTTTGTGTGTTTTGTAGAAGAAGGAAGAGTACATCAGATGGAGCCATGAGAGAGAGTGTGATTGGCTTCCAGCAGTGTTGGATGCACTTTCTTAGGTCGAGCAGGATATTCTTCAGAGGGTTGGCATATTACATATATCACGGGTTCCTCATGTCACACCTTCTAGTCACATACTTGTGTGACCTGTTTTCATATTAGGATGCTGATCGGAACACTTTCCAATTTCCAGGAGTCAGGGGTGAGTGGACTATCACCCTGGAGGATGTCTACCGCATCTTGGGAGTCCCGATCATTAGGAGACAACTTACACTTGAGACAGCGGGGTCGCGGGCTCAGATAGCTCAGTGGGCTACATATATGGGAGACGCAGTTGTCTCCACTGGTTCGAAGAAGGGGGTGAGGGTCCATTCCATTCCTAGCTTGCCTATCCCCTTGATTCGTCAGGCACATTATGGGGATCCTTGCCTTGAGATTGATCGGGGATAAGGAGGGGACACCTTACTCTATTGCTGGTCCCCTATTATTACACAGATTGAGGCACATGGTTGGATTTATGCCTGGGGAGCTGATATACTTGGGACCACCTACCACGACCTATATAGGGTGGTCCGCTTACAGGGACAGTCCTTGAGCCATCCGACCCTAGTTATGAGCTGGGTCTATGAGCGTATCATCCCCTATGGGAGAGGCGTAGAGGTGGCGGATCCCGAGCCATGAGGGCGGCCGGATGGACAGAAATGTCGGTCTTGAGCACCTCACCAAATGCCCAGTTGCCTCCTTGATTCACGATGATATGGAGGCCACACCTTATCAGGCCATGGCAGGGTTATGGGGCGAGGAGACCCTCACTTTGATTTCCTACTCTACTACAGGGCAGCTTGTGGACAGGACAGGGAAGGTAGAGACACACCCTTTTGATCGAGTGCCTCAGTAGTTTGGCCTTGCCTACGTTGGTATGCTTCCCCCAGTGGTGCCAGTGTTCAGATTAGTTTAGGAGGCTAGGGGAGGTCCTAGAGGCCGGGGTTGGACTGTTGTTACTCCTGGTGTCCCTATTGCAGCTAGGTGGTGGTACGTGCCCGAGAGAGAGTCGGTGCTCCTCATGCACCTTTACTTCAGATCACCGCCGGTCCTGCCCATAGCGATGATGACCCTATCGATATAGACTCTAAGTCTGAGGAGTTTACAGGGGGAGAGACGGAGGAGGAGATTGAGGACATGGAGGTCGGCCGAGTCGGGCAGAGAGGAGGATAGCGATCCCGAGTGGCATGACACTTAAGAGATCCTACAGGCAAGAGGGCGAGTGGAGCATGGAGAGGGTGACTCTAGTCTCAGAGGAGTTTCCCTCTCAGGACCTAGCAGGAGGATGAGTCCATAAGTAGGATGCTATGTTACCCCGATACGAGAGGAGGACATCGGTCGGCGGTGGCATCTGTGGTAGGCGTTGATCCTAGGGATCCCTCTTGGAGGCCCAGAGATCTGAGTGAGTTGTCACTCTTCTTTTAATATTTGTTCTCAGCTAGGATTGCCTTAGTTGTTATCTCTCCTTTTGCTCATTTTTTTAATCTTTTGCTTTTTTCTAACTTGTCTTCTCATTTGCTTATAGAGACTGCTAATGAGTGGCGAGACTTGATTCACTGGGTATGTACTGATACCCTGATGCTCCCCATGGAGAAGACTCGTGCCAAGTTGTCGGTGGATGCGGGGGAGCCTTCAACAGCTGGTAGGCATAGTGATGTCTTTGCCCCTGTCTGGCATGTGGCCAAGATGGTGACTTCCCTCTGTACCGAGTTAGCTGGGTATAGGACCGTAGAGCACTTGATGAGGAGCCGTTCTCATAGTGAGGCCACAGCCACTATTCGAGACCATGAGCCTTTAGTGCACTCAGAGCGCTGGCGTAGCCGGAGTCCTAGACGTGGTCGTGCACCTTCGGAGGGATCTCGTAGGGGTTGAGAGGCCACTTGGATCCTTTTGTGGCAACTTTTGTTAGATTGTTTATACGATTATTTTGTATTTTCTGGGCTCATTGAGTGTTTTTACCTTGCCTAGTGCATGATGGCATTGTACATAAAACTTGATATTATATATATATACTTCTTTTTGGATCAGATACCCGGTGTCTAGGATTTCGTGATTTATTTCCATATGCATATTAGATGCTTATTAGAATTCTTGTTTTTATATGCTTTTCAGAATGTATGCAATGGATAACAAATGATACAAATGCTTTCTTCCTTTTGTATTTCATGATGTTGATGTATGATAATGTAGACACAATGTGATCTTGAACTTTAGTTTCTATAAGCAATTTTCCAGTAATTCATATTTGTTTTGCCAAAATGTGATGATAAATTGATATGATGAGCAGATGAACTTGTCCCACTCCTAACTCCATGCAACTTGTAAGATGTGAGGGCTCACCACCAAGAGCTAGAAAGGGCACAAGTTGTGAGGAGTGTTGAAATGATAATGATGGGAGATAGACAAAGAGTTGGTGGAACCAAATTAAGACGCTACAAACCTACCCTTCTCAAGTGACTCCATAGTTTAGAATGCAACTTGCTTTGCAGTTTATCTAGACTTAGATCCGTAGATGGCCACTTTGTTGAAAAAATCTGGTTTTCAAGGTTTTGGACTCTCTTGGAATTTTGGACATCTAATTCATTTGTTTTTGACTCAAGATTTCAAATGTTTATTTGAACTATTTGCTCATGACTTTCAGTGTTACTGTTAAGAGGACCCCCTACACCTTGCCCCATGCTACTGGTATGAAGCATGGGCTTATCACCATGGACAAGGTATAGGTGAGTAAGGGCATTCCCATCCTTTCCCAACCCTACATCACTAGTAAGAGACGCAAGCTCATCATTGAAGGTTGGTAGGGCAAGGAAATGTGTAAAAGTAAAATTTTCTGTTTGATCTATATTCGACTTATTTACTTGAGCAAAATGTCAGTATGTTCTTATTTCCAAAGAGATCTATATACGGGATAGATGTGACACCATGAAGCTTCTAGAACAGACCATAGGAAAGACACCTATCCTAGGAAGAAACAAAAGTGGGAAGCATGCAGGCCTTGGTATGGCTACCGTTAAGACTTTGTCATATCTAGCTTTAATTGATGACATGATTTTGAAACAGTTGATGATGTTATGAAAATGAAGAAGTATGATTTGAATGCTTCTACCAATACCATCAGAAGTTTGTAATGAATTGCTTAAGAGCAAGTCCCTTGATCAACAAATTGTATGAAATGAGTGAACAAAATGAACCTATCTAAATGAAGATGCAATGTAGATATAATTATACAAATAGTGTTGATGCTTCATGCGTAAAACCGTTTAAGGTGCAAGGAATTGACAGATTTCGTTGAATTCCTCACCTTCCAGTGTACATAAGAGATACGCACCGTTTCCATAGTCCTTCATGACTTGGTATGGGCCCAACCATTTGGGCCAAAATTTTCTTCCTTCACCGGTCTTCTTATCGATCCAGCTATCTAGTCTTAAAACTAGATCTCCTTCATATATTTCTCGCTCATAGACCTTTTTGTTATACTTTGTCCGGCACATCTAGTCAAAGATAGACTTTATGTCGTTGTTCAAGGTGTTTAACCCGACCTCATCTAGGCTTTCTAGTTGGGAGGCGTGCCTCTCATAAGCTTCCTCATCCGAATCCTTGTAGTGAGATGCGGAGACTGGGTATTTCAACCTCAAGTGGGAGAACTACTTCACTCCGAATACCAATGAGAAAGGAGTTGCTCCTGTTGGTGTTCTTATTGAGGTTCGGTGGGCCCACAAGGCCGGATATAACTTTAAATGCCAATCTCGTTTGTTTTCTTTTACCGTTTTGAGTAGAATAGCTTTCAATGTCTTGTTTGTTGCTTCAGCCTACCATTGGCTTGAGGGTAATATAGGGAGGTTGTATGATGTTTTATTTTAAATTTATTGCATAGCTCATGGACCTCATCATTTTTAAAGGACGTGCCATTATCTGAGATAATGATTTGTGGGACACCATACCTGTAAATGATCTGGTTCAAAATGAACTTGGCGATCACGGCACTTGGTATAGTGGTAAGAGGCATAGCCTCTACCCATTTGGTAAAATATTTAGTGGCCGTGATTATGAAGTTATGGCCATCCATTGATGAGGGAGAGAATTTCCCTATCAAATCTAGGCCCCATGTAGAAAAGGGCCATGGAGTCGTGATTGGTTGTAGAGCTTGTGCCGACATGTGAATCTCGTGGGAAAATTCTTGGCATTTATGGCATCTGTGTACAAACTCTCTTTGCACCGTGTTCAAGAGTGGGCCAAAAATAGCCCATTTGATGTATTTTGCGAGTGGTGGCGTGACCACCAAAGTGGCCTCCACATATTCCACTATGTGATATTCGTAGAGAATTTTCTTGGATTCTTATGTGTCAACACACCTTAGAAGCATTCCATCGAAAGCCTTATGATAGAGCACTTGTTCTATAATAATGTATTTAGCTACGATAATGTGTAACCGCCTTCTTTGTTGCGGTGTAGCACCCTCTAGATACGTATGGTCCATGATAAAATTGATAATATTAGTATACCAAGGACATTCAAAGATGGGCGGTCTGGTTTCGATGTAATATACGCATTCATCGGGAAAGTCCAGATCTACTAGAATGCCTCCGTCTAACGGGTTGTTGGCTAACCAATCTGCAATGATTTGTCCCTTAACGAACTTCTGGTTTACAAAAGTTAATTCGAATTCACCCATTAAGGTTATAAAGCGTCCAAACTTTTTAGACAAAGACCCTTGCGTGAGGAAAGTTCGTAAATGGTATGTTTTTACAATGACCCTTGTTTCTTGATTTAGCATGTAATGTCTTAAGCGTTTGATTGCAAAGACTAGTGCAAAGCATTCTCTTTTCTACTTGCGTATAATGTGTTTCATAATCGAGCAATGTTCGGCTAATAAAATAGATTGCATGTTCTCATTTATCGTCGTCTTCTTGAGCCAACATGTAGGCTAGCGAGACATCCGCAGCTCGTGAATATAAGATCAAAGGATGATATGGTCTTGGTGGCATTAATGTAGGAGGAGACAGTAAGAAGCGTTTAACTGCTTCGAAGGCCTCATGGCATTCCTTGGTCCAAATAATGTAACAATCCTTTTTCAAAAAATTGTTGATTGGATGTACAACAAAACTTAAGTCTGGAATGAATCTCCAGATTGCACCGAGCTTTCCAAGAAATGATCTAATGTCAGAGTTGTCTGATGGTGGGATCATCTCAAGAACAACCCATATTTTGGTTAGGTCTACATCGATCCCTCATGATGATATAATGTAACCTAGGAGTTTCCCTCTTGTCACACCAAATACACATTTTTCTAGGTTTAGTGTGACTCCGTATTCGATCAAACGTGAAAGAATGATGCGAACACTTTTGGGTGATCACAATGCTTCCTGGCCTTGGCCAACAAGTCGTCTACATAGGATTCCATGATTTTATGAATAAGATCATGAAATATGTATGTCATTTCCCACTGGTATGTAGCGCCAGCGTTCTTGAGACCGAATGGCATAACAACGTAGCAATAAGTTCCCTAAGGAGTTATAAACATGGTTTTGGCTTGGTCTTGTTCAGATATTCTGATTTGATTGTATCCTGAGAACCCATCCATGAGAGACAAAAGCTCAAATCCGGTTTGTGTCAACGATGACGTCAATGGATGGTAATGGGAAGTCATCCTTGGGGCATGCCTTGTTAATGTCTCAGAAATCTATGCAGATGCATATCTTCCCATTCTTTTTGAGAATGGGGACGATATTAGATACCCACTGAGAATAGTCAACCGGTTTGATGAACCCTACCTAGAGAAGCTTCATTACCTCTTCCTTCACCATGAGATCTATCTTAGGTTTCATTGGTCTCGATTTTTGTTTAAGTGGCTTTGCATCTGATTTGGTGATGACGTTATGTACTGCAATGTGTAGTGTAATTCCCATCATTTCTTTATAAGTAAATGCAAAAGCCTTTTGATGTTCTTTGAGGATTCGAGTGTGTACTTCTATTTCTTCTGGAGTTAACGAAGATCCTAGTTTCAAGATATTTGGTTCTTCCTTCGTTCCGATGTTTATATCAATTGTTTCTTCGATTAAAGAAGCGTTACCTTCTTCAAACTCAGGTAGGGCTGGAGGTAGTTCCAGATCTTCTCCATTCTCTACCGCGTATATGTTGAGTTCCTTTTGTGGGGGAAGCTCTACCATGGGATTTCCAAAGTAAGAAGACGAATGTGGGATTAAGGACAAATCTACCATGTGATGGGTGAGATGTAACTCTGCATAGGTGTTTAGGTAATCAAGAGTGGTTGTATCACTGTCAACGTGACCTAAGATAGTAGATGTGTTCTCAGCTATGTGCGTTAGAAGAGGGTTTGTTGACATTTTCTTTACTAACGGTTCAATACGAAGGGATACCATGAAATGGGTGTCCTCCAACTCACTATTTGGGGTGAAACGTGAAGCTAAGGTTGCTATCGAATCTGCGAGAAGGTTTTGTTCTCGCGGGATTGCTTCAATTGATATGAAATTAAATCCTTTGCTCAAATATAATACTGTTGTTTTGTAGAGTTGTAAATGTTCAGCTCTAGTCTCATACACCTCAGAGACTTGGTTTGCTACTAATTGAGAGTCTCCTAACACTCTGATGTCATTAACACCGAGCCTTTTAGCTATGATGAGACCAAGGAGGAGGGCTTCGTACTCAGCGCCATTGTTTGTACATTCAAAATTTAATTTAAAGGCGAACGATAGGATCTTTCCCTCGGGAGAAGTAAAGATCACACCTGCCCCAGCCCCATAACGACATCTAGCTCCATCAAAGTGGAGAGTGCAATGTTTATTTGGGAAGATGAATGTTGGGACGTTCATTACGTCTATTTCGTCTGCTTTGGTTACTTATACCATGCAAAGTTCCTCTGGTGGAAGAGAACCAACTCCTAGGGTACATCCCATACCTGTGGAATCAAACGATAGGAAAATTGGTAGATCTTGTTCTAGCAACTCAATAATTTTTGCAGTAGTTCCTAATGATACTGTTTCTACAACGTTGGCTTCATCCCTGAGGGTTGGGATGCTCTTGACTAGGTTCGTAATCTCTAGTTCTGCTGTAGGTATTAATTTCTCTTCTGGTTTTGAGTTGGTTGGTTTGTCAAGTTGGTTTGTTGGGAGTTCAAACTCAGAGTGAACGCCTGGCCTTTTCTTCAGGTCTGCTAGGTGTATATTGAATGGTTTCGGATCACCTTTTGCTACGAATATCTTTCCTAAGTGCAAGAATCTTATTTCCTGAAATAACGTAGAAGGGATTGCCTTCATTCGGTGTATCCATGGTCGGTCGAGGATCATATTATAGTTGGTTTCCCGATCTATAATATAAAACTCAGTGAGGATTGTTTTGGGTCCTAAGGTGACTGGTAGTATTATAGTTCCAATCAAAGTGGCTTTAAGGCTATCATAGCCTCTTAGTGTATTCCGAGTCGTGGAACAATTTGTCTCTCCATACCCTAGCTTTTGAAGGAAAGAGAAGGGGACTATGTTAACTGCTGCCCCATCATCAACCATTACGCGTTTAATGTAATTGTTATAAACCCAAACTTGTAAATGTAAGGTTGGATCACCTCTACGTGTAATCTTAGCGTCTGTTGGCATTTTGTTTATGTTGAATTTAAACTCGATATCCCGATCAGGCTGCCTGGAGGGTGGATATCAAAGTCTATATGGTTTACTTGTGTTTCGGGAGGAGAAGTGATGTTAATTAAATGACCTAAACCTAATGCTTCTAGAAGAGCAACCCTATGGGCGGGAGAGTTCTTCAACAAGTCCAAAAAGGAGATGTGAGAAAAGGTCTTTGTTAAGTCATTAATTAAATCATAGGCACCTACGGGTTTTACTAGTGTTTGTTGAATGTTATCTAGCTCTAGTGGGTAACTTGGATTTGGCTAAGAGGAATACTCTCGTGTCCTTGTTATGGCTTCCACGTGTAGCTCAGTGTCTAATTCCACTAAACCGACTATCTTGGTTCATGGCTGACTTCCTAATTGTGGTGCGACATGTGGATTTAGTGAAGTCGAGGCTTCATGATCATTGTTTCCTATCATTACACTCTTGTTTGTCCCATTTGGATTTAATTTGTTATTGTGATTTGGGAGAAGATCATTAAAGATCTTGAGGGGTGCGTTTTGAGGGTGATTTCCCTGTGAAGGTTTTTGGCATAGGTGTCATAGAATCAGTTAAGAACATTTCTATGAAGAGTTGTCTTTGTTCTTCTGGCAGACGTTGCATGAACTTATTGTAATCACGGCAAGTCCTAGTGTCATGGCCTTGAATTTTGTGGAAACCACAATACGAGTTAGGATTGTAATTCCTAGGTTGTTGGTTTGGCATGTGTTGTGGTCCAAAACTTTGATTAAACCGTTGACTATTAAGATTAAAGTTTTGCATTTGTTGCCTTTGGTTTTGATATCCAGTTGAGTTTTGACTTGGACCCTATGTCTGGATCTACCATCATTGTTGTTGTTGTTGTGGACGATTAAAATCCACCATGTTGATTGTTGGGGAAAAATTGTTGTTTCGTTGATTGTTAACGGCGGTGGAGCATTTACAACATTTGCCTTTTTTGCTTGGTCAGTTACTCCATCTGTTGTGACCCCGCGGTTCTTGTTAAGGATTTTAGGTCCTTGATTGGCGTTTGTGGTAGTAGGATAAGTCGTAGTATTTTGGTTGGGGATGATTAACCTCCCATTTGTTCCATATGCCTTGCGACCACTATCTATTGCAGCTTGATCTATTCGGAGGGCGCTCTCAAGCACTTCATCGTAAGTTCTTAGTGGGAACTTCTGGACTTCTTCCTTTATCTCTCTGCTAAGAGAATGAAGGAATAAATCACATAGTTCCATTTGATCCATGTTTGGAGTGCTTGCTGAAGAATAGAGGACTGTACGCCATCTTTGGATGAAATGAGCAACAAATTCATTGTGTTCTTGTTTAATATGTAAGAATTCCCTGATTCTTGTTCTCAACAATTTGTTCATGTTGAACACTTTTATGAACTCTGAAACAAGTTGTTTAAATGAATGGATGGAGGCTTGGTGTATTCTCAGAATACCAATCGAGGGCAATGCCCTCTAAGGTTTTGGGGAATATTTTAGCAATAACTCCATCCCGGGGAGCAGCGATTCTTGAATGGTCATGGCATAGGCCTTAACATGTGCATTCGGTCTCCCTCCCCTTTGTATTTGGGCAAATCGGGAAGACGTCTTGGAAGCATGACGCTTCGTATAGTGAAGTCTAAGGGCTCTTTCAAATATTCTAAATAAGTTCCTATTGCATAGGTTTCGACCATTGATGGTGTTTGCTGAGGGGGTGGAGGTGGAACGGGTTGTTGATATTGCGTAGTGTATGCATTCAGGGACATAAGGAAATCCCTGTGGTTGAGCGAACATGCCAGGAGAAGAGAACATATCTCCCTATGGTGACTTGGAATACATGTTTAAATATGGAGGAACATTGTTCGAAATGGATTGTTTTGTACTAAACAGGAGGTATCATGTTTTCCACTGGAGCGGCGTTAGAGAATGTAGTTCTAATTGGCGTTTGTTGTGAATACTGAGGAGGCATGCCTAACGTTCCTGTTCCTATGAGGAGGTCTATTTGGCTAGGATGATGTAGGGGATTGGAATTTCCTGCCTACGTGCATTACAAATTTTGACTTGTTTGAGCAAGTTCCAACCCTCTAACTTTCTCAACTAAGGCTAAGATGACCTCATTTGGTGAAGATACGGTATTTTGCCTTAGTGGTGTTTGTTGAGGTTGTATAGGCATATGGTACCCAACTATAAATTGATTGGTGCCCTACCAAGTTTCATCGAGGGAATTTCCTATAGGTGGAGGAATGGAGGTGTTTTCTTGAAAAGAGACCTCGGGTTGTGTTTGCAAACCTCCTATAGGTGGGTACATACTTTGAGAGCATTGTTCACTCCTAGCATAACACGCTAAATGTTCATCATCTAAAACATATATGGATCTGATTGTCTACTGATTTGCATTGTAAGCAACACCTGAGGAGATGAACCAGATTCTCTAGTGAGCATCATGTTGTTCGAGCTTGAAGGCTCGGTTGTTGCATTTGAGTGCCTTGATCCAACTCCTCTATTTGGAAAGAATGAATATATCTAGCCCTTTGAGGCGTAGTTTGTGTTGAAAACCACGCTTGATTGAATAGTTGTCACCCCATGCCGAGAGCGAGGGTGATAGGCACATTTATTCATTGATCATAGTATGCTTCAAGACCTAGGAGAGGTCTCACATATGCATCAATCCCGACATATTCGGGGGGTATATGAATACCCGTAGAATAATGGGAAGAAGTGAAGATGGATGAAAGAAAATGAAACACTAAAAGGGGAAAGGTGAAAATGAAGCAACTATTCCTTTCACGTCAGGTTCACCAATTTTGTTGGTAAAGCTAATGTGAAAGGCTAATGAGGTGGAAAAGATGAAAAGATTGTGTGCTTCACGTTGGGTTCTACCAATTTTTGTACGATGCAAAAGTGACAAGTGAGTGTGAGAATCTACAAGTAACTCTTCCTCGCACCCGACCTCCCCGAGGTCGTGCCGAAACAACCGTGGGGATGGAATATATGTGGGGCGCACAAACTAGTTAGGCAATCTTATGTCTTCGACGCGCACTAATAGAATCTATGAATCTAAGGCAAAAAGGCCCTCCTAACTGAATCGGCGTGATAGATCGTTCTGTAAGGATGATTGCTCAAAGGCTCCAATCAATATCGAGCTCTGGCGTGATCCGATCTATAGGTTGTGGAATACGTGGAAGATAACCTATGGGTGCTTTATAGATATCTCCCGACGGTCATGAAAATGGATGATGGATATACGACCAATTCTATGGGTGATTCTCGGTCTAGTATAGAAATCCTTAGCTTGATTAGTTGTTATATCTAGTGAGGATAGTTGTGCGATAATGATTGGTGGAAGTGGAGATGATCTAAATACTAATGTGCATAAACCAGCATTAACGTCTGATTGACCTATGGGCCCGTTGGGTTGTGGGACCTGTGGATCACAACCGTAGGTTCATGGTTGTTGTGGGCCTCCTATGGTCATGTGCGGAATGATCCCTAATCCCTAATATCTAGTAGTCATATGCCTTTTCGTCATCTCCAAGCATGCCAAAGTGCGTGGGAGGAGATCCTCGTTAATATTCCTCGGGACTTGAGTGGTGGGCGTACCCGGTCATAACAGGACAATTGTTGATTATGGATTTTCCTCCTTTGTTATGTTTGTTTTTACAGGGAGTTAAGAGAGAAATGGCGTTCTTCGGTGGTATTTTGCGGACCCGTATCATCATATTTTAGGCGGAGTCTGGGTCAATCTATGAAGTTATTAAAAGGTTTCTGGGGGAGGAGTATTTAGGGGATTTCTCTAGGGCTTGGGTTAACTTTGAGGTAGATTCTGGTTCATTTCTCGTCTCTTGTTAGTGCGGGGGTATAAGGAGGAAGCCAAGATTATTTCCCTCCACTTCATTAAACCCCAACACTTTGTTCTAGCTTGATGAAGTGTTGAGGCCACAAACCCGGTTCTCGATGTAACCGAATGTGGATAAGGAAGGTTTTTCTTTGGAAGAATCTCAATGTATCATTGTGGTCCTTTCCTCCAGGAATTTAGAGCTTATGAAGTTTGTGGTCGATGTTCATGGGGTGTGTTTGGCGAGGGATAGAGGGTGGAAGTAGAATCAAGAAGCTAGATATAACAAGGTTGTCGGTGCCGGTCGTTGTGGATTTTGAGGATGTGAAGTGGTTTCATAAAAGATGGGTTTCTCATATAATTTTATTCTTTGGAAAAATTGAGTTGCGCGATTGTTGGAGGAAATAAGAAGCTAAAGGGTCCTTGTGGTCAAGCGGCCATGGTTGATTGATGGTATTTTTTTGGGTTTGTTTTTTTGTAATAGTTATTCGTCACTTTTTGGGTATCTTGCTTGCTTTGTAGGATTTGTGTCTTTGCTAGTTGGGTTAGTATGTTGGTTTTCTTTCGAATGTATGTGGGTGAGATCCCTCCAATCCCCGATTCTAAGCTCCGGTCAAAAGTGTTAATTCATCAAAAAACATGGATGACTAGGATTAGTTGGATGTCATTGATACATCCCACGAAGTGATTATTAGGATCTCAATGCATGGATATATACGTCTATTGCAATCATATGGGAGGCATGTTTCTAGCACGGAAAAATTATTCTAGGTGTAATTATATACATCCCAATTAAATAGGTGTATGTTAAAAAACATGTAGTTATCACGTGTCTTTTGAATGATTTGGAAATTGGAATACAATATTCATCATCAACTTCATCGTTCATTGGTGTCTAATTGAGGGAAAGGAAAAAACATTCGATTGTTGAGTTATGGAGATTAACTGCTTCACTAGCATGCTTTAACAAACTTGTTGGAATATACAATAATTGGCGTCGGTCACCCATGGACTAGTATCGGTCGAGCAAGAAGGAATTGTTAGAGTAGGTATTTACTTAGCTCATGTTCACCTAGGTGCTTTATTTACCTTTATTGTATTTATCCTCACCCACTTATGTGTGTGGATATTTCTTTTATTTTATTTAGATATTAGGAGATATTATCTAGTTGTTAGGTATAGTTATTTCCTTGATCTATGGTATTGACTAGATCCTTGATGTCTAGTTCTCTCCTAAATCTATGGTCTTGACTAGTTCTTTGATGACTAGTTATTTCCTTGATTTATGGCTTGATCTACGACCTTGACTGGTTCTTAGATTGTTATTCCTTGCTTATTTAAGCAAGGCCCATTCTCAATGTATTGCATTGAGTTCCATAATAATATATGATATTGCTGCTCATTTGTTTGCAAAGGTTTATGTAAAGTTATTTTGGCGAATTGCTTTCATCTTATTGATCATGGTGTTTGATTAACATCTGTGTTCTCGCTTGCACAATCAACTGGTTATCGCTCCTTTCATGGTATCGAGTGAGAGATGGCTATTGACATCCGTCTGTAAGTTTTATTTTGCAAACATCTATTAAAATCCTTAGCCCTTGGTCATATGGGATGGTCATATGAGGGCTTAAAGATTGTGATTCCTACTAGCAGGTGCTTAATTTCAGCCCCCTTTAATTTTATTTGTGTGGTGAAGGAATGTGTGGTGAAGGAAACAACAATTTATTTGTTTTAGTGGTAACTAAAATAAATAACAGAGCAAAATATAAAAAAGATTTTATGTTTTGATCGGTAACTTGGTTTTGAGTGCCATTTTTTGCAAAAGTACTTGTTTTTTCATGCTCTTTCCATCAGAGAATTATAAAGTGCCAAATATGGAGGAGGTTTGTAATCAATTGTGGATGCAATTTTGGCCGAGCTCGACGTCCTAAATTTTTGGGAGTTGTAATTTGTACCTATCATGGATTCTGAGAATGATATGCTTTTCTCTGAAGTATGTAGACTTCAAGAGGATATTGTAAGATTTATGGAAGAAAATAGATCGCTCAAGAAGTAAAATTCTCTTTTATAATCATTCATTCAGATAAGAATACAATAATACACTTCATGTAGAACAAACTTGCTAGCCTATAACATCACCACCATATTGTGGACAACCATATCCATGCTCCTAGTCTGCTTGCAGCCTATTGCTCTTGTACCTCTCCGACATTTATCTACCGCCTTTGAGCTCGAACTCGCTTTTGATGCTTCTAAACCTGTGAGGCTTGCATTACATGCTCTTCCACATATGTGCCTATTACAGTACATTCACATGTTGTGTATCCTAATTTTCTCAAATACATGGATTTTTTGAGAAGCATACCATTGCATTCCATTCTCGCATGCTCCATTCTATGGGTCTCACTAGTGAGTCATTGTGCATATTCACAGTGGTATTATTTCCTCTATTCCACATGTTAAGTGGAATTATCATCGTGACATTGGTTTTTGAGCAGAATCTCATTATCACCGAATCACAAAGCACTTATGTTTATACAAGTGCATATACTTGAACTCACGGTGTGATTGGATAACATGGGTACTATCTCCAAGTCAGTGGGACTTGCTACTTGAGATAGACCTCCAGAGAAAGTCGGTTCTTGCTCCTAAACTACCCGCCACGATCTACTCTAATGCAGGGGAAACTAACTATTCCAATCTAAATTTCCAAGGGACCAAGGAGAGAGAATGCATGAAATGAAAGCCTACACTAAATCGGTGATACACCGTAAAAGGAGGGTGTGAGAGTAGTCTCTAAATGCGTGAAATACAGAGGTAAAGTGCACACTAGAAGAGGTGATGACAGCTTCTCCATACTCTATCAAAATGCATTCACAACGATATTCCAAGCATACACAATGATAATGGATCCCTGCAAGAACATAATAATAGACACAATATTCTTGTAGGAAGATTAAAAGGGCAAGAAGAATGCAAGAAAACACAAAGAAGGGAAGATATATCCACAAACCGATATTTTATTGCTTCATGATATGCATGATTCAATCTATTATAGGATAAGGGCCTGGATCACCATGCAAGGAGTCCACTACAAGGGCCTATAGCACATTGGATTTACAAAGCAATTCTGACAGAGCTTTGCTATCTCAAAACTCCCCCTATACAATGAGCCTAACACTCCAATTTATAGAAAAATGAGAAGGGAAAGAGAAGGGAAAATGGAAATCCCGAACTCGTCCTTCAACCACCATAAGAGGCATTAAATGGAGTAAAATGTTTATATATTACTTACAAAAGGCTCCCCATACTGTCCCATGTGCTGCAACAGAGAAAGAATGATGACCATGCCTCTTAATTGCACTCCCAACCACCAAATAAAACACTGTTATGAACCCGGCCACGTTTTCTTAAAAATATTGATCAATATCTCATCAAATCTAGAATTTATTAATTTTTGTGCATCGGGCTCAGAGCCATGATTCCAACGGTACCAATTTTGTGTGATTTCGTTGAGAAATGCAAAAGTTATGGCCTTCTGAGTGCGGGCAACTATTTTGGGTCCAGCGGTGTTTTCTCGTCATTCGACGGAATGAGCATTAACCGATCGGAGCCGAATATGTTTCTTTTATTTAAATATATCCACCCTCATTAAAAATAAGAAATCTAGTTTTTGTGGCATAGAGGACATCCTGCTCGTTTCAAAAGTCCAATTTTGTGAAAATCGAGCTTGGAGTCAAAAGTTATGGCCGCCAAGTTTCATGGGTCAAACGTTGACTTTTATTCTTTGCGCTTGTCGGCCGCCGGCTTTTCACGTCCCTTGCGTCCCGTGGCGTACCTTTGTCCCAGCTGTCCCAGATGAAAATCTCCTGCTTCGGCCGATTCGGGCTCCCTTGTTCCTGTTTGTGGTGAAGACACGTGGCGAGATTCCATTCGTCCCTCCGCGTACTTTTGGCCCGGATGTCCCAAACTGTCTCGGACGAAAGTCTCCTGTTTCGGCCGAATCGGCCGGTTCGTGTCCTCCGCGTACTTTTGTCCCAACTATCCTGGACTGCCTGGGATAAATATCTCCGAACCGCCCGAAATGGACTGACTTGCGCCAAACCGGCCGATCCGCGTCTCACGCGTACTTTTGGCCCAGATGTCCCAGACTGCGCGAAACAAGACTTGGTGATTTTTTCCACTTTCGGCCGGTTCAGCTTTTTGCGTCCTGCGCGTACTTTTTTCCCTGGCTGCTCCAATCACAAGCAGATCGCTGGTGGCTTTTCGGCCGGTTCGCACCCCGACGTCCCAACTGTCCCAACTATCACATGACTAGGACTTAGCCGATTTTCTTCATTTTTTCGGCCCCAAGCTTGGTTTTTGCAATTTTTTCACCTTTTCTAACTCGTTGGGTTTTCTTCTTGGATGGGAGAGTTAGAAGGAAGCCGAGGGGGCCCCAAAAACATGATTTCGGGCCTTAAATCAATCTATTTGCTTGGGACTAAAGAATTTGATGCATGTTATCAAAATTACCTTGAGGGGTGAATTTTGGATAACCGATACTTCATTGGGATCACACATTTACAGAGCTCATTTTTGTTCGCTCAATTCTTTCGAGGATTATGAGCAACACATGAGTTCTCACACCTTCACTCAGCTTGAGAAACCCGAGATTTCACCATCGTCGACATGATCAACTGACACACATTATGATGTTCTTTTCAGATGCACCCATTGTGCATTTTGCACCAAGTCATATGCAAGCATCTTCTTCATCCATCTATGTTGATTTGGGGTGGATATCCCATCACTTGTGGTGGTGACACAAACATTCATTGAGAGGACTCTAAAGGCGTTGCTCCTCCACCATTGGGCCTCTTGCTCCACTTTCTATACCTTATGCATTGTGATGCTTCTTATTTTGAGCATTTTTCTTTAGCAGGTGTAGTGTATCTCTCTTGTTTGTTGAGAGATTTTGTATCTGTATTTTCAACACTTTTGGCATGTTGATGTCTCTCTCTGTGGGGAGCTATTCTAGTGGAGCCCAATGTTAGTTTGTCAGTGTTTGAGTAGTTGTTTTGATAACTCATACATATTTGTAGCGTCCACTCCACCCATTCAACAATATGGGAGGGTGTGGTGTTGATCCTGCTTCTTCAAGTTTTGTGTCCTTGCCTTGTTACCTTGGCTTTTCTTGGATCGTGACACTCTGGATTTTGTGTCCTTGCCTTGTTGCTTTGGTTATTATTCTTGGATCGTGGCACACCTATTTGCAGCACTTGATCGAATTATGTTTGGTGTTTTTTTACACTTTTGACATCACTCCGTTGACAGTCTCCTTGTATGGAGCTATTCTGGTGGAGCTCAGTGTCATTTGTTTTTAAGTTTTGTGATCAAGCAGTGGATTCAGACCACGGTGCACACCAAACTTCTTCAAAGATTGTACAATTTTTTTTTTGAGCCAAGCTTCTTAGGATGCCTTGAGCAGGTCTTTACTCTCTTTACTTTGTTATTCTCGGTTTTGTGTACCTTGCGGTGTCCCTTTTTCCCAGTTATTATACATGAGTACCTCATCAGGCCTAGTTGTCGGGACTCATAATGTGGACATGCCACATCTATTTTGGCCCCTAGCTTCACTTGAGGGGGGGTGTTAGAGTAGGTATTTACCTTAGCTCATGTTCACCTAGTAATCGTATTTACCTTTATTGTATTTATCCTCACCCACTTATGTGTGTGGATATTTCTTTTATCTTATTTAGATATTAGGAGATATTATCTAGTTGTTAGGTATAGTTATTTCCTTGATCTATGGTATTGACTAGTTCTTTCCTTGATCTATGGTATTGACTAGATCCTTGATGTCTAGTTCTCTCCTAAATCTATGGTCTTGACTAGTTCTTTCCTTGATTTATGGCTTGATCTACAACCTTGACTGGTTCTTAGATTGTTATTCCTTGCCTATTTAAGCAAGGCCCATTCTCAATGTATTGCATTGAGTTCCATAATAATATATGATATTGCTGCTCATTTGTTTGCAAAGGTTTATGTAAAGTTATTCTAGTGAATTACTTTCATCTTATTGATCGTGATGTTTGATTAGCATCTATGTTCTTGGCTTGGCACGATCTGGTTACCGTTCCTTTCGGGAATTGGCATTAGTTAAGGCTAACCAACATTAGTTACCTTTATGCGTGACTATTATAATTAACTTGTAGGAATTAGATCTATCTTTAGTTATAAAGTGAATTTAATGGTTGTAATTGAATAGCTAAAGTTCCCTAAGATTATAGATGCATATATAAGCATAAAGCTATGGTTTAGAAGATAGAATTCAAATTGAGAATCAAGAGAAGTTTCCTTTAGAGATAGAAAAAGAGAAATTGGTAGAGAAGAAAGTACATGACATCCAAGAAGGTGTTGAAGATTGCAAATCTTCATTGTATTTCCTTTGTGATAATAAATTGGTTGTTTCTTGGTGGACGTAGCCCACACTGGGTGAACCACATTAAATATTATGTATTGTTTCTTCTTGTTTATTTCCGTATTGATTACTTTTATGCTTATATCTCATTAATATATCTTTACAACCAATGTGCTAACCCCAACAACTGGTATCAGAGCTTCTTTGTTTGAGGGTTGTGTGTGTTGACATATTTACTCACGAGAGAGATTTTTGATTAAGTGGAAGCAAAGCAATGGGAGAAGAAGGAAAATTCGTAGTAGAGAAATTTGACAAATTGTGACTATCTATTATGGAAGATGCAAGTGAAGATATGTTGGTATATGAAAGATTTATACTTACCGTTGGATGAGAAGGTAAGACTTGCAAAGATGACTGGTGAAGAATGAAAAATGTTTGATAGAAAGGATTTGGGATCTATAAGATTGAGCTTGAAAACATCTGTGGCTTCAAATATTACCGCTGAATTTACTGTAGAGTTGATGAAATTATTAGCAAATCTATATCAAAACCTAGTGTTTCAAATAAAGTTCATTTGATGGGAAAATTGTTTAATTTAAATATGCAAGAAGGTGGATCTCGCACCAATTCATTTGAATGATTTCCGGTCTATTGTAAATCAATTAAAATCAGTTAGTATTCCATTTGAGGATGAAGTGAAATCACTTTTATTATTATGCTCTTTTCCAAATAGTTGGGATAACTTGGTAATAGTTGTCGATGAATCACGTTGTCTCATAGCTACTAATGTTTTAAAGTTCAATGATGTGGTTAGTATAATCTTGAATGAAGAAATACGTAGAAAAAGTACAAGAGAATCATCATCTAGGAATGCTTTGAATGTTGAAAGTAGGGGAAGGCAAAAGGAGAGATCTAAGAGAAATAATAATGGGAAATCAAAGTCTAAGAATGAAAAATCTAAATCCACGGTAGAGGAATAACTCTGGAATTGTGGAAAGAAAGGACATGCAAAGAAGGACTGCTGTTGGTTGAAGGAAAACAAAGAAAATGTACCAGAGAAAGGTAAAGAGGCAAATGTTTCTGCAAAATAGGTAATGCAAGATTCCCTAATTCTCTCCTTGGGTAATAAAATTGAGTCACAGTTTTAGATTCAAAAGCTTCTTTCCATGCAACCCCTAATAAGGGTTATTTCAGAAATTATGTCCAGGGTAATTTTGGGCATGTTTATTTAGGAGATGATGAACCATGCAATATTACTGGTAAAGGTGAAGTTCATCTTAAATTGCAGAATGGAAACACATGGATATTGAAATATGTGAGGCATGTTCCAAGCCTCAAAAGAAATCTAATTTTTGTAGGACAATTATGTGAAACAAGTTACATGGTTACACTCACAGCTGAATCTTGAAAGTTACCAAGGGATCTCTTGTTGTAGCAAGAGGAAAGAAGGTAGGATCATTATATTTATCTACCTATATTATTGATTCATTTTCTATTCTATCTACTTTAGATTTAGATATAAACATGTGGCACAATCAGCTAGGCCATATGAGTGAAAAGGGAATGTAGATCTTAAAGGAAAAGGGTAAGTTATTAGATCTAAAACATGTAGATCTTGATTTACTGTGAGCATTGTATTTTTAGAAAACAAGACACCGAGATTTCTCAAATTTGGGGCAATAAAAAAGAAGCATAAATTGGAGCTTGTACACTCGGATGTGTGGGTACCATCCTGTAGCTTCTCATGGAGGATCACAATACTATGTTACTTTTATTGATGATGCCACAAGAAAGGTATGGGTTTATTGTATTAAACATAAATCTAATATTTTTGAAACTTTTAAAATATGGAAAGGCCTTATGGAAAATGAATCAAATTCAAAGTTAAGATGTCTTAGATCTGACAATGGTGGTGAGTATTGTAGCAAGGATTTCAATGATTATTGTTTAGTAAATGGAATATACAGAGAAATGAAGGTTCCGAGAACACCACATGAGAATGGTGTTGCAGAGAGAATGAACAGGATAATCATGGAACATGCTAGAAGCATGAGGATATATGTTAGATTTCCCTTACAATTTTGGGTGGAAACAATATGCGTGACAGTTTATTTAATTAACTGTGGACCTTCAAGTACACTAGATGGTGGAATACCAAAAGAAGCTTGGATTGGAAAAGAGATAGATCTTTCTTTCCTTAGAGTATTTGGCTCAAAAGGTTTTGTGCATATTGATAAGGAAAATAGAAATAAATTGGATGCTAAATCCAAAAGAGGTACTTTCATTGGTTATGGATTTGGTGATTTTGGATTCTAGTTTTGGGATTTACAAGGTTCTAAGATAATTAGGAGTCTCGACATTGATTGTAATGAAAAGAGAATGTACAGGATTAATTTTTAGTACCCAAAGGTGAACCAGTGGAGAAGTTTGTGGATGAAAATGAACTCTCGTATTTAAAATTAACACCACCTAGTAATCGGTATCAATTTACCCCACTGCCTCGACATCGGTTAGCCGAACTGACATCGCAGAAGGTGATCGGAGTCGGTCACTTTCAAAAGTAGATACAAATCTACAGGATGAGAAGACCGAGCCTTTGCACCCCAAATCTCAAAGTGAGAAGGTCACAAAGGGTAAGTAGACCAAAAATATTTTCACCTTCCTTGTCTTATTTATTATTGAATGATAGTGGTGAACTAGAAATCTTTAAAGAAGCAATGCAGATAAAGCCCACAAGCAGTGGGAGCATGACATGAATGAGGAGATGGACTCCTTAGAGAAGAACCAAACATGGAATTTGGTTAAGTTGTCAGCAGGTAAAAGAGCATTGCAAAATAAGTGGGTTTACAAGATCAAGGAAGAAGAGGGTGGACATAAGAGATACAAGGCAAGGCTTGTAGTAAAGGGATTTACACAAAAAGTAGGTATTGACTTTGGTGAAATCTTTTCTCATGTTGTTAAGATGACTTCTATTCATATTGTATTGAGTTTAGTTGCAGTAGAGGATTTGCATTTAGAGCAACTTGATGTCAAAATGACATTTCTTCATGGTGATTTAGAGGAAGAGATTTACATGAATCGACCACTTGGGTATGAAGTCAAGGGTAAGAAGAAATTTGTGTCTAGATTGAAAAAGAGCCTATATGGGCTAAAGCAAGCTCCAAGACAATTGTATATGAGGTTTGATAGTTTCATGCATGAGCATGGTTATTTGAGATGTGAATCTGACCATTGTGTTTATTTCAAGATGATTGGAAATGAGAGCTATATTATTTTGTTACTGTATGTGGATGATATGCTTATTGCAGGATCTAGTATGCAAGACATTGGTGAGCTTAAAGAAAAGCTAGCTCACACATTTGTAATGAAGGATTTGGGAGATGCAAAGAGAATCCTTGACATGAAAATTCACAGAGACATGAAAAACATGAAGTTGTATTTGTCTTAGGAGAATTATATCAATAAGGCGTTGAAAAGGTTTAATTTAAAAAATTCAAAACTTGTAAGTACACCTATGGCTGGACACTTCAAATTGAGTAAAGATCGTGTCCTACATTACACGAGGAGGTTGAGTACATGGCACGAATTTTGTATGCTTCAACATTTGGGAGCTTGATGTATGCTATGGTTTGTACTGACCAAACCGTTGTCTCCAAATCACTGCACCCCCGAACGACCAAAATGTTGTTAGGACGTTCGGTGTGATTGTCACACATGGGATCACCTCTCAAGTTGTGGGACTAGGGCTCGAGGTGAACCTCCGGAGAAGGTCGGCTTCCTCTTCCTAAACTAAGTGTTGTACTACTCCTAGTGTAATAAAATGACTATCTAATCCTAGGCTAACATTTTCATGAGTTTTAGGGAAAGAGATTTGCAGAAAAGAAACTACACTAATCATGGTGATGCACCAAATAGAGGGGGTTTCACACTCTAGAAGGGTTAATGTGGGTAGGATGCTTGCATTGTTGACCACCCTCATCTATCGCAACTTGAAAGGGTACGAAATACCACAAACCGAGCATACGTTCCTTTATTAAACTACAAGATTACAAAGATAGATTACATTTAAATAACAAAAGGAAAACTAAACTTTTCACAACCGATATCAATACTATTCATACCATTTACTCACAAAGACAAAATAAAATAATCAAATAAAGGAAGATCAATCATTCACATTAAGGAATTATGAATTCAAAAACATACACGATTAACCATTCACACAATAAATTAGAACTCTCAAGGAAACATGTTATTCTTGAAATATAATTGAAAGGTTTAAAATATTTGAGTACTCTTCACTTGAGACTAACTTCCCAAAAATAATCTATATCCCTCTCATATCTCTATTCTATGTAAATACTCCTTATACTCAACTATTTATAATCCTTTTAGGTTGAGTCATGACAATTGGGCCCTTAACTAAAAATAGAAATGTCATTAATATTAATGGAACATGCTCCCATGAAATAGCAAATTTGTTGCAAAAGGTTTGACCAAGTCAACGCTACAACTTTGATCGCCGAGCTCGAATTTGTCCTCTCATGGCTGCTCAACGTGATCTCGGTTAAAATTCAGGTCAGTTGTTACTTTCTTCAAAAACGCCTCATCCACTTTAGAAATGGTGGTTCTCGCACTTTTTAACTCATCTGTATATCTCAACAAAGCTAATTCATCTTCTCTTTTCCCCTTGATGTGGAACTAGACATTAAGCTCTGTGTTTCAAAAGCCGAAGTTGGAGAAATTCTAAAAATAAAGTCTTCAAAACCAGAAAGAAAAATCTCTGAAATTCTGTAGAGGAAAGTTCCGAAAGAAATCTCCGAAGTCAAAAGTTCCAAAATTCCAAACCGGAAAGTTCTGAAAATTTTTAATTTCGAGTTTCTGGGTTGGGCTTCTAGTCCTGCGATGACTCCATGACCTTCATTGCTCACTGTCCCGATTTCCTAATTTCTAAATGTAGATTCAACCACCGAAATGAGCTCGGTGCAGAGCTTGCTCTATGCAAATCACACTAACACATGCCAACTAACTCAACGAGCAACTCGACCACTTTTAGCTCGTGCCCATTTGTGATTGGTGTTGACAAATTTTCAAGCCTTACGTTGTCCTTTCTTAAACTTCTAAACTTTTTTGTGAACAAATGGGACATGAGGGTATGACAAGACACCTGAAAAAACATATGCCAATTTTAACGTGTCTTGCTTGAGTTGAGCAAGTATGGGCCCTTCCAAAGGCAATTTTCTCGTTCCGAGACCAATTTGAACCTCCAAGATATGAAAAAGAAGGAACAATCCTAGAGGATCCCGAAACCTTCCGAATAACATACAAGGCTTTCAAAGCTTGAAGTTATCCTGATAACCCCGAAATCTTTATGGAAGAATCTTCGGTCTCAAGGTATTATCATATTGTCCATTTTTGCTTGGGGGCAAAAATTGACAACACGTACATTTACAAATAGAGGGAGTTGTGAGCAGATTCATGGCTAATCCAAGTAAAGAGTATTGGAAAGTAGTCTAATGGATTCTCAAGTATTTGAGAGGGACATCTAGCATGCAGTTATGCTATGGAGGGTCAAATACTTCTTTACATGGCTATGTGGATTCAAACATGGCTGGTGATTTGGATGGCAAGAGGAGCACCACTGGATATGTTTTCACAATAGATGGCACGATAATTAGCTAGATGTCTAGATTGTAGAAGGTCATGGCCTGTCTACTACAAAGGTTGAGTATGTTGCAAATATAGAAGCTAGCAAGGAGATGATATGGATGAGCAGGTTCATGGAAGAGTTGGGAAAGGAGCAAGAGGATTGCAGATTGTACAATGATAGTTAAAGTTTAATTCATCTGATGAAGAACTCAGTGTTTCATTCTAGAACGAAACATATTTAGTTGAGATATCACTTCATATGGAAATTATTGGAGGATGGGTAGTTGAAGTTAGAGAAAAATCATACAAAGGAGAACCCTGCGGATATGCTAATGAAGCCGTTGGCAAAAGAGAAGCCGGAGATACACTCAACTTCTCGTTGGTCTTCGAGTTTGAGACTTGAGGAGGGAAAAACATGCCACATAAAGGATCGAGAGGAAGGATTTGTATGGTACAATGCACTAATTTATCTCCAAGTGGGAGATTGTTGAGTTATGGAGCTTAATTGCTTCACTGACATGCTTTTATAGAATTTTTGGAATACACAATAACCAACGCCGCCGACGAACCAATGTCACCACCCATGGACCGGTATCGGTCAGGCAAGAAGGAACCAACATCGGTTGCTTGTGCGTGACTACTATAATTAAGTTGCGGGAATTAGATCTATCTTTAGTTGTAAAGTGAATCTAATGGTTGTAATTGCATAGCTAAAGTGCCCTAAGATTATAGATGCATATATAAGCATAAAGCTAGGGTTTAGAAGATAGAATTCAATTGAGAATTAAGAGAAGTTTCCTTTAGAGATGAAAATAGAAATTGGTAGAGAAGAAAGTACATGACATCCAAGAAGGTGTGGAAGATTACAAATCTTCATTGTATTTCCTTTGTGATAATAAATTGGCTATTTCTTGGTGGACGTAGCCCACACTGGGTGAACCACGTTAAATCTTGTGTATTGTTTCTTCTTGTTTATTTCCGTATTGATTGCTTTTATGCTTAGATCTAATTAATATATCTGTACAATTGATGTGCTAACCCCAACATCAATGGGAAAATATCTAGATGAAAAATAAGGGACATTGGGTGTGGATGGGAAGTACTTTACCTCATTATTATTCTAATCCATTTGCACAATGCCATCTTTTTCTTTTTGTGTTATTTCATATGCCACTGAAACATAATCATCTGAAATTGTTTGAAGGCGGGCTTGTATAAATATGAGAATGGCCTTGTATACACGCCAAGTCTAGACTTATGGTTAATAAACTTTTCCACAGTGGGGCTAATATCTCAGGATTGCATTGGACATGATCTGTTAATGACAAAAATGCAGGATTTCAGTGAGATTTATCAGAGCCACCCACCTCTGCCTCATGTTCTTCGCATTTGCAATAGTGATTATAACAGCCAAACTATTCCCATTTTTCTTTCCCGTAAGGATAAAAAAACCTGACATATTTCCAAAACATCTCTCGAGTCATCTCATATTTAGAAATATTCACATCAGGCCCATATTTGACAATTTGCATGGAACCATCGTAGAAATTGTTAGTGCATACAAACTCTGGGCAAGTAACCAAATGGAAATGGCCTCGACCCTGTTTCTTAGAATACATGTTACACATCTCCGCCTCACCTTTCTCTCCCCATTTATACTTTCGATCATGATTCTCAATATCTTCACCCTCTGAAATGAAGCTTACATTTCTCATATTTCCATACACTGTATCGTGTAAGCTAGAGTGATGTATTGGAAGATGATTGAAATAACCACAAGATTAACATTTGTTGTTGTAAGTGCAAAGAATCATTATTTTTTTGTGAACATGTGGGCCTTGGTGATCTCTTTCAAAGGGAGGAATGGGAATGCTACGGGCTTTTCAAGAGATGGCGTGGTGTGGTAAGCTTGGACTAAAACTGGTGCAATAGTAGAGGGATTTGATACTTAAATCTGCGAGCGGGGTAGTGGTACACGAGTTTGGAGTGAAACCAAGGGCGGAGGATGTAAATTTCCCAGCAGAAACCACAGTTAGGACTCGGGAGGATGTAAACTTCCTATCTGAAAAAGAATTATTCATTTTCCGCTCGGACTGACGAGTGAGTTTTTTGTACAAATCTTTGGTTGGGCTATGCCAATGTCCTCACTACATGGCCATAGCTTTTCCAATTTTGGCCTTGCCTTCATTCTCTAAGCTCCTATTTCTTATGAATCGCTTGAGCATGTATGACGATACTCGTCCTGGTACTCAGCAGTGGTGGCACTAACATGGGTTTTGACCTAACCCAGATTTTTCTATATTTTATTTCAGTGGATGTTATTTTAAATTGACATGCTTGGAGGTGTATGGTTTAGAATCTTCTTTTGGGATTGGATCCTTCTTCATTTGGCACGTTTTGGTTTCTCTATAGCATATTTTTTATTGAAGTAACTATTGACTTCGACTACTGTGTGCAAACTTGTTTTTGAGGCAGTTTTGATGAATTTGGAGGTGGTTTTAGTGTAATGGAAAAATCAGTGTTAAAGGTCTATGTTGTGGAATGATATCAACAAGCTCTTTCATTCATTGGCATTTGGCACTTCAAACTACTCAGAATAAACATTGAATATTTTTGTTTTTCTTGGTGAATCTTCTCGCCCTTTCCTTTCATGACACGACCTAATTTGGATGCCTGGTCTTTGGTGTGGTATCTCTCTTCACCTGTTCGGGCTCATTTTTCCTCCTTAGTGTCTACCAAAATCCTCCTCGTATAAAATGATTCCGAATGGTTGTTGATCAAAATATTCCATTCAAATGGTGGATATTTATTTAATCAACATCCAGGTCTATGAAAACAAATCAGAATCATTGATATCGACTTGCATGTATTAGAGTTGGGAGGTTCATTCTCATTTAGAAAACGCCTTCGACATAATTATTTGATTTAGTTCGATTCCAAATCTTATTCTGAAAATTATTTTGGAAATTATCTTTCTCCAGTCTTTTGTAATGTATAGTTAAATTTTTTAATTTCATTTACATATTTTTGAATATATTATCCATAATAAGTTAAAGAGTATTTTGTTATATATCATTCATAATAAGTTAGAGTTGTGTGGCCTTGGATCGTTAAATATTCATTAGTCCCTCTAGAATATATATACATATTCTCACAATCACCAAAGTATAATATAATATTTACTATGGAGGTGCTCTGCGTGAATCGTCAAACTCCGGTGATAGACCCATCATTCTCCTCTTTCTCGGTGACCTCTTGTCGGCAACTTGCAATGACCAAATAGTAATACGTCACAAATGGAAAAGCAGTCCACAAGCTTTACTTATTGGGATTGTATTTTATTTCCCTACGTCCTTGCTTCTCCTTAGTAAGCCGATTGACACAATATAACTTGCACTTCCCTTACCGACTCCCGAGTTAGTGTTGCAATTACTAGTATCCATTGTAATAGCTTGCCTCCATAATCTGCTAAAAATTCAACTCCACCTATAAATAAACCATGTCATATGCATTCTAAATTTCCGCAACACCTCCAGTCATCAGCTACAACATCTTGCTCCCGTGATAGTCACCACAACTCAAATCTTTACACAGTATGCATCAATATTATTGATTAACTAAAATTGGACTAACTATTTTAGTGCTAAGATAGTTAATCTAATCTAGGAGGACATAAAACATAGTAAATAAATGTACTAAAACAACATGTAAATCAATTAAATGATTAAGCTAATATAAATGAAACCCTAAATGTGCAAGAATAAAGTAAGGAATGAACTCAGATGACAACATGCGATTGTCGAAGAATGTCACAAAGGTGACTAGAGAAAAAAGAAGCAAGAACGAATGTGAAGAAGTCCTGAAAAGGATGGATCTGGAGGATCGGAGTGGACTGGAGTGCCCTGAAGAGGATCGGGTGCCCGCAGCACTTTGGTCTCGATCTTAAGCGCCTTGTCAGTGCAACAACTCTAAAAATGGTACTTACAAGGTCGAGGTGGTTTTGAGCCTTCGTTGTGTGTCACATCAAATTCGATGTCCTGCGTTGAATGTCACCAATAATCTAATATGATTTGAAGACTTGCAAAATACCAAAATAAGTATCAAAACCCTAAAAATGAAAATGCAAATGAATGGGTCGATTGACCTCAATTGCCACAATAATGGGCTTACTAATTGAGTGTTGCACTACATTTTAGACCCAAATGTAGTTCTAGTGAGTGTGTGCATAATGTGCCCTAGGTGTTCTTGTGTCAGTCATACTTTTTGAAGTAGCGAGCAATAACTAAATGTAGAAAATGTAATAGTATGTGTGCATGGAATAGAATAGAATCCCTCCCTCTATGAAGTGTGATGATAGTCCTAGGCTTGTGCCTTGATGATGGAGCTATGTGGATGCAAGTGATCTCCAATGCAATAGATGGATGCAACTCTAGATGGAGTGATAGTAGTAAGTGATGTTAGGTCCCTCATTATGGTCTCATAACTTTATATTTATAGAGTTCTCTTGATCTAATAGCATAATTAAGCTCGAAAAGGCTGACCATAAGAAAGATAAAGATGTAAAACGGCTAGAAAGAGTCTAAAAATTGGTGTGAAGAGTTTGACAAGGATAGGGGTGCCCTAGGTGGGATGAGGGTGCCCATGGGCTCCCAAGACTAGTCGGGGTGCCCAAGATAATCGAGGCGCCCGATTAAGGCTAAAATAATGGAAAAGGGCCGAAACCGACTAGGCATGTGGGTGATAAGGTGTGGAAATGATGAAATAAAATAAAATAAGATGGCCAAAAGATGAGGGTTAATTAGTAATTTCTTCACTCAAGAACCTTTTAAATAGTAGTATGAGACCAGGATAAATATTGTCTAAAGTGCATGATTTTGTGACTACATTTTCCCCACTTTATGTTGGTGAGCTGAAATCTCGGTAACATAAAGTAGATAGAGATGTGTACCTGATGTCTATGAAGATTGTAGTAGAAACGTGCCGAAGGATTAAACAAAAGCATGGAATGAAAAAGAAAGATGGAGGAGCATGGAAACTAAAGATGAAAAATTCACAAAGAAAAAGTGATGAGAGTGAACCTAGGGTGGAACGCGTGTGTGGTTGTTGTGGTGTGTAATGTACCTACATGGTTAATAAAGCATGTGTTATCATGGAATGTTGTTGTTTTTGCCCCCAATTTGACTGCTTATTTCTCATATGGCTAGACTGCAAGGAGAAAATGATCAAGTAGTCAAATATGTATGTATGTAAGTGTAAAAATGCTATGTAAAATACACATGTATATGAAAGTGTGTAAAATATGTAAATGTAAAATATGTGAAATGAAAGAGTGTAAATGGAACATGTGCACCTGATCCATGTCGAGAGAAAGAGTGTAGAAGGATATCCTGTATTGTGAGTTTTTTGGGCGATCTCATGCCACCTTGTTGAAGAAGTGTAGGAAGAAATGATTTGTGTCCTCCAATGATCGGGGATCATTTATAAAAGTTCCCTAAACATCTCAAAATGGTGACAGTGCAGAAGATCATCTCGAGAGATTTCCAACGACTGTGAGAACGTGACAAACGGACATCGGGAGCTCTAGATATGTTCGGTCAAAGTTCAGTCAATGGGAAAGTCAATTATGGTCAACTGGTCAATATTGGACCGAATCGCACTGTGACACGTGGCTTGCCAACACTCGTCGAATTCGCTCGATTTTCCTAACAGGAGATGACAAGTGGACTATAGGATTATTTCTATTCCACCATTGTATGGGTCGAAATAATATTATATTGGTAAGTTCACGTTCCAAATGGCGCCATATATACAAAAGCCACATGTGTATATATTAATGTTAAAACATTAGTATTAAAACATGCATATTTTCTGACCACGTGGGTGGTGAAGTAGTGGTAAGGGGGGCTAGGCCCATGCGTGGACTGTCCCACGTGGAAGAAGGCGGTTTATATCCTAAGGTGGTCTTTGACCACTATATGCGCGTGGAAAGGCTATTTAAAGCCTTAAACAATATTGCTCCCTCCTTAAGCGCTTCCTATGGGATTTAATCCCATTAAATAATCAAATGCCACCCTACATGGGATTTTATCCTATTATTAAACATGCGGCTCAAATGGGAATTAATCCCATTAAACATGCAAAACCGGATTTTTGGAATATTTGATCCCATTCATTTTACGGGATGAGGCTTATAATAGCCTTAGATAATATTTTATTCCATTATTTTGGGGCCCTAAAAATGTATAAATAGGGTACCAAGTTCATAGTAATGGACACACATTGTAAATACACAACACGAGCTTATTATTTGTTAAGCTTGTTGTGGACACACTGGTGACACATTATACACCGGTGGAACGGAGACACCGATCCCGAGCTTATTATTTATTAAGCTTATTTGCGGGATGTGTCGACCAGTATTGTCTATTGGCCTATTATTTTAGGCAATATTAGATGAAATATTTGTGGCTAGGAGTTATTCAAACTACCTAGTCGGCCCATAGCGCCACACCAATTACTTGTAAATCCTGGATTGTCGACCGGAGTGCTAGCTTCGCATTGTTTGCGTCGGGAAGGCCGATCACAGCCGAAGGAGATTGTACGCCAGGAAGGTGGAAGTCGGGTGCTATTTTTCACCCTTGTCATCCGAAGAACTGGTGTACTGATAGGCAAGTAAAATTCCATTAGGTTTTCTTGTGAAAGTACTATTGTAACTTACAAGTTTTGACTAGTGGAACGGTTCGACCACGAACCCGGAGACGTAGGCAATTGCCGAACTCCGTAATCAATCTGTGTGCAATTGTCGTTATTGTCTTGCATTATTTTAAATTGATTACTTAAAAGGAGTAAATTATCGGCAAATAATTAAAGCCTATAAGGGTCCGAGATCAGGTCGTAATAATCTGATTATTTTCGGATCATGTTTGGTATCAGAGCTGGTAATCGACACCTGCAAACTTACTAATCTTCGAAGCAAGTTGGTATGGAGCAGGTTAATCAGTACAGGTTGCTTTGACAGGGATGGCATTGGCTTGTACTTCTGGATTTCCAGATTGGTGGGATAGACTGAGAGACAGGTTTAACATACTCAGTAATTTTCTCATTTCTATTTGGATGAATCCATTATATCTCATATGCAGATAAAACCATAAACTATTGTGTTAGGTAGAATGTATTGGTAAGACCCCTTTGAGGGCAACATTTGTATACATCTAACCAGACATGGCACATTAGTTAAAGACCCAATTTTGGGCAATGTTTGTACTCTGTTATACTTGCATTAGTAAGACCCCCGGAGGGCAATTATTTTGGTGATTTTGCTAACACCATAAAATGCAGTATATTTTCCTTGTTTAGTCATTGTTCTGGCAAGGAGGAGACAAATGAAGTCAATCCACATTGCAATGCAGTGGAGAAAGACCAATCTCGTCATGCAGAGTCGAGAAATGGCAGAAAGAGTTCCTCATCCCGAGAAGGAGTTTAAGAGGAATTTTTGTGCTCATTGCGCTGAGGAATGGGCATCGGGTGGAAAATTGCTGAAATCGCATCCATCTCGCCATCGAGTAATGGCAAGCCAAAGATGGAATGCGAGCCTATTGTAAAGGCAAAAGAAGTTTCTACTCCACTACCAGGTTGACAATTCAACCCAGGACCGTAATAATACGAAAGTGAAAGTCCTTTGAAATGGGTAAGTCAACAAATTTTCAATTATATATTGCATAATTCAGATTGATGAATCGTATGCAGTATTAAGTTTGGAGATCAGATTCTGTGAGGAAATGCTTTGAGAGAAAGGTTTACAATACTCAATGGATTTTCTTACTTAGAAAATTTGATTAATGCTCCAAATATATCTCCTAATCAAGCATGTGAGTACATTACATGCCTTGGATACAGATTTGACTCATATAAAGCTTGGAGATTGATCTCGATTGTGCGAGCAGTAGAGTTCACGAGATCAACTCGGAACTTCATTCTGTGTAGAGGCATTGTGACCGTGCAACAGAATGGTAGCTGAATCACCGTTGGCATTAACGTCGGGTCGAAACTTCATTCTGTGTAGAGGCATTGCGGCGACTGCGGCGAGAATGGTACCTGATATTAGTATGTCAACAAAAGGAGCTCTCAAAGGATCAACTCGGAACGTCATTCGGTGTCAAGGCATTGTGACCACACATATGAATGGTAGCTGATCAACAGACTTAGCATCGTGCATTGGAGGCTCAAGGTCTTGAAAAAGGCTTAGCATCATGCATCGGAGGCGTTGAGGTCTACAGAGACTTAGCATCATACATCGGAGGCTTGAAGTCTTGAAAAAGGCTTAGCATCATGTATCGGAGGCGTTGAGGTCTACAGAGACTTAGCATCATACATCGGAGGCTCGAGGTCTTGAAAAAGGCTTAGCATCATGTATCGAGGCGCGTTGAGGTCTACATGACTTAACATCGTGCACTTGGAGGCTCGAGGTCTTGAAAGAGGCTTAGCATCATGCATCGAGGCGTTGAGGTCAGAAAGGGACAAGGCATTGTCCATCATTGACATCAAATCAATCAAAGCTCTACATAAGATGAAGTTCCTTCAAACCAGTTTGGATTCTACGGAATCAACTTGGAGCTAGGAGCTATGTCATAGAGTAAAAGAAGATCCTTGTTGTCAGATATCACGAAGCTTAGCACCGCATAGAAGGAGCGTTGAGGTTTCATTCAGAAACTTAGCACCATAAAGCGGAGGTGTGGAGGTCTTCTTCGGATATCAAAGTGGCAAAGCGGAAGCATCGTGGACCCATAACCCATAGGTCCCAGGATCGGAGCAGAGTTTTCGAAGTGAGAAGGTTGGAGGAGAAGACCCAAGGGTCTACTACAGCAACACTTCCGAGGAGGCAGCAAATTTTTCTAGATTCAGGACAGTATGGAAGCTTTTTGGGACAAAAAGCTTTTCTCAGTGGGGAGGTGTGATCAAGGGATCATTTCTGAAAGTTCCCTAAACATCTCAAAATGGTTTCAGTGCAGAAGATCATCTCGAGAGCTTTCCAATGACTATGAGAACGTGACAAACGGACATCGGGAGCTCTAGATATGTTCGGTCAAAGTTTAGTCAATGGGAAAGTCAACTATGGTCAACTGGTCAATATTGGACCAAATCGCACTGTGACACGTGGTTTGCCAACACTCGTCGAATTCACTCGATTTGCCTATCAGGAGATGACAAGTGGACTACAAGATTATTTCTATTCCACCATTGTATGGGTCGAAATAATATTATATTGGTAAGTTCACGTTCCAAATGGCGCCATATATACAAAAGCCACATGTATATATTAATGTTAAAACATTAGTATTAAAACATGCATATTTGCTAACCACGTGGGTGGTGAAGCGGTGGTAAGGGGGCTAGGCCCATGCGCATGGACTGTCCCACGTGGAAGAAGGCGGTTTATATCCTAAGGTGGTCTTTGACCACTATATGCGCGTGGAAAGGCTATTTAAAGCCTTAAACAATATTGCTCCCTCCTTAAGCGCTTCCTATGGGATTTAATCCCATTAAATAATCAAATGCCGCCCTATATGGGATTTTATCCTATTATTAAACATGCGGCTCAAATGGGAATTAATCCCATTAAATATGCAAAACCAGATTTTTGGAATATTTGATCCCATTCATTTTACGGGATGAGGCTTATAATAGCCTTAGATAATATTTTATTCCATTATTTTGGGGCCCTAAAAATGTATAAATAGGGTACCAAGTTCATAGTAAAGGACACACATTGTAAATACACAACACGAGCTTATTATTTGTTAAGCTTGTTGTGGACACACTGGTGACACATTATACACCGGTGCAACGGAGACACCGATCCCGAGCTTATTATTTGTTAAGCTTATTTGCGGGATGTGTCGACAGGTATTGTCTATTGGCCTATTATTTTAGGCAATATTAGATGAAATATTTGTGGCTAGGAGTTATTCAAACTACCTAGTCGGCCCATAGCGCCACACCAATTACTTGTAAATCCTGGATTGTCGACCGGAGTGCTAGCTTCGCATTGTTTGCATCGGGAAGGCCGATCACAGCCGAAGGAGATTGTACGCCAGGAAGGTGGAAGTCGGGTGCTATTTTTCACCCTTGTCGTCCGAAGAACTGGTGTACTGATAGGCAAGTAAAATTCCATTAGGTTTTCTTGTGAAAGTACTATTGTAACTTACAAGTTTTGACTAGTGGAACGGTTCGACCACGAACCCGGAGACGTAGGCAATTTTCGAACTCCATAATCAATCTGTGTGCAATTGTCGTTATTGTCTTGCATTATTTTAAATTGATTACTTAAAAGGAGTAAATTATCGGCAAATACTTAAAGCCTATAAGGGTCCGAGATCAGTCGTAATATTCGATTATTTTCGGATCATCCAAGCTCTAACCGCTCAATTGAAATGTGTATGAAGATATCTCTTTATCATCCTAGATTTTTTAGGCAATCTGACACCACTAGATGAAGTAGTGTAGAGAGGCACACCCACTATAATCTCCAAGCTTGTAGCTGATTTCTAGAATGATAAACACACCACCTCCCGTAAAAATCATTATGTATGGGGTTCGTAGACCTGTCCGAACCCACTTCGCTGTGTATAACTAAACCATGTCGGTGTAGAATATTTGTGTTAGTATGTAAAACCCCAAATGATGCCCCCCTCTTTGGGGGTGCATGTGACGTTGCTGATAGGAGACATGCGGCCCCAAAAGAGGACCAACCGCATGTATGTTAGAACCTAGAAAGTGCTTGGTAGAAACCAAGGCATGCACAAATAAGAAGGCTAACCAAATACAAGTGTAAACAAACAATGCATGCATATAGAAAACATATGTAAGTTACGCAGACAATGTAGTAAATGTAACATGTAAGAAAGCAAGTAAGCCGCAAAAAGTGGGATGCAAACATGGGACATCACTCACAATGTCGTAAGACACACAAGGCCATCATGTCCACAAACAACAAGCAAGTGTGCACACAAACATAGGGTAAATCCCACATACAATGGAAAAAAATGGCAAATAAGAATAATCAAACAAACAAGTAGTCATAGAAACATGTAATCTTGCAAGACAAGTGCTACACATGGAACACCCATTAGCATGTCAGAGAAATAACCAATATGTCAAAAATGTGTATGATTAAGTAATGTAAGATGTTAATTACAAAATGAGACAATAACACATGGAAAAGATAAATGTGGATGGCCCCAATGATCAATGTAAGAAGGGTATACGGTGAGCATCCGTACCGCATGTAAGAGTCTTGTATACGTGATCACACTAAACAAAGGTGTGAATGCGCATGTGTGTATGGTATAGATAATGACATATAATAAATCAAGCTAACATATGTAATAAAGTGATCATGTAAAACCTAGTAACCAAGATTAAATGCTCCAAGACAATGCAATATGTTGTGGATCGATGGAATGGAATGCAAGATGGAATGATAGGAGCCATGTTCCCCTTGAGTGGATGGAATTGTATGTAATGAGGTTCATTTTGTTTGCCCTCTCAGTAGTCAATAATGAACCGTAAATGAGAGTGCATCATCGGGAAATGGTCGAGTGGTGTATGTATCTAGCGTGTTGTAATGAATGTATAAGTATGTAATGAAATGCAACATATAGAAAAGGTGTGCATGAACCCTATAGCCGAAGCATATATCACAACTTGATGAATGGATGAGTGATGATTTAGCCTAAGCGTATATCACTATAGGATGAATGGATGAGTGATGATTTATCCCTAAGTGTATATCACTATGAGATGAATGAATAAGTGATGATTTAGCCCTAAGTGTATATCACTATATAATGAATGGTGAGGAGTGGTGATGTAACCTAAGGTGTATACCACTACAAAATGATATAATGGAGGTGGTGATCTAGCATAAAGTGTATACCACTACTAGATAGAAAGAGTGAGTGAAGATTTAGCCTAAAGTGTATGTTTTGTCAAAAATCATGCACTTTAGGCATTATTTAACCCGGTCTCATACTACTATTTAGATAGTTCTTAAGTGAAGAAAGTATTAATTAATCCCACATTTTGGCCATCTCCTTATATATTATTTTGTCATTCCCACACATTTTTATATACATGCTTTGAGCTATTTCGGCACTTCCCCGTCATTTTAGCCTAAACCGAGGCACCTAAGCTTATATCAAGCGTCTCAGGGGCACCCTGATCCTTGTTTTACTTTGCCTTCTTTTTGGGCTCTTTTTATCTATTTTCCATCCTTATCATTTTCCTAGTCGGCCATGTTTGGATTAATTACGAAATTAGAGCAAGAGAAACCTATAAATATAAAGTTATGAGACCATAATGAGGGTCCTAACGTCACTTACTACTATCACTCCATCTAGATTTTCATCCATTGCATCACTTACATCCACATAGTTCCATGCATCAAGGCTAGGATATCTGCATCAACACACACTTCATAGGGTGAGGGATTCTATTATATTCCATACACACATGCTATTACATTTTCTACATTTAGTTATTGCTCACTACTTCACAAAGTGTGACTAACACAAGAGCACCTAGGGCACGACATGCATACACACACACACACACACACACTAGAACTACATTTGGGTCTGAAATGTAGTGCAACACTTAGTTTAGTAAGCCCACTGTTGTGGCATCTAAGGTCAATCCGATCAATTCATTTGCATATTTTATTTTTAGGGTTTAGATCATTCTCTTGTCTAGTGCAGGTCTTCAACTCCATCTTGATATATTCGGCACATTCGACACGATTCAATGGATTTAGTATGACAGACAATGAAGGTTACAAATCATCATCCAACCTAGAAAAAACTAGGTTCCGATCTCTTCCAGAGACCAGGTACCTATTTTCCATACCTTGGTGCCTTAGGGCGCCCAAGATTTCTCCCAGGGTGCTCTAGTCTACTCCGATAGTCTAGATCCACTCTTTTTGGGACCTCTGTGCAATCGTTCCAACTTCTGTATTTTCCCATTAGACCTGTGACACCCTACGATAATCATCCATAATCAGTTGAGTTCATTCCTTATCTTCCTCTTGCATATTAGGGTTTCATTTCTACTAGTTCAATCATTTTAGTCATTTTAGTCACTTCATATTACTTGAGTGCATTTATTTACAACATTTATGTCCTCCTATATTAGATTAACTATTATTTAATTTCACCTATTTTAGTTAATTTTAGTTAATCAATATGTCACTAGCTCTAGGAATGTCGTAAGATGAAATGTAGTATTGTGAGTGTGAGGTCCATTTGATTTGTAAACCCTCGACAGTTGAGTATGAACCGAGGAACTAAAGTGCATCATAGGGTGGTGAGTGTAATGCATAGAAAACAACGTAGTATGTATGATGAGAATAAACGACCATGTGATGAATAGGATGTGTGAATATGTGATGTGCAAAATGCGATGCTAAAGGTGTAGAATACTCGATGTAACATGTGTAGATGGACTAGTAATGTAGTATGTAGGATGAAATAATGCTAGACTCATATGTAATGAATACTAGTATAGTATGTAGAAAATGTATGATATGAAGATGCATAGTGTATGATGTGAGATATGTGACTATGTATAGGATATGTGTAGATAGCCTAACAGTGTATGTAATACACTAGATGAATAGTGTATGATAATATAGTATATGTAAGATGTACACAATGCCAAAATGTTGTAGACTAAATGTAAAATGTATGGTGTTTGACGCATAATGTGTGATGAAATGCAATGTGTAAGGCCTATAGTGCAGTGTGTGGGGTTCAGTGTAATAGTAATCCCTCAACAGTCAAGTGTGAACCAAAGCATAAGAGTGTGTCATCGGGTAGTGGTCGATGTTAGAAACACGTGATGAGTATGTCTAAGCTAGGAGATTGATGTATGATAATGCAAAGATGAGAGATAAACCTATGCAAATATGAGGGGGATTGTGTGAGTCCTATGCCCCCAAGTGTACTATGATGATGGAGATCTATGCAGCGATGCGAGAGGTGCCATGCCATTGTGGGAGAGCATTGTCTTGGTTGTGATAAGAGTGAGGGCCAACACAATGGTAGGCCAAAGAAACAATAGAGGACCATGCGATAGTGGTGGCATTTTAAATGTGTCTTGACCATTAGTAGAAGGAGTAGTTGCTTGGACAAAAGTGATTGGATGTGAAAGTGGAGTAGGATGGGGAGGAATCTTGAATGGTGGTAGCTTTGGTGGTATTGGTGACACTACAGAAGACTTGATAGGAGAAGAAGGTTGGTTGATTATGGGAGGTGGTGACATGGTTTGACTTGGTGAGACTGCAGATGACTCAGTAGGAGGCGGTGTTGAATTAATTTTGAGGGACGGTTGCTTAGGAGGTGCTTGACTTATTGTAGAAGGATCTTGAGTAACACTAGCCTGATGCTCATTAGATATAGATGGATCAGATTTAGGAACCCAATGGGATTTATCATTTGTATTAGAATGTTGTGCAACAAATGAGAGAAAACCCGACATGCAAGGTACTTGATACTTCATTGTAAAGCATAACAATCATTGTCATTATGTCCATTGATTCAGTGATAGTTGCAATATGGAAGACCTTGATACTTGGAAATCCTATAAGGAGGATAACCATGAGTAGGTGGCAAGATAATGATTCTATGAGTGATGAGTTGTGGAATAATATCTTGTTGCTTAGTATTGAGATTAAACATGAGAGGTGTAGGGAGTGGTACGACTTCGGGTTCACTAATATGAGCACATGTAGAAGACATAGGATGAATATGAGAAGAAAAAATCATGAGCCTGAGAAGTATCCTTAAGTTGTTGAATTTCATATTTAAGAGATGTGATTGTGGATTCCATAGCCTGAAATTTATCTTGAAATAAATAATGAAGAGCTTGGATGGATTTGTAAATAGATTGATTGGAATTGGAATCAAGGGAGTCCTCAAAAGACGACCAATAATAGTATTGACTTGGGTAGGAAATATGTTGATAGGCAGACACATAGTCTCTAGGGTTTTTTGAAGAGTGTCTTTACAAGATGGGTGCATTTGAATCAATTGAAGCAAAGATACTTGACAAACATTAGAATCCATGATAGAAAAGATAAGAAAATCCCTAGAACGAAGGTGGATTCAAGGTCGTTCACCAAAAGGATTAACTAAAATTGGACTAACTATTGTAGTGCTAAGATAGTTAATCTAATCTAGGAGGACATTAAACACAATAAATAAATGTACTAAAATAACATGTCAATCAATTAAATGATTAAGCTAATATCAATGAAACCCTAAATTTGAAAGAAGAAAGTAAGGAATGAACTCAAACTTATAGCATGCGACTGTCGAAGAATGTCGCAGAGGTGACTGGAGAAAATAGAAGCAAGAATGACTATGAAGAAGTCCTGAAAAGGATAGATTTGGAGGATCTCGAGTGGACTGGAGTCCTGGAAGAGGACTAGGGAAGTCAGTAGGTTCTCTAGTATGCGATATGGGCACCCTGTCTATGCAACAACTCTAAAATTGGTTCTTATAGGGTCATAAGGTGGTCCGAGACTTTGTTGTGTGTCGCATCAACTTCGTTGTCTTGGGCTGAATGTCACCAATAATCCAAGATGATGTGAAGACCTACAAAATACCAAAAGAAGTATCAAAACCCTAAAAATTCAAATGAATGGGTTATACTAACCTCATTTGCCACAACAATGGGCTTACTAACTAAGCATTGCACTACATTTCAGACCCAAATGTAGTTTTGTGAGTGTGTGCATAATATGCCCTAGGTGCTCTTGTGCCATTCGCACTTTGTGAAGTAGCGAGCAATAACTAAATGTAGAAAATGTAATAGTATGTGTGCATGGAATAAAATAGAATCCCTCCCCTATGAAGTGTGATGTAGATGTCATAGCCTTGTGCCTTGATGATGGAGCTATGTGGATGCAAGTGATCTCCAATAGATGGATGCAACTCTAGATGGAGTGATAGTAGTAAGTGATGCTAGGTCCCTCATTATGGTCTCATAACTTTATATTTATAGGTTCTCTTGATCTAATTTCGTAATTAACCCCAAAAAGGCCAACCATAAGAAAGATAAAGATGTAAAACGACTAGAAAGAGCCAAAAAAGTGGTGGGAAAAATTTGACAATGATCAGGGTGCCCCATGGGGACTCACAGGCACCCATGGGCATCCCAAGATTAGGGCACACCCACCAAGGCTAAGATAATGGAAAAGGGCCAAACCGATGGGTATGTGGGTGACAAGGTGTGGAAATGATGAAATAAAATAACATAAGATGGCCAAAAGATGGGGGTTAATTAGTACTTTCTTCACTTAAGAACCTTCTAAATAGTAGTATGAGACCGAGATAAATATTGTCTAAAGTGCATGAATTTGTGACTATAACTAGTATGTTTTTGTTTTTTTCTCTTCTCTATTGTTGTCCCTATTTTGCATACTTTCTTGTAACATGCTCTAATCCCCGCCATGTGTTCTATCATATATTTTTAGTTTAGACGTATCCATTGTCATATTTGGGGCCAATTTTTTAGGGTGTTCCATGTTATCTAAAGCTATTTATACGTGATGAGGTTGAGTGGCACGAGTTTTCCTAACAATGGTGTTGGGGAATCTTCCACTGCGACTGCAGTGAATTTGTTTATTGCATGATGTTTCAACCGCTTAATTATATTATTTCTCTCCCAATTGAGTAATTCTATTTATATCTTTTACCATGTAAAATATTATTTTGTGAAAAAACATGTAGTCTCCTCCTTTGCAGTACTTCGTTGATTGTTTCTAGCTTGCTTGGTCTATTAGACTTCAAACATTCTTGATCAAGAGTTCCATGGCTTCTGTGTTTCATTGTTTGTATTTTTCTTAGGTTGAGATGATCCATGCTTTGCCACATGAATCAGATTGTTCTATATAATTTATTGTTAAAATATTTTGTTTCATGGGTGTTGGAGAATATGAGTGGTAGTAACATGTCATGTCCACTTCTAAGTGGAGGTAATATTTCTATGGCTTCTTTTTAAGTCTATGATAGGAGAACATTATTATAGAAGAAATATATGGTTATTTCTTGTTGTCTAAGAGGAACATTCAAAAACAATAGTAGATGTATAATAATGATTTAGTACTCGAAATTGCATGGGAGATATTTATTGACACTAGCTTAGAAAAGAATCAATGTTCCTTTTTAGGAATATGATCATTCAAGGAACCATTGGTACATGCAAATCATACATCATACAATGCATCAAAGACGAGCTTCAAAAGATCATGGGAAAAATAAACTCATCCATTCTTGTACTATCCCCAACAAGTATTGTTGCATTCAACATAAAATCATCTACTATACATTCAGACCTTCGGACACCCATTACCGACATGAAAACTCTTAAAGGCCAAGCCCTAACAATATTCCAAGAGTGCATGTGTGTCATAAAGTACATACTCATAGATGAAATGAGATTTGTTGGCACTAAAATGTTAGGCAACATTAACTCCAAATTGCATGAGGCATTCCCTAAACAAAACAACCATGCATTTGATATATGCTCTATGATTTTGGTGGGTGACTTAGGCTAGATACCTCCAGCTTAATGATGTACCATTACACGTAGGAAAAATAATAGGATGCTCCATGTGGCATGATTTTGTATAGTAACTACCTTGGACACAAACTTCATGCAATAAGACTTGAACCCGTTGCAACTTGAATTCGAGAGAAAGTTGAGCAACATTAGAAATGCAACACCAAAAATTAAGGATAGGTCTCTTCTCATGTCACGTAAAAATTCACACATGTCCACCTTAGAGAAAACCAACTTCATAACTAAAAAACACCTATTCACAATGAAGGAACTAGCAAGCATGCACAATAAAAAAATGCCAAACTCATTACATGTGCCATTCTGAGGATCATTGCAGAACAAAGAAAACATAGCTCGCTCGGACATCAACGAAACTCAATTGGAACAAACAGTGTTTGTATGCATTGGAAAAGAGGTCATGTTGACATCTAACTTATGGGTTAACACAAGATTGGTTAATGGTGCACTTGGAAAATTAATCGATGTGGTGTACAATCTAGAATCACAACCACTAGACTTGTCCTCCTTTGTTGTCATCAACTTTAGACACTATCAAGGGCCCACATAGGACTACTTAACCCAAACCACTTACCCCTACCTCTTGTCACACATGGAAAACGTCGTTAGATTCCACTTAAAATGTCTTAGTCCTCACCATCCAAAAAACACAAGGCCTAACTCTTGAAAAGGCCACAATAGACATAAAAATGTTGACCGTCACAACAATGTCAAGAGTGTGCACCCTCAATGATCTACAGATCCCACCAGATTTTACGTTTGAATGCTATGCAAGAATGCAATATACAAAGAATGTAATTACACGCAAGGAAGAGTGACGAATCCCCATTTTGTTATGTTTAAACCATGTGAAGCCCCATCTTATTTCGATATCATATTGCACAATGTATAATGTTTACTATTTATACTTAATGCTTTACTTGTGTTTTTTAAGGAATTATTATGAATATTCTCATTATTTTTATCTTGTTATTTCTTCCTCAAAATGGTTTAAATTGATATTTTAATAAGAATTAACAATACCTTTCAAAAATCATATGTCGAGTTATCACAGGAGTAAATTACACTAGTGCAAGACTCAATTGGTGCACCGACGGAGGATTCAATTAGTGCACCAATGTAGGACTCACCTTGTTGTAGGACTCACCTTTGTATTAATACAGATTCACAAAGACAACATCGAGATTGTCTAGTTCATTAAATTTGATGTCCTTGAAATGAGCGATTTACACAAGAAGATAGATAACTCAGACTACTAGTGATACAGATGGCAACACAACAACATGAATAGAAAATGTGCACCATTACCTCAATCTACATTCATGTAGATTTTGAGGTTCAGTCACTTCAGTTGTTGGGAGACATGATGCGGCCAACACCTAAGGATTTATTATCACCGCGATTCTCTACAATCAATCTAAGATATGAAGAATCTTCCAACACCGATTGAATCTCTTAAAGGAGTCAATCATGGACCTCCTCTATAGTTAGCAAGATTAATTCAAATCTAAACACCTCAAAGACTACTCCTTCCATAACTATACTCCTTAGAATAGATAGTCATTGTTTTAGTCAACATCTAGTTAAGTAGATGTTAGTTATTGCGAATAAACTAGTTCTCTCCCAAAGGGACTAGGATTTCTCTAGTATAAAAGAGCTAATGTATTTAGATTTATCGGTTCGGTTCAGTTAGTTGATTCATTGTAAAAGCATACTCTTTCAATTCAATAAAGATTACAGATTCAGGGGAAAACTTTGTGTGACTTTCAACCTTAAACTTGATCGAAGGGAAGGGGCAAGGGCCACTCCTCCCCAATGAGAAGGGAGATTTACTGTTATTTCCTTTCTATCATCTTTGATGCATTTACCATTTCAACATTAAATTGTATTAAAAATCTTTAGATTTTGTCTTTAATATTCTTTGTTTTCCATGCATTACATTTTATAATTGCGCTTAGTTATTATTAACTTAATTCTAATATTAAGTAGTCTTGAGAGAAATTCCTACAATTCCTTTTGTTACAAAACAACCTTGACACCACCTGGATTGACAAATATAATATCATTAAAGTATGAGTATCAATGACGCTCGTCACTTTTTGGTGTCGTTGTCAGGGAATTCAAGGTGTTATCAAAGTTTAAAAGTGCTAGCTAGAAGTGTTGTCTTGTTGTCTAGTAAGTTTCCATTCATAAATTTCATTTCCATAACTCTTTCTTTTGATATTAGAAGACCTTGTAGTGACAACAAGAATCCTCTGAGCTTGGAGTATGTGGAACGTAAACAATTAAGTTTAGTGTTGATAGTTAGGGAACCATCCTTAGTATGATAGGATTGTATGTTTATACCTAGAGACCATAGAGGTAGATTCATTAGAATAAATCTTCAAAACCTCAAAACCAGCTTGTGGAACAACTTGTTGACCAAAGAAGGATGGTTGATGAAGTAGAGAACCCCAATGGTGCAGAAAATGGAAACCCTCCAATTGGTAGAATGTTTACCTACCCCATACAATTGGATCCTAATGACTAGGATCCTATGAAAATATATCCCCCTCAATTTTACCAACCTTTCGGTATCGGTCTCGAAGACCCCTGACCAATTCCTTTTTGAATTCAAGGTCTTATACCAAGATTATGACTACACTTCTGATTCCCATAAGCTTAAATTATTTCCCTCCACTTTAAAATATGCATCTATGAGATGGTTTATGGGATTGAATCCTAACTTCATCCATGATTGGGAGGAGAAGGAAACAATTTTCTTGGACAAGTATTAAGACTACTGCAGAGTCATGGATAAGAAGGAAGAACTTTTTAGAATTCAACAAAAGGAAGATGATTGTGTGGAAGATTATATTGATCGGTTCCTCTTCCTTCATTGCAGGTGTGGGACTGGACTAGATATTAACTCCGCTCAAAAAATTATTCCTCAAAATGTTAGATGAAGACACACAAAAATACTTCAATCTTATGGGAAAAGGAGATATGAACAAACTAGAATTTATATAAATAATTGACCTCTATACGAATTACTCCCAAACTCACCCCGAATTTCATAGACGATGAAAGGAGAAAATGGCCAATGGTGATCTATCCAAATTAAGGGAAGAGATTACAAATTTGAGAACAGACCTCTTGGTTCAACTCAATACAACTATGGATAGGGAGAAATCCATAAATACATAGCCTATGTTCATCTACTGCCCGATATGTACAGACAAACATGGACTTAAGGACTGTCCTTTAGACAAAACAAAAATTTGTCTTCTATGTGAACTTGAGCATGCCACTGATCAATGTGGATTACTTCCCTAGTTGAAGAATCATCTAAAAAAACACACAAGATGAATATGAACTGAACTATATGGCTCAGAGGCAAGGGGGGAATTTTTAGTCCAACTAAAATCAGTCCTACATGCCAAAATCACAATGGGTCCGAATCAATGGAATACACCATGGCCATATCCCTAACCTTGGGCCCAACAAGCCCCAAAGGAGTGGATCCCATAGTGGAATGTCCCACTAAATTATTATCGATAACCTTGGGCTCCACATCCAAACATTCCACTATTTTAATAGTTCAATCCTCAGTACTAACAATAGTGGAATGTACCTCAATGGTCTGGCAACAATATTACAATCAAAGAAGACCTCAAGGTCAACAAGCCCTGTTGACTGGACCCACTAATACCGCCCCACCCGATTAACCTTCCCAACCACAAATACCGCACAAACTATGGAAAATCCCAAAAATGTGAGGTAGGGAAACCCAATGTATACTGTGGAATCGACAAAAAAATCCCACAGTAAACTTGGTGGATTGTAAGAATATCTTGATGTGTTCGGAAGGTTACTTTAAAACCTTCATCTCATGTGATAGAATAAATCCTTGAGGAAACAAAGAAAACAAAAGAAACACAGACTAGCTATGTTAAAGAAACTCCTCAACCAAACATTGGCATTCCCTTCCCATCTAGACTCTCTAAAAAAGTATTGTAGTTCCTAAAAACTAGAGTCAAAGTTAATTCAGAGGCTAAGGAAGTTGAGTATTGGCATTCCCGTGTGCTCTCTTAAGGAAATTGGTATCCATATTTGTAACCCCCGCAAAATGGATTAACTCGTAGGTTTGGGCATTAATAGTTAATGGGGAACAACAAGCTCACCGCGCGAAGGTTTGGAGTTGGGTTTGTTTCAATGGTTGAGTTGGAAAAATGTATGGATTTTCACCTTGTTGTCGTGCATCAACCATTTCTTATTGACGCACGTCAACACCCCTATTCTTATCATGTGTCAATCACACTTTACTAACACGCATCAACCATGTGTCATCCGTCGCCTCCTATCACACGTCAAACGGCTTCATGCCGACGTGTGACAACCTCACTTCCTAATGTGCGTCAACTACCACTTCTTGGTGCGCATCACCACTTTCTTCCTAACATGCGTCAACCGCCATTTCTTAATGCACGTCACCACTTTCTTCCTAACACACATCAACTACCACTTCTTGACGTGCGTCACCTCTTTCTTCCTAACACACATCAACTCGCCACTTCTTTACGCGTGTCACCACTTTCTTCTTGTCACGTAATATCTTTCCATCTCTACACACGCCAACCTTCCCTCATTGCCGTCACGCGACAACATTCCTTCTTGTCGCTTGAAAATCATTCTCTCGTCATGGTGACTCTCCCTATTCTTGTCGGGCGTCACCGGTGATTACTTTCGACCATCAACAAGGAGTTTCAGATATGGCCTGACATTAATGACATCATATAGTGCAACTCAACAACTGGATTAATGAGGTTTGACACCCATGTTTGTCATGCAAACAAAGTATCATTGGAAAGTGAACCGGTATGGTTACCCATACCTCCGTACAAGCAATTAATGAAATATGTTGGTTGGTAGCTCCTTTTCTCTATATATATGTAATTTCCCCTTCATTTGGAAAGGAGGAGACATTCTGGAATGTAAAGGAACTCTGCTAAAAATTTTCCAGCACCTTTTGTGAGCTGCATGCCTCGAATTTATGCATTTTGTAAAGGATTTTTGCCTTATACTTATATTGTAATGGATTATGCATCATTTTAAGCAATAAAATTGGTGTTTTGTGGCTTTTATTTCCCTATCTTGAGTTATATTGTGTCATTTTCCTTTCATTGCATTTTTAGGTATATTATGCATGCTATATTCTTTTACAGGATCTAAATTCATTGTGCTCCATGAAATTGGAGGTTTGAATGTGTTCTTTGGACTGTGGCACTTTGTATGCCCTCTTCTACCTCATTTCCTTCCATTTTCACTCACTAAGAATATCTCCACCCCCTTTTCTTGGTGTTATCACCTCCTTAGTTTAGGAATTTTATCTTATGCATCTCTTTCTTCCTTGGTCCCTTAGAAATTCTAGGTTAGTGTTAGAATAGTTACATTTCCCTTTCTAGGAGTAGTTTTAACATTAGAATAGGTAGAGGAACCAACCTTCTCTGGAGGTTTGTCTCATTTGTGAGGGTCCCACACCTTGAGACAATCCCATGTTAGTCAAGAGTAGGGTTTTGTAATGTGCAAATCCTAGGGTGATACTTTTCTAACATAATAGTTATAACACACTTGATGGAACAAGTCAATATTTTCATTTTTTTATCAAGATTGGGTGTGTGTCTTGGTGAATTTCCATCCTTTAAAGGCTTTGTAGCAACACATATGATGAATCCATCATTCAAATCCAGTGGTTTTAGCAACCAAGTTTATCAAGTTCATGAGAAGAGTGCAAACCCGGTCTAGAGCAAGAGAAGAAGGTATATTTGAATACTTGTAGTTATCTCTAGGAAGAGGAAGGAGAGGAAGAAGAGTACAAAGGTCTCCATCTCCACCAAATAGAACATTATCCACACCTCCACCTGGTAGACCCTTTCTTCAATTGACTAGGGTTCTCAAGCCACTCAGATGGCTCATCAACAACCACCAAATCAGCCACCTCCAAACCCCTATGCAAATTTCACGAGAAATAGTCCACTTGCCCTTAATGCACAAAATCCAGTCTCAATAGCAGCATTAAATAATATCCCATACTTCACTGGAGAAAATCACACAACTCCCATCAACCACATTCAAGACATTGTAAATGTCTGTGTCATACATGAGATTTCTGAGATGGATGTTGTGGTCAAGTTATTGATTCTTATTTCAAAGGAAAAACATTGCAATGGTTCAAAGGCTTGGGAGTAGGATCAATTCAGAATTGGGATCAATTGTGCACAGCTCTTTGTGGCTAGTTTGGGGAGAGGGATGACAACTTATCCCTTTTGGAGTAGATGACTACAATCAAAAGGGCACCAAATAAGCAAAAATGACAGAATTCAATTCTAGATTCCAAAGAACATGGGAGAGGATCCCAATTGCAGTTAGACCAACAATTGAAGGTGCATTTCTCTATTTTCTTAAATCTCTAAATTCTGATATATCTGTTATGATACAATCTATGGGAGGAATAACCCTACCATACGCCTATGCCATAACCATTAGAGCTGAGAATTTCCTAATTCAAGCCTGGTAAACTTACACCTAGGCCACATATGCCTCTCTATCCAGATATGGGGAATCTTAATCCTAATCAAACACCTATAATAGCCCCCATCCTTGCTCCAAGAAATTAGAGTTCAAATGAAGCATCCACTTCTTCTTCTAGCCCTTCAAATGAACTCCAGGAGGTTATGAAACAATTGCAAAACTTAGGAAACAAGTTGGTAACTCTTAAGAGGCAACAAGCTCAAAATTCTAGACCTTATCAACCTCAGTTCCAACCCAATAAACCTCCATATCAGCCAAACAAGCCACCTGTTCAAGCTGCTAACTAGAACCAAGGAAAACCCCAAGCTACTAAGCCATTCCAAACATATAACCCTAATGCAGTTTCAACATCTAGGGCCTTGGTTCCAACTCAAAACAACATAGCACAAGAATATGAATGGTGTTTCCCATGTAGCCAACCGCATAATCAAGCAACATGCTTCAATGGTTCTTTAAATAAAGCATTGATGGTGATTATGGCGGGCGTTCCTCAAGAACCAAACCAAGAAAAAATTCAGTAGTAGGTGGCTAATCAGGAAGTATCTCCAAATGAGACAACACTTGTGAATTGACAAGTTGAGGATTTATGTAGAATAAATCAGTCCCCTTCTCAAAGTGTGGTAGCCAACATGAGGTCTAAGAAGAGGAATATAGAGGAAGGGTAGTCATCTAATCTAAGTACTTCTCAACCTTTTATCACACTTCGGGTTTTAACAATCCAAGTGCAGCCCCAAATGTTCAAAATCAGCCCAAACTACCTTCTAAGCCAACTCGGTATCACCATTGCAGTAGCCCATGTGCAGGAGAAAGTCATGCCGAGTAAGGGGTAACAAAAGGAGAATCCATCTCCTTTTAACATTATTGATCAAATTAAGAAGACCAATGTAAGCATTTCTATGTGGGAATCATTAAAAATTCCGGGCCAACAGGATTTGTTACAAGCAGCCATGGCAAATTGGTCAACATCAAATGAGTTGTCCAAGAATCAAGAGAAGGTTCTCACTAATGTAGCTCCAAAAGAAGGAGTTCATGGAGGTCAGCAAGGTAAAAACATGAAGCCTCCTCCATTCTATATATCTTTGATTATTGGGAACAACCTTGTACACAATTGCATGATTGACTCAGGGGCTAGCAATTCAGTAATGCCGAAACAAATTATAGATTAGTTGGGCCTGAAATATGACCTAGTTTCCAAAGGAGTGGTACAAGTTAGATGGGACAAAGAGGGGAACTGTTGGGATCATAAAGGTTTAAACCTCACATTGCATGCATGTCCTAATGTCACAGTTCAACAAGATATATCAGTGATTGAATTTCCACCACTCTTTGCATTGTGCTTGTCAAGAGACTTCACCGCCAAAATTGGAGGCTACTTATCAGCTGATTGGTCGCATATGCTCTTTAGAATAAGGTATGGAGCTAAGGCTACAATCCAGTCTGAACCTATTGCAAATTTCCATATTGAGCCTCATGTACCAAGCCCAATCAATGCAAATTTCTTAGCCTTTGATCAAGAGGATTTCCCAAACACTCGGAAGCAGATACCAAAGTTGGGGGCATCCCAGATTTGACTCTTGATGAATGGGAAAACAAAAGACACAAATATGATCCATACAAGGAAATAGAGGAGGCTGAATTGGGAGTTTATTGTTTACACGAGGAAAACACACCTCTTCCTAGCCTCACCAAACCAGATGATAAGGGTGATAATGAAGTATGACAACTATTATTTGATGGCTCAAGGAGTAGGCAAGGCGCTGGAGGAGGAGCAATGATTTTTTCACCACAAGGTATGAAGTACTACTCAGCTTTTTGTTTTTAGTTTACTTGTTCAAACAATACCGTGAGTATGAAGCTTTGATACATGGATTGAATTGGGAAAGAAAGAGGGGTATACAAAACTTGTAAGTGTTTGGGGATAGTGAGTTAATTGTCAACCAGGTTAGGGGAAAACATGCTGCTAAGAATGATCTACTCAAAGCCTATAAGCATCGGTATGGGATCAAATTGATGATTTTGAAGCATTCAATATTCAAGCCATACTAAGGAAAAATAATGAGGTTGCGGACAAGATTGCATGATTGGAGCAACATTTGATGTGGTGGAAAATATTAAAAGAGATAAAGCGTAGCCACATATTCATGTAATTGTGAGGCCAGCTGTACTAGAAAATAACACAAGATGGAAGGTATTTGAGAATGATCAACAAATCATTAATTTCTTGTGGGAGGAGGTTGAGTTCTCGGTTAAAAATCGGAGAAATTAGAGCAGCAGTACGGGGATCAAGTGGTACAGCTTGCGAACAAACAAATTGCCAAAGGGTTTAGTGACTCTAGAGTCAATATTCAATCCCAATGATCAATTTTGGAGAGAGAAGACCAACATTCAGGTAAAAAGGGAAGATTCAGAATCCATTTCAGTTGAAGAGGGTAAAATGCTCCAAGTTGGCAAGGTGAGCACGAATCAAGAAAAATATGAATTCATACAACTTTGTCAAGAGTTCCTATATGTCTTTTCTTGAGCTACGAGGATCTGAGAGGGTTTAATCCAAAATTGGCACAACACACCATTGAGCTAGATCTAGAATCCAAGCCCATTAGACAAAAGAAAAGACCGGTAAACCCTCACATTGAGCCTCTCATGAAGAAGGAACTGAACAAGCTCATAGAGGAAAGCATCATCTTCTCGATCAAGCACTCTTCATGGGTAGTGAATCTGGTGTTGGTTAGGAAGAAAACAAGGAAATCAGGTTATGTGTGGATTTCCGAGACTTAAATAGGGCCTCTCTCAAAGACCACTATCCACTTCCTTCCATGGAGAAAATCTTGCAAGTAGTAGCTAGATCAGAAAGGTTTTCACTTTTAGATGGCTACTTGGGCTATAATCAAATCATGGTGAAAGAGGAAGACCAATTCAAGACAACCTTCACTACGAAGTGGGGCACATATGCTTATAGGAAGATGCCATTTGATCATCAAATGCCGGAGCCACTTTCCAAAGGGAAATGGATATGGCATTCAAAGGACTGATCAATAAGATAGTTCTTGTGTATCTAGATGACATTACTATATTCTCCAAGAATGCAACAAGTCACCTCTTTCACCTTAGACAAGTATTCCAAAGATGCAGGAGATTCAAAGTGTCTTTGAATCTAAAAAGTGCATATTCTTAGCTCATGAAGGTAAGCTCTTAGGCCACATCATGTCTAAGGAGGGGTTGGCAATTGATCCAGAACGAGTTGAAGCTATTCGAGCATTGCCATTGCCAAGTCACAAGAAGGTTCTCCAAAGTTTTTTAGGAAAATTAATTTTGTTAGGAGGTTTGTTCCTAACTTTTCCCATCTTGTCAAGCCACTCACACTAATGTTGAAAAATAACATGGTTTTCAAATGGAATGCTGAAGGAAAAGAAAGATTTGAAGCTATAAAGTAAGCCATTACATAGGCTCTAACCCTCATAAATCCATATTTCTCAAAGGACTTCATCTTATATGCTTTTTGGAGGCATGGATGCAATATCTGCCATACTTGGTACAACCAAATCAAGAAGGACTAGAGCATCCTATTGCATTCTTCACCAAGGTCTTCAAGATTATGAGGTGAGATATTCATTCATTAAGAAGCATGTCCTTATTGTGATTAGAAGTTTAAATAAATTCAGGCATCTAGTGTCAAATAATAGAATTCATCTATTAGTTTCACATGTTGGTGTAAAATATTTTCTTTTGAACAAGGACCTTAATGAAAAGAGAGTTGGTTGGATAACCAAGGTCATGGAGTATGATATTGATATAAATGTGACCAAATTAGTTAGGGGGAAAGGGTTGTGTGAGCAACTAGCTTCTAACCAACATGCTAAATCAAGAGAGGAGGCAGAATCTATTATGGTGTTACAAGATAATCAAGAATAGACTATAGGTGGTATACCCATTCCTTGTTGGACTCAGGATATTGTATATTTTCTTCAAACGGGTCAAAGTCCTCAAGGATTGAGTAAGTCCAAAAGGAGGTATTTCAGACTTCATTGCATCCCATATGTGCTTGTAGATAATATTTTCTCAAAAGGGTGTGAATGGTGTCCTCCTAAGATGCATCAAGATAGATTAGATAGAGAGGGTATTGCACGAGTTTCATGATGGAGAGGTAGGTGGTAATTTTTCCCAAAAGCAATAAATATTAGAATCATGAGGGTTGGTTATTACTAGCCTAATATTTTCAATTATTGCTACTCATGGATCAAGAAATGCAAGAAGTGTGCCTTCTTCACAGGTAAAGAGAAGCTAACATCCCTCCCACTCCATCCTATCTCAGTTAAACAACCTTTCATGCAATGGGGGCTGGATTTTATTGGGGTGATCAATCCAAGTTCTAGCCTAGGTCATAAATGGATTCTTACAGCCACAAACTACTTCACTAAGTGGACAAGAATAGTTGCACTTAAGGAAGCAAATGAAGCTAGCATTCTAGATTTCTACGAAGGTATTGCAACAAGGTTTGGTGTTCCTTCCACTATAATATCAGATAATGCCTTATCTTTCATTGGAGCAAAGATATCTAATTGGGCTATTAGAAATGGCATCTATTTGAGCACTTCTTCTAATTACTACCCCTAGGGTAATGGTCAAGCAGAGTCCACTAAAAAAATCTTCTTAGGATTATAAGAAGAACCCTAGATGAGAATCAGAGGACTTGGCATACCAAATTGAAATCAACCTTGTGGGATGATAGAATCACTCCCAAGAAGTCAACTGGTTATTCCCCTTTCAAATTGGTTTATGGAAGGGAAGTGTATGATGGAAAAGTGACAAGCGAGCGTGGGAATCTACAAGTAACTCTTCCTTGTACCCGACCTCCCGAGGTCATGTCGAGACAACCGGTGGGGATGGAATATACGTGGGGTATGGACAAACTAATTAGGAAATCTTATATCTTTGACATACACTAATGGAATCTATGAATCTAAGGCAAAGAAGGCCCTCCTAACCTAAACTGGCGTGATAGATCGGTCGGTGAGGATGACTACTCGAAGGCTCTAATCAATATCGAGCTCTGGCATGATTCGATCTATAGGTTATGGGATACGTGGAAAATGACCTGGGATTGTTTCGTGTATGTCTCCAGACATGGTCATAAGATGGATGATGGATATATAGTGGATTCTATTAGTGATTCTCTCGGTCTAGTCCAGAATATTTAGCTTTGTTAGCTGCTATATCTAACAAGGATAACTGTCTGATAATGGTTGGTGGAAGTGGAGTGGATCTAAATAATAATGTGCGTAAACCAACATCAACGCCTCGATTGTCCCGTGGGCCTGTTGGGTTGTGGGACTTGCATGGATCACAACCATAGATTTGTGGTTGTTGTGGACCTCCAATGGTCATGCGCGCTGAATCAATCCCTAACCCCTAGTATCCAAAGAGTTGTATGCCTTTTCGGCCTCTATATTGAGAACTAACAACCAGTTGTGCAATCTTCTCGAGTATCCTATAGGTGTTCGCAACCTAAATTCTTAAGCTAGTGTCTATGTCGGTGAGAAAGACTCCCGTGTCCGACCGTGGGACCAAAGGATCACAATCGAACGTTTGCTCTCTTTTAAGGCTTTCTACAGTCATGGATATTTATCTAGGGAAATATGTAGTTTGGTGGCTTGACCAAAATGTATGCGCTCTGTCGTCTTCTATGTTTAATCCTCTTAACTCGTGAGCTGATCTCATTGTAAGTCTGTTGTTGTTAAGACTTAGATTCTAAGATTCTGATCTATGTCAATTATTGTTGTAACAAGATTGGGTTGAGGCACGATTGGCTTGAATACGTATTCTCTGGGCTCCCTAGGTCCCGTGATTGTCATGCAAAAGGAAATGATATAAATCTAACTAATGACAAAATAAACTAACTACGCAAGATATATCTATGTATATTCCTCTATTTTGTATTTTTGATAAACTATTGAACATAATTGAAAGAGAAATTATTTAATATATCTAGAAATTGACAACTAAACTAATAACGAAATTAAAACAAACAAAGTAGCCGAGTATAGCTACTTGCCTGTGTAGTTGTAAATCTATTCTAAATAACCGAGATAACTGATCTAATCTATTTGAAAGATCACGATCCTACCTCAGAAGTGAGGAGTGAATCATAGTTTCTCATAAACTATCAATCCCCACAGCTTCCCGCAATATCGAAAGTGAGATTAACTGAAATGAAATGATTCACTATTCTATTTGATATATTTTAACTAGAACTTTGAAAGCTTGAACCTACATTTTTCGAACAGGTGGTGAATCTGATGGCGTGTGGCTTTGTCCCCTCAAAGTGATCTCCTCATTCTTTCATGCTCACATGTATCCAAAAAGTGTGTGATGTTAGCATCACAGTTTGGTATCGAAATAATGGGAGCTTAGGATGCAAACCAATACAATTCGAGTAGGAGAGGGATAACGCAAGAGAACAGAGCTTGACTTATGCAATTCCTAGCAAGATTTATCATGCGAGTCATACAAACATAAAACGCCCGTAACCCAAACTAATCCTTTTTGATGAACAAAACCTGAAACTTTAATGGATTCCTACGGAAAATTAAATTTTCCTACTCCCATTGATTGCATGAAATAGTAACAACACTAGCACAAGAAGATTATGTGGCTTCCAAACAACAAAACAACACTAACTATGCATGCAACAAATAAAACTATTGATTCCTAAGCAAAACTGAAAGACTAAGCTATTGAAATGAGAAAATGAGAGGAAAATTTGAGGGGCATTTTCTTGAGCACAAGCCATCTATTTATAGAATTCCCATTTACCCAAAGGTGAAAACCAAATTGAACTTTTTAACCATAAACAATGCAAAAACTATTCCAGGAACCGAATCATAAATACGAGCAAAGGCGGTGAAAAAAGATGGTAAACGTTGAAATTTTACGCGAGTCACGTTAAAATGAACGTTCTGGAAAAATGCGTGAATGACCGCCGCCCCGAGTAGGGTGGGAGTTATAGGATCGCTGCCCCTGCACTGGCGGCGATCACGAGACCGCCGCCAAGCAGGCAGGCAGCGGTTTCGTAATCGAAGACCAAAACGTAAAGAAAAAGAGGGGAGAAGAGAAAAACAAATCACGCAGGGGCTAAGCTAGACATGCGGGATATTAACGCATACTTGGAGAGCTTTTCCGGATCCCGAACACCTTACGAGGAGACCTATATCATCATTGGGGCATGTGTAACATTGTTCTGGTGGTGCAGTACCCTACATTTTTGGGTACTTACAGGAAGCAATGTCGTCAATATCCCTTGAATTACCAGCCTTAGAGCTTATCAAACAATTGGAGTTGTTTGAAGTTCTAGCTATGGAAGTCAAGTATGCAGAACTCATGGAGCTAGAAGAGCTAAGGAACTAGGCCATGAAAACAATGGAGAAGGACCAAGCTCAAATCAAGATGAGCTTTGACAAAAAAGCCAAAAATAGAACTTTCTAGGAAGGAGACTTAGTTTTGAAATGGGATGCAGACAGAGCCAAACCAGGAAGGAACTCCAAGTTTGATGCAATATGGAGTGGCCCTTACTTGATCTCAGGGTGCAAAGAAAACAATGCTTTCCAATTTTCAAAGTTGGACGAAGAAGAATTACAGATTCCAGTCAATGGGATCTACTTAAAGCATTATTGTTAAGGATGAATCTCATTTCTATACATACTAGTTTAGGTTCTTAATTCCTCTAAGTTCTTGTAGCACATTGTTCTGTTGTAGTTAGGTTTGCTTTCAGATAAGTGCTTGTGCACTCTCTGCATGTTCCATTTGGGATATGTATGATTTTGTTATTTGTACATAGTTATACTTTGTTGCTTTGTTGCACTTTCCAGTTTTAGGAAGGGTTTGGTGATGAAATAATGTCCCAGTAATGTTTCAGAGGTTTAAGAGGTTTTAGACATCAAACTAGTTTCAACAATCAGAATGACTCCATGCCCAATAGATGTAAAATCACTGGTCTTTCAGATCTAGTAGGCAGATCACCCCATAAGTCACCAAATTTTTATCCATATTTGTACCCCCACAAAATGGATTAACATGTAGGTATGGGCATTGATTGTTAGATGAAGACACACATAAAGCCTTCAATCTTATGGGAAAGGGAGATATGAACAAACTAGAATTTATAGAAATCATTGACCTCTATACGAAATACTCCCAAACTCACCCCAACTTTCGTAGACATAAAGGAAAAATGGCCAATGGTGATCTATCCAAATTAGGCGAAGAGTATTCAAATTTGAGAACATACCTCATGGTTCAAATCAATACAACTATGGATAGGGATAAATCCAGAAATACAGAGCCTATGTTCATCTACTGCCTGAGATATAAAGAAAAACATGGACTTAAGGACTGTCCTTTAGAAAAAGAAAAAAAAATTCTTCTATGTGAACTTAAGCATGCCAATGATCAATGTGGATTACTTCCCTAGTTGAAGAATCATCTAAAAAAACACACAAGATGAATATGAGCTAAGCTATATGGCTTGGAGGCAAGGGGGAAATTTCTAGTCTAGCCAAAATCAGTCCTACATGCCAAAATCACAATGGGTCCTGAATCAGTGGAATACACCATGGCCATATCCCCAACCTTGGGCCCAAAATCCCCACAGGAGTGAAGCCCAAAGTGGAATGTCCTACTAAATTATTATCAACAACCTTGGGCTCCATATCTAAACATTCCACCATTTTAATAGTTTAATCCTCAACATCAACAACAATGGAATGTACCTCAAGGGTTTGGGCAACAATATTACAATCAAAGAAGACCTCAAGGTCAACAAGCCATGTTGAGTGGACCCACTAATGCCACTCAACTTGATTAACCTTCTTAGCCACAAATACCTACACAAACTGTGGAAAATCCCAAAAATGTGAGGTAGGGAAACCCAACGTATACTATGGAATCAAACAAAAATCCCACAATAAACTTGGTGGATTGTAAGAATATTTTGTTGTGTTCAGGGAAGGTTACTTCAAAACCTTCATCTCCTATGATAGAATAAATCCCTAAAGAAATAGAAAAACCAGAAGAAACACAACCTAGTTCTGTTGAAGAAACTCCTCAACCAAACAATGACATTCCCTTCCCATCTAGACTCTTTGAAAAAAATTATCAGTAGTTCCTGAACAACCAGAGTTAGAGTTAATTCAGGGACTAAGGAAGTTGAGTATTGGCATTCCCCTATTGTAATCTCTTAATGAAATTGTTATCCATATTTGCACCCCCTACAAAATGGATTAACTCAAGGTATGGGCATTGGTACTTAATGGGGAGCAAAAGAAGCTCGCCATGGTGAATGTTTGGAGCCGGGTTTGTTTTAATGGTCGAGCTGGAAAAATGTATGGATTTTCACCTTGTTTTCGTGTGTCAACCATTTCTTCTTGACGTGCATCAATACCCCTCTTCCTATCACACGTCAATCACACTTTTCTCGACTTCATGTTGATGTGTGACAACCTCATTTCCTAACACGCATCAACTACCACTTCTTGATGCACGCCACCACTTTCTTCCCGACACGTGTCAACTTCCACTTCTTGACACACATCACCACTTCTTCCCGACATGCATCAACTACCACTTGACGACGTTACCCCTTTCTTCTTCCGACGTGTGTCAATTGCTACTTCTTGACGCGCATCACCACTTTCTTCCCGCCACGCAACAAATTTCCATCTTGATGCATGTCAACCTTCCTCATTGTCATGCGCAACATTTATTCTTGTTGTATGAAAATCATTCCCTCATTGGTGGTGACTCTTCCTATTATTGTCGGTGTCACCGGTAGTTACTTGTCGACCATCAACAAGGAGTTTCAAATATGGCCCAAAATTAATGACATCGTATAGGGTAGCTCAACAACCTGGATTAATGAGGTATGACACCCATGTTTGCAGTGTAAGAAAAGTACCATTGGAAATTGAAATGGTATGGTTTCCCATACCTCAATATGGGTAATTAATGAAATATGTCTATTGGTAGCTGATTTTTCTATATATATGTACTTTCCCCTTCATTTGGAAAGGAGGAGACATTCTAGAATGTAAAGGAACTCTGCCAAAATTGTTCCAACACCTTTTGTGAGCTGCAGGCCTTGAATTTATGCATTTGTAAAGAATTATTTCCTTATGCTTGTATTGTAATGGATTTTGCATCCTTTTAAGGAATAAAATTGGTGTTTTGTGGCTTTTATTGCCCTAGCTTGAGTTGTATTGCATCATTTTCCTTTCATTGCATTTTCAGGTATATTGTGCATGTTATATTCTTTTGCATGATCTAAATTTGTTGTGTTCCATGAAATTGGAGGTTTGAATGTGTTCTTTGGATTGTGGCACTTTTTCTTCCCTCTTCTACCTCATTTCCTTCCATTTTCACTCACTAAGAATATCTCCACCCCATTTTCTTGGTGCTATCACCTCCTTAGTTTAGGACTTTTATCTTATGCATCTCTTTCTTCCCTGGTCCCTTGGAAATTCTAGGTTAGTGTTAGAATAGTTGCATTTCCCTTTCTAGGAGTAGTTTTAACATTAGAATAGGTAGAGGAACCAGCCTTCTCTAGAGGTTTGTCTCATTTGCGAGGGTCCCACACCTTGAGACAATCCCATGTTAGTCAAGAGTAGGGTTTTGTAATGTGAAATCCTAGGGTGCTACTTTTCCGACATAACAAAAATTATTGAACTAAACAAAACCATTAAAGAGCTATATTGTAAGGCTCCAGGTAGAAGGAAGAACTAACCTAAAACCATCCATGTTGATGGGAAACTTACTAGTATTTTGGAAGGGAATATTCCCCCTCCTAAATATGGAGACCTTGGAAGTCCTATTGTAACAATCTGCATAGGAGATGTCCAGATTCCTAACATCCTAATTGATCTAGGAGCTACCATAAATGTTATGACCACAAATACTCTGTCCATGCTATCACTTCCAAAACCTCAGTCTACATCCATAGTTTTGCAAATGGTAAACCAATCAGAACAACAAGCCAAATAGAATTATAGAAGATGTCACTATTACCATTGAATCTTGGGACTATGCAGTAGACTTCATGATAATAAAAATGAAGAATAGAAAAATTGGATACCCTATAATCCTAGGATGCCCTTGGTTAGCCACAACTACCACCCTTATTGACTGTAGAATAGGGAATATGGTGATCACTAATGGTCAAGATTCAAAGAAATTATCAATATACCATGTTGCTAAACCATTTGCCACAGACAATAAACAATGTTCTAAAGATGATTCAGATGATTCAGATGACATCATCCCTTCTCTAGCCATGGTCATAATTCAATAACACTCAAGGATCAAATTCAATATGGTGACCATGAGACTTATACTTGACACATCACAAGTCCTACGTCTAATTCTGCGCTAGATTCATTTCAATTCCTACGCTCAAGTTTTGCATTGGATCTAATTCAAGTCCTACGTTGCAACCGATGGAAATAAGAGATGATTTTATGGTTGAAGATAGCCATCCCATAATTTTTCCTTTTGCAAGAAATATAGATATGAAAAAATCCACCTTTAAAAACATTACGATGTTCGATGTTATTTCCACACAGTCTCCATTAAATGCATTATTAAGAGAATATCATGCAGTAGATTTTTTTCATCCAACTACCAAACAATTACCTATTCTCCCAGGGGAAGACAATGACAGCTTAGTAGTTGGTTGACTAGCCAGGAGGAGAATACCCTATTTAAACTCTTATGCTCTCATCCCCAAGCTTTTGCTTGGGAATATAATGACATGAAGGGTATTCATCCTAGTATTTGTACACACCACATCTATACCACTAATTCCAAACCAGTCAGAAACCTCAAAGAAGGATAAAACCCACTCTAAGAGATATTGTGAAAACTGAGATTGAAAAACTTCTGAATGTAGGATTCATTTATCCAATCTCAGATATTTAATGTGTTTCTCCATCAGTCATAGCTCCTAAAAAGAACGGGAAATGGAGAGTTGTGTGGACTATAGGGAATTGAATAAGGCAACTCATAGGGATTATTTTCCATTACCTTTTATTGATAAGGTCTTAGAAAATTTATCTAGAAAAAGGTACTTTTCATTCCTTGATGGGTTTAGTGGATACAACCAAATAACAGTGGCTCCTGAAGATCAAGACAAAACAAATTTCACATGTCCCTGGGGAACATTTTCTTATAGGGTGCTACCTTTTGGTTTATGTAATACCCCTGCCACTTTTCAAAGAGCCATGTTGGCAATATTTTCTGATCTCACCCATGATTGTGTAGAAATTTACATGGATGATTTCATAGTTTATGGAGCAACATTCCAAGAGGTAGTTAACAATCTAGATAAATTTCTTGCTCGGTGTGAAAAACATCAATTATCTTTAAATCATGAAAAATGCTTATTTATGATGGAACAAGGTATAGTTTTAGGCCATCATGTCTCAACTGAGGGAATTAAGGTAGACCCAGACAAGGTTAATATCATTGTAAAACTTCCATCTCCCACAAACCAAACAAAGGTAAGAAGCTTTCTTGGTCATGTTGGTTACTATCGAAGGTTTATCTCATATTTTAGCAAGATAGCTTCTCCATTATTTTCTCTCCTAACTAAAGATTCTGAATTTGAATGGATAGAAGCATGCCAACAAGATTTTGATGCTATCAAAGGTAAGTTGATAAGCACACCAATGTTGAGAGGCTTGAATTTGAAGCTTTCCTTTCATATACAAACAAATGCTTCTAATGAAGCAATAGGTGTTGTCCTTGGGCAACAAGAGGAAGGAGAGCCTATGCATGCAATTTACTACATTAGTAAAAACATTTCCCCTGGTGACATAAATTAAACAACTGAGAAATAATTTCTTGCAATAGTATATACAATCAACAAGTTTTACCATTATATTATAGGATATGAAGTGATTGTTCATACTGACCACTTTGTTATCAAATATCTAATGAATAAACCTTTAGTGCATGGCAGGATTGTAAGGTGGTTATTACTAATGTAGGATTTGTTATCACCGATCACAACACCCTATTGTTTACACAAGTGTGTGCTTGAGCTCACATTGTGATTGGATAACATGGGTACTATCTCCAGTTGTGGGACTTTCTACTTGAGATAGACCTCCGAGAGAAAGTTGGTTCTTACTCCTAAACTACATGCCAAAATATACTCTAATGCATGCAAAACTATATAATCCTAATATAAATTTCAAAGGGGCCAAGGAGAGAGAGAGTGCATGAAAACAGAGCCTACACTAAAGTGGTGATACACCAAAAAAAAGAGGGTAAGAATAGTATCCAATGTGTGAAAAAAGAAACAAAGTGCATACTAGAAGGGGTGATAATAGTTCTTCACATTCCAGCAAATGCATTCACAACAAACACACGAGAGGAATGCAAACAAACACAAGAGAGGAAGAGAAATCTACAAACTTGTATCTATTGCTTTCATTGATATACACAGTTCCATATATTAAAAAATAAGGGCCTATATCACCATGTAAGGAGTCCACTACAAGGGACTGAAACACATCAGCTTCACAAAACAAATTTGACAGAGTTTTACTACTTAGATAACTATCTCCCTTTACAATGAGCCCAACATTCCAATTTATAGAAATCTGAGAAGAGAGAGAGAGGGAAAATGAAAATCCTGAAATTTGTCCTTCAACAACTTGCAAGAGGTAGTAAATGGAGTGAAATGATGTTATTTTTCTTGCAAAAGGTCCCCCATACTGCCCCATAACTTGCAACAGTGAAATATGTCAGCCCATGCTTCATTAATGCATCTCAACTACCAAATAAAATCATTGTTCTAAACTGGGCACGTTTTCTACAAAATCACCATCAATTACTCACCAAATTCTAGATTTCTTTATTTTTGTGCATCGAGCTTGGAACCATGATTCCAATGGTACCAATTTTGTGCATTTTTGTTGAGAAATGCAAAATTTATGGCCTTCTGAGTGCGGGTAGCTATTTTGGGTATGCTGACATTTCTGTCATTTGACGGGAATGAGCATCTGATTGATTGGGGCTGAAGATGTTTCCTTTATTTTTATATACATACCCTCATTAAAAAATATGAAATGTAGTTTTTGTGGCATTGAGGACATCGTGCCAATTCTAGAAAGTGAAATTTCATGAAAATCGGAGCTCGGGGTCAAAAGTTATGGTCATTTGAAGTTCGGAGGGTCAGACATTGAATTTTCCTTTGCATGTAGCTATTTCAGGTCCCAATGTCCCTTGTGTGACTTGGGTTGAAAACCTCTGCTTCACCCACATCACACTTGACCCACTTTGCAAATCGGGCAAATCGGCTTTTGGTGTCTCGCTTGTCCCGACGTTGACAGGGCCGTGAGGGCCGTTGACCTCCGCATTTGCCGCATCTCCTTTGAAGTCGACTATTTTGGCCTTTCGGAGCCTGCGTGTCCCAGTGTCCCAACTATCCCATGGACCACGTGGGGCATTTCGACCCAAGTTCACCGATTCCCTCTACTGCGGAAATTTTGGCCTTTCGGTGAACTTGTGTCCCACCGTCCCGTGGGACCGTCTCGGGGCCGTGAATACTCAACTTTGCTTTGATTCCTCCGCCACGGTGATTTCGCCATGTGGGTCCCGGCTGTCCCGACATCCTGTGGACCGTCCAAGAAAAGAATACTTGATTTTTCCACAATACACTAAAAGAAGCCATTTTTTTGGATTTTTCCATTTTGTCTAACTCTTTGATTTGTTTCCTTGGATGGGGGTTAGAAAAGAGCCAAAGGGACCTTCAAAACTTTATTTTTCACCTTTTACCATTTCTCGTTATGCCTTTCAGCCTCGATGAAATTGTGTAAGTTATCCAAATTACCTTGAGGGGGGAATTTGGGATAACAATTTTGGTGACTCAACGGGGTTATCTGCCTACCAGATGAAGTATGACTAGTTACCTGTAGCAATCCATTGGGCATGGAGTCTTCTTGATAATCTAAAATCTGATCTGGAACTTGAAAATCTGCATCCTTGAGTCATTGAAACACTTCTTCCGAAATTGAGATCGGAATTTCCTTCGCTACTTGCACTCTAAATTTTGTAAGAAAATCTTGGATTCAAGATTTGTGAGAGTAGAAAATTGCTTAAAAACCAGATCTCACCCATTCCTGCAACTGTGATCCATGGGGCTGAATGATGAGTATCTATGAATGTTGCCTCAACATCTGATTTTAGTTGCTCTACATTTGTTGGAATATGAAGTTTCATGAACTATCAGAGGCAACCATGAGCTTTCTACTCAAAGCAGTCCCTTTTGTTGAAGCGTGATGAACTGTAACAAGGCATGTACTAGAAGCAATAGAGCATGTGCACCGAACTTAGGGAAATGAAACCTATTCTAACAACAACAACAATGTGCACAAGCACTTGGAGGAATTGGAAATCCTAGACTAATATGTACAAGGGTGAGAAATTCTCCTTCTAGTAGCAATGTTTGAGATAGATTCCATTGACTGGAATATGTAATTCCTCACCATCCAACTTAGCTAGCCGAAGGCATTGCTACCTTTACATTCAGTGATCATGTATGGGCCACTCCATATGGCATCAAACTTAGAATGCTTTCCTGGCTTTGCACGATCAACATCCCACTTCAGTCCAAGTCTCCAACTTGAATGTCCTAGCTTTAGCTTTCTTGTCAAAGCTCTTCTTGATCAATGCTTGATCCTTCTCCATGGTCTGCACTGCATGTTCCCTTGTTTCTTCTAATTCCATCAGCTCTACATACTTGATTTCCATAGGCTCGAATTCATCCAGTTCTAGTTGTTTCATGAGTTCCAATGTTGGCAACTCAAGTGATATAGGTAGAACTGCTTATTTTCCATATACAAGATTGATTGAAGAACTTCTTGTAGACCTCTTGGGTGTGATCCTATCAGCCCATAGAGCTGATTTGAGCTTTGTGTGCCAAGTTCTCTGATTCTCATCAAGAGTCCTTCTGATGATTCTTAGTAAGTTCTTGTTTGTTGACTCTACTTGGCCATTACCCTGGGGTAATAGTTTGAAGAGGTGTTGAGGTATATGCCATTCTTGACATCCCATTCAGTGATCTTTGTGCCAAGAAATGCCAATGCATTATCTGATATGACAGTAGCAGGGACACCAAACCTTGTGACTATCCCTTCATAAAAATCCAAGATGTTGGATTCATTTGCCTCCTTAAGTGCCACTGCTTCAGTCCACTTGGTGAAATAGTCTATTGCCATAAGTATCCACTTGTGGCCTTGAATTGAATTTGGATTGATCACTCCAATGAAGTCCAATCCCCATTGCATGAATGGTTGATCTACTAAAATTAGACGAAGAGGCAAGGTTGCTAACCTTTCCTTCCCTATGAAGAATGCACATTTCTTGCATTTCTTGATCCATGAGTAGTAATCACTAAACACCATAGGACAATAGTAACCAGCCTTCATGATTTTGAGAGCTGTTACTCATGGAGCAAAGTGGCCTCCTACTTCTCCATCATGGAACTCACGTAATATATTTCTAACTTGACATGTTCCAATGCATCTCAACAGAACACCATTGATGTCTTTCTTGAATAAAACACCATCAGTAAGCACATAAGGGATGGCTTACAATCTGAAATACCTTCTCTTAGCTTTGTTCCATTCTAGAGGGAATAAAGCTATTTGGAGATAATGCACCAATTATTGAGGCCAACATGGAATAAGTGCATCATTAGCTAGTTGTTCTTGATTATTTTGTAGTAACATGACATCCTCTTCTTCATCTATTGATTTAACTTGTTATTTAGAAGCTAGCTGCTCACACAACCCTTTTCCATGAACCATCTTGGTCACTTTGATTTTAATATCATATTCCATTACACGAGTGATCCATCTTGCTCTTTTCTCATTCAAATCCTTGTTTAGGAGAAATTACTTGACACCAACAAGAGATACTAGCAATTGAATCTTATTTTTCGAGACAAAGTGTCCGAACTTCTTCAAAATTCTAATGATAGAAAGGACATGCTTTTCAATGAAAGAATATTTTACATCATAATCTTACAGGATTTGACCAATCAAGAATGGTATGGGCTATTATGAACCTTCTCTATTCAGCTGTACCAAGATAGTTGAGATTATGTCTGACCCTCCAAAATCATACAATATGAAGTCCTTTGAAAATTTTGGGTTAAAAAGAGTTGGGGCTTGTGATATTGCATGCTTGATAGTCTCAAAAATCTCTTTGCGTTTTGCTGTCCATTTGAATTCAAGGCTCTTCTTCAAAATCATCGTTAAAGGCTTCACACGAGTGGTAAAATTAGGTACAAATCTACGCATGTTGAGTTTTGGAGCTCAATTAATTCAGTTTAGCATGTAATGGAAACTTGCTGGAAAATACAAAGAACTATCATCATCGGTTTGGGGTAACCAACATTGGTCACCCAAGACCGGCATCGGTCAGGAAAGGGAGGAACCAACATCGCTTAGGGCTAACCGGCTTTGGTTACCATCGTATGCAGAGGATGTTTTAATTAACTTTCGGGAATTAGATCTATTTTTAGCATTAAAGTATTTCTATTGATTGTAATTGCATGACTAAGTGCCCTAAGTCTATAAACGACTATATAAGCATAAAAGCTATGGTTTAAGAAGAAGAGATTAATAAGAATTAGAAAGAACTTGCAAAGGTTGGTGAGAAAGAGAATTATTAGTGATGAAACAAAATCTTGAGGAAAGAAAGTACTATACATATGAGAGGTGTGGAAGATTAAAATCTTCATTGTATATCTTGTCAAAGCTTTGACAATAGATTGGCTTGTTTCTTGGTGGACGTAGCCCACATTGGGTGAACCACATTAAATATGGTGTTAATTTATGTCTTTTTTTGTATATTTCTTCTAGTAGAATATCCACTTTTATTTACATGTATGCTTAGATCTGATATATTATCTATACAACCGGTGTGCTAACCCCAACAACTAGTATCAGAGCTTTGTTTGAGGGTTTTGTGTGTTGACATATTTACTCACAGAGGGTTTTCTGATTGAGTGGGAGCTACAACAATGACAAAGAAAAAAATACAAGGTAGAGAAATTTGATGACCGAAATTATCAATTATGGAAGATGCAGATTGAGGATTATCTATATCAAATAGATTTATATTTACCGTTGGATGAGAAGTCTAGACATACGAAGATGACTAATGAAGAATGAAGATTCTTGACAGAAAGGCTTTGGGATCTATAATATGAATCCTGGCAGCATCCGTGGATTCCAATATTACAAAGCAAACTTCTATGGTAGAGTTAATGAAATCTCTTGCTAATTTATATGAAAAACCTAGTGCTTCAAATAAAGTTTATTTGATGAAGAAACTATTTAGTTCTAAGATACATGAAGGTGGATCTACATCTAGTCATTTGAATGATTTATGATCTATTGTAAATTAGTTAAAATCGGTTGCAATACCATTTGATGATGAAGTAAAAGCACTTTTACTCTTATGTTCTTTGCCTGATAGTTGGGATAACTTGGTAATGGTTATTAGTAATACAACATCTACTAATAATATTTTGAAGTTTGATGATGTGGTTAGTATAATCTTAAATGAAGAAATTCATAGGAAGAGTACAGAGTAATCATCATCTGGAAATGATTTGAATGTAGAAAGCACGAGCAGGAAGAAGGAGAGATCCAAGAGTAAGAGTAATGGGAAATCAAATTCAAGGGATAACAGATCTAAATCCGGAAGTAAGGGAATTAATTGTTGGAAATGTGGAAAGAAAGGACATGCAAAGAAAGATTGTTGGTTAAAGGATAAAGAGAACCAAAACCGATAAAGGTAAAGAAGCAAATCTTACTTCATCGTAGGTAATGCAATGATTTTATTCTTTCTTTAGATAATAGAATTGAATCATGGTTTTAGATTCAAGAGCTTCTTTCCATGTAACCCCTAATAAGGGTTATTTTAGAAATTATGTCCAAGGAAATTTTGGGCATGTTTATTTAGGTGATGATGAACCTTGTAGTATATTACTGGTAAAGGGGAAGTTCATCTAAAATTGCAGAATGGAAATACATGGGTATTGAAATATGTGAGGAATGTGTCAAGCCTCGGAGAAATCTTATTTCACTGAGGGAAACTAGGTGAATCTAGTTGCATGGTTACTTTTACAGAGAGACTTTTGAAAAGTTACCAAGGGTGATTTATTTGTGGCAAGAGGTAAGAAGGTAGGAACGTTATATTTATCTACCTATATTACTAATTCCTTTTCTGCATTATCTACTTCAGATTTAGATGCATGCATGTGGCATAACCGGTTGGGCCATATGAGTAAAAAAGGAATGCAGATCTTAAAGGCTAAGGGTAAGTTATTATATTTGAAAGATCTATATCTTGATTTCTATGAGCATTGTATCTTTGGAAAGTAAAAGAGAGTGAGATTTCTCAAAGTTGGGGAAACTAAGAAGGAGCAGAAATTGGAGTTTGTACACTCAGATGTGTGGGGACCACTGTAGCTTCTCATGGAGGATCCCAAGATTATGTTACTTTCATTGATGATGCTACAAGAAAGGTATGGGTTTATTGTATTAAATGTAAATATGATGTTTTTGAGACTTTTCAAAAATGGAAAGCCCTTGTTGAGAATGAATCAAATTCTAAGTTAAAGTGCCTTAGCTCCGACAATGGTGGTGAATACTTGTAGCAAGGCTTTAAATGATTATTGTCAAAGAATGGAATACATAGAGAAAAAGAACGGTTCCAAGAACATCACAAGAGAATGATGTTGCAAAAAGAATGAACAAGATATCATGGAACATGCTAGAAGTATGAGGATACATTCTAGGTTGCCTTTGCAGCTTTTGGGCGAATGTTTATATACAATGGTTTATTTGATTAACCGTGGTCTTTCAAGTTCACTAGATGGAGGAATACCAAAGGAAGCTTAGACCAAAAGAGAGTAGATATTTCTTTTCTTAAATTTTTTGGTTCAAAAGCTTTTGTGCATGTTGATAAGGAAAATAGGAAGAAGTTGGATGTAAAATCCAAGAGATGCACTTTCATTGGTTATGGATATGGTGATTTCGGTTTCCATTTTTGGGATTTAGAGAATTCTAAAATTATTAGGAGTTGTGATGTTGAATGGAATGAAAAGAGAATGTACAGGGATAAAATTTTGGTACCCAAGGATGAACTAGTTGAGAAGTTTATGAATGAAAATGAACTCTCGTATTTAAAAGAATTACCGACGATGGGTTACACAAGAATGGTGGTGTCGGTTGACCTCCGATCGAAACCGGTCGACGAACTAGTATTGGTTACAGAAGATCCAAACCGGCTCGCTTAGCGTAACCAACGTTGGTTAGAGGTGACCGGTGGCGATTATTGCCAAATTTAGATAGGAATGCCTGAGGTCCAAATTGAGCCTTCGGTACCCCAAACTCTTGTGAGAAGGTCACAAAGGGTAAGTAAACCTCCAGAAATATTTACACCTTCTCTATTTTATTTATTATTGACTAATAATGGTGAACTAGAGAGCTTTGAAGAAACAATGTAGGATAAGACCCACATCTAGTGGGATCATGGCATGGATGAGGAGATGGACTCTTTGGAATAGAAGCAAACTTGGGATTTGGTTAAGTTGCCAACAGTAAGAGAACATTGTAGAACAAGTGGGTTTATAGGATTGAGGAAGAAGAGGGTGGATAGAAAGATACAAGGAAAGACTTGTAGTAAAAGGATTTGCACATAAATCAAGTATTAAATTTGGTGAAATATTTTCTCATGTTGTTAAGATGACTTCTATTCGTACTATTTTGAGTTTAGTCAGAGAGAAGATTTGCATTTAGAGAAACTAGATGTAAATACATATTTCCTTCATGGTGACTTGGATGAAGAGATTTATATGCAAAGTACCCACTTGGGTATGAAGTCAAGGGTAAGGAGAAATTAGTGTGCAGGTTGAAAAAGAGTTTATATGGGCTCAAACAAGCTCCAAGGCAATGATACATGAGGTTTGATAAGTTTATGCAAGAGCATGGTTACTTGAGATGTGAATCGACCATTGTGTTTATTTAAAAAGGCTTAGAAATGGGATCTATATTATTTTGTTACTGTATGTGGATGATATACTTATTGCAGGATCTTGTATGCAGGACATTGGTGAGCTTAAGAGAAAGCTAGCTCACACATTTTCTATGAAGGATTTAGGAGCTGCAAAAAGAATCCTTGACATGCAAATACACAGAGACAGGAAAAACAAGAAATTGTATTTTCTCAGAGGATTATATCTATAAGATGTTAGAAAGGTTCAACATGTAGAATGCAAAATCATTAGCACACCTATGGCTGACACTTAAAATTAAGCAAAGATCAATGTCCATCATCACATGAGGAGGTCAAATACATGGCACGAGTGCTATATGCTTCAGTAAGTTGGGAGTCTCATGTATGCTATGGTTTGTACTAGACCAGACATTGCATATCGCACAGGAAATGGGAGTGGTGAGTAGATATATGGCCAATCCAGGTAAAGAGCATTGGAAAGGTCCAATGGATACTCAAGTATTTGAAAGGGACATCTAGCATATAATTATGCTATGGAGGCTCATATATTTCATTATGTGGCTATGTTGATTCAGATATGGCTAGAGATTTGGATGGTAGAAGGAGCACTACTAGTTATATTTTCATAGTAGGTGGAACGGAAGTTAGCTAGATTTCAAGATTGATAGAAGGTTGTGGCTTTGTCTACTATAGAGGTAGAGTATGTTGCAGCTATAGAGGCTAGAAAGGAGATGATATGGATGAGTAGGTTCATGGAAGAGTTGGGAAAGAAGCAAGGTGATTATAAACTGTTTAGTGACAGTTAGAGTGCAATTCATTTGCAAAGAACTCAACGTTTCATTTGAGAACGAAACACATTCAATTGAGGTATCACTTCATACGACAGGTATTGGAGGATGGATAGTTGAATCTGGAAAATATTCATACGAGAAAGAACCATGTGGATATGATAACGAAGCCATTAGCAAAGGAGAAGTTGGAGCTACACTCCACTTATATTGGTCTTCGATTTTAAGACTTGAAGAGGAAGAAACAAAGCTAAGGAAGGATCCAAGAATGATGTTGTACATGGGTATGGTGCAGTAATTAATCTCCAAGTGGGAGATTGTTGAGTTGTGGAGCTTAATTACTTTAGTTTAACATGCAATGGAAACTTGCTGGAAAATACAGTAACCATCATTGGTTAGGGGGTAACCGGCATCGGTCACCTAGGACCGGCATTGGTCAGGAAAGGGAGGAACTGACATCGGTTACCTGTGCGAGGATGTTTTAATTAACTCTCGGGAATTAGATATATTTTTAGCATTAAAGTATATCTATTGATTGTAATTGCATGGCTAAGTGCCCTAAGTCTATAAACGACTATATAAGCATAAAATCTAGGGTTTAAGAAGAAAAGGTTAACAAGAATTAGAAAGAACTTGCAAAGGTTGGTGAGAGAGAGAATTCTTGGTGATGAAGCAAAAGCTTGAGGAAAGAAAGTACTATACATTTGAGAGGTGTGGAAGATTTTAAATCTTCATTGTATATCTTGTCAAAGCTTTGGATAATAGATTGGCTTGTTTCTTGGTGGACGTAGCCCACACTGGGTGAACCATGTTAAATCTGGTGTTGATTTATGTCTCTTGTTTTGTATATTTCTTCTGGTAGAATATCCACTTTTATTTGCATGTATGCTTAGATCTAATATATTGTCTGTACAACCGGTGTGCTAACCCCAACACGGACAAAGTTTATCCTTCCCAAGAATATTTGGAGATATTTCTTGTGGTGTGGCAAAGAAAGTGTTTGGATGGCTTCAAGTCTTTTAAGATCAATTGTCAACCCTTATTTTGAGATGATGTGGCCCAACAATTTACCCTCGTGTGCCAAGAATACACGTTTTTGGATTCAATGACACTCTGAACCTTCTACACCTTTAAAATTCTTACCTGAGGTGAAAGAGGTGGCATGCTTTGCATTCTTTGAGAAAATGGTGATATCATCTAGATATACCAGCACCATCTTGTTGATTAAGCCTTTGAACGCCATATCCATAGCTCACTTGAAATTTTTCTCCAGCATTTGACAATCCAAATGGCATCTTCTTATAAGCATATGTGCCCCATTTTGTGGTGAAGGCTGTCTTGAACTGATCTTCTTCTTTCACCATTATTTGATTATAGCCTGAGTAGTCGTCTAGTAATGAAAACCTTTCGGAACCAACTACAACTTGTAAGATTTTCTCCATTGATGGAAGTGGATAATGATCTTTGAGTGATGCTCTATTTAGATCACAAAAATCTACACATAGTCTAATTTTTCCATTTCTCTTTCTCACCAGCACCAAGTTTGCAACCCAACTTGAATGTTTGATAGGAAAGATGATTCTAGCTTTAATTAGTTTGTTCAAATCTTTCCTCATGAGAGGTTCAATGTGAGGATTCACTAGCCTTTGCTTCTATCTGATAGGCTTGGATTCCGGATCTAGCTCAATAGTATGTTGTGCCAACTTTGGGTTGAAACCTATTAAATCCTTATAAGTCCAAGCAAAGATATCTGAGAATTCTTGACAAAGTTGAACAAATTCATATTTCTCTTGCTCGGTACTTACTTTTCCAATTATAATGCCTTGCCTTCACCTACTAAAATGGGCTCTGAATCTTCACCCTTTACTTGAATGTTTGCCTTCTCCTTCCGGAACTGATCATTGGGGTTAAAGATTGACTCCAAAGTTACAAGACCTTTTGGTAATTTATTAGTTCTCAACTGCACCACTTGGTCACCATACTGCTATTCCAACTTGTCTTGGTTTCTAGGCATAGAACTCAACTTCTTCTTGTAAAAATTAACAATTTGTTGATCATTCTCGAAGACTTGCCAACTTGTGTTGTTATCTAGAACAGCTGGTCTCACAACCACTTTGATATGAGGCTGAGATTGTTCACTTTTGATATTCTCTACAACATCAAATGTAGCCCCAATTGCTACCAATCATGTCTGCTACTTCATTCTTCTTTCTTGGGATGGAATTGATGCTAAAAGCTTCAAAATATTCAATGAGATCCCATACCTGATTCTTGTAGTTCTTCAATAGATCATTCTTAGCATCATTTCGTCCTCTGACTTGGTTCACAATCAACTCACTATCACCAAATACTTGCAAATTCTTAATGCCTCTCTTTCTTTCCCAATGCAATCCATGAATTAAGGCTTCATACTCAGCTGTGTTGTTTGAGCAAGCAAACTGAAAACGGAAAGATGAGTAATATTTTTACCTTGAGGTGAAACAAGCATAGCTCCTCCTCGACACCTTGTCTACTCCTTGAGCCATAAAATAATAGTCGCCATACTTCATTATCATATTTCTGGTCTTACTTGGTGATGTTAAGGAGAGGATGATTCACTTCATGCCAATAATAGACTCCTAATTCAGATTCTTCCATTTCTTTATAAGGGTCAAAAGCATGCATCTTGTTTTCCCATACCTTATAAAGAAATGACCTATGATTCTTCAAATTTTGCATATTGGGAGTAGCACTTTGATTGCCCATACCTTGTGGAGTAATAGAGGGATGTGGATCATTTGAGTTGGATGATTGTCCTTCTCCAATATTTCTCTTCTTGGACCATGTATTGGCAGCTACACTTTGAGAAGGGGCTTGATTTATACCACATAAATCTTCAACCTACCAATTGACAAGTGTGGTCTCATTCAAAGGTTCCTCTTGCTGAGTTGCTTCCTGCTACTGATTTCCTTCTTAGCTTGTCTCTTTTCCCACACCAGTTTTTATCACCATAAGGGCTTGATTCCAAGCACCATTGAAACACATTTCCTAGTTATGAGGTTGATTGCATGGGAAACACCAGTCATATTCCTAAGCCATGTTATTTTGCACTGGTACCAAGGCTCTAGATGTGGATGCAACATTAGGATTGTAAGGCTGAAATGGCCTATTAACAAGAGGCCCGACTTGCTTCGATTTGTAGTTTGAATGGGTGGCCTATTAGGCTGATATGGATGCCTATTGGGTTGAGTTTAAGGATGATATGATCTAAAATTTTGGGCTTGCTACCTCTTAAGTGTCACCAACTCATTACCCAAGTTTTGTAGCTGCTTCATGACTTATTGGAGCTCACTTGAGGTACTAGAAGATGAGGTAGAAGCTTCAGTTGAACTCTGATTTCTTAGAACAAGAATGGGAGCTAAAGTGGGTGCTTGACTAGTGCTTGGAGCTCCTAATTCTTGATAAAGAGGCAGAGGTGGCCTAGGTGTAAGTTTACCAATTTGAATTAAGTAATTTTCATCTCTAATAGCAATGTTATAGGTTGCGGGTAAAGTTATACCTCCCATAGATTAAATCATCATGGAAATATCATAATTTAAAGCTTTAAGGAAGTATAGAAAAGCACCTTCAGCTACTGGTCTCATGGCCAATGGAATTCTATCCCACATCCTCTAAAATCTGAAGTTGAAGTTAGTCAACTATTCATTAGGGGCCCTCTTGATTGTTTTCAATTGCTCCAATAAAGATATATTATCTCCTTTTCTCCAAATTGATTGTGAAGAGTTGTGCACAAATGGTCCCACCTCGATAGATCCTTTTTCAAACTCTTGAACCATTGCAATGCTTTACCCTTAAAGGAGGATGCCAACAACTTGACAACAATGTCCATTTTAGTAATTTCATGAATTGCGTAGACATTTGCAATATCCTGGATGTGGTCAATTAGAGTTGTTTGGTTCTCTCCAGTGAAATATGGAATGTTCTTCAATGCTGCAATGGAACTGGATTTTGTGCATTAAAAGTAAGTGGGCTACTACTAGTGAATTTGACATAAGGATTGGGTTGTGCCATCCTGATTGGTCGGAGAAATCTAGTTGATTGAATGAAAGGCCTTCTAGGTGGAGGTGTTGATAAGGTTCTATTCGGTGGAGATGGAGACCTTTGAACTCTTCTTCCTCTTCTTGCTCTATCTGGGGACAAGTGTAGATAGATAAATAGTCCCTCTTCTCTAGTTCTTGACCTTGTTTGGATTCTTCTCATGAATCTACCAAGCTTGGACTACTGAAACTAGTGGATTCTACCTCTTAGGAGTCGCCAGATGTGTAATTTCAAAGCTTCTTACAAGCTATAGACTTACAACAAGTGCACATCAATCTTGCTGCAATTAAAATGAAGACCTTTGGTCCCATTGGGATTTCCAGAACTGTTATCACTAGAGAAAAACACCCTATGGTTTACAAAAGTTTTTGCTTGAGCTCATAGTGTGATTGGATAACATGGGTAATATTTCCAAGTTGTGGGAGTTACTACTACTTGAGATAGACCTCTAAAGAAAGTTGGTTCTTACTCCTAAACTACTTTCCAGAATCTACTCTAATGCATGCAAATCCTAATCTAACTTTCCAAGGGGACAAGGAGAAAGAGTGCATGAAAAAGAGTCTACACTAAAGTAGTGATACACTAGAAAAGAGAGGGGGTAAGAATAGTATCCAATGTGTGAAAAAAGAAACAAAGTGCATACTAGAAGGGGTGACAACATTTCTCCACATTCTAGCAAATGCATTCACAATAATATTCCATACAGAGCAATGAGAATGAATCCCGTAAAGTATAAAGTAGACACAATATATTTGTAATAAGTTAGAAAGGGCAAGAGGAATGCAAATAAACATAATAGGGGAAGAGAAATCCACAAACTTGTATCTATTACTTTCATTGATATGAACAATTCAATATATTACAGAATAAGGGCCTGGATCACCATGCAAGGAGTCCACTACAAGGGCCTGCAACACATTGGCTTCACAAAATAAATTTTATAGAGTTTTTCTACTTAGAAAACTATCTCCCTTTACAATGAGCCCAACATTCCAATTTATAGAAATCTGAGAAGAGAGAGAGAGAGAGGGAAAATGAAAATCCTAAAATCTATCCTTCAACAACCTACAAGAGGTAGTAAATGGATTTAAATGATGTTATGTTGCTTGCAAAAGGTCCCCCATACTACCCCATAACTTGCAGTAGTGAAATATGTCAGCCCATGCTTCATTAATGCATCCCAGCTACTAAATAAAATCATTGTTATGAACTAGGAACTTTTTCTACAAAATCACTATCAATTACTCACCAATTTTTAAATTTCTTTATTTCTGTGCATTGATCTTGGAATCATGATTCCAACGGTACCAATTTTGTGCGTTTTTGTTGAGAAATGCAAAAGTTATGGCCTTTTGAGTGCGAGCAACTATTTTGGGTCTGCAAGCATTTCTATCATTTAACGGGAATGAGCATCTGATTGACTAGGGATGAATATGTTTCCTTTATTTTCATATACCTACCCTCATTAAAAATAAGAAATCCAGTTTTTGTGGTGTAGAGGACGTCGTGCTCATTCTAGAAAGTCAAATTTCATGAAAATCAAAGCTCGGGGTCAAAAGTTATGGCCGTTTGAAGTTCGGGAGGGTCAGACATTGAATTTTCCTTTACATGTGGCTATTTCAGCTATTTCAAGTCCCGGTTGTCCCTTGTGTGACTTGGGCCAAAAACTTCACTTCACCCACATCACACTTGACCCGCTTTGCAAATCAGAAAATCGGCTTTTGGTGTCCCGCTTGTCCCTACGTTGACCGGGCCGTGAAAGCCATTGACCTCCACATTTGCCGCATCTCCTTTGTATTGAGCTATTTTGACCTTTAGAGCCCACACATCCCGGTGTCCCAACCATCCTATGGGTCATGCAGGACATTTCGATCCGACTTCCCGATTCCCTCTCCGCGGTGATTTTGGCCTTTCGGTGAACTCATGTCCCGCCATTCCACGGATTGTCCGAGCCGTGAATACCCAACTTTTTCGATTCCCTATGCCTGCAAGTGATTTCAGCCATGTAGGTCTCAAATGTCCCGACGTCCCGTGGAGTGTCTAGGACAAAAATACCTGATTTTTCAAATACACTAAAAGAAGCCCTTTTTTTGGATTTTTCCATTTTGTCTAACTCCTTGAATTTTTTTCTTGGATGGGGGTTAGAAAAGAGCCAAAGGGACCTTCAAAACTGATGTTTTTTCCTTTTACCATTTCTGCTGCTTGAGCCTGAGGAAATTATGCAAGTTATCCAAATTACCTCGAGGGATGAATTTGGGATAACAGAGTTTAACACTAAAATGATTGATGAGCCAGAAAATCCAATGTGGTAGCTGATTTTATTTCAAGACTTCCCACTTCGAATTTACAATTTCTACTACCTCTCCTTAGTATACAAATATGGCTAATTACTTGACTACAGGAAGTTTCCAACCTTTTTCACACAAAAACAAAGAAAATAATTAATTAAACAGAGTGTGATGTATACTTGGTTAAATGGAATTCTTTTCAAATGTGGGCTTGATCATGTTTTACGTATGTGTGTAGCTGAAAATGAAGTATTTGACATACTTAGAGCATGCCATGATGAACCATCGGGGGAATTATTCATTTCAAAGGACCATTCAAAAAGTTCTAGGAGCTGGTTACTATTGGCCTTCCTTGTTTAAGGATGTCAAAAAGTATGTATGGAGATGTGATCAATGCTAAAGGATGGGGAAACCAACGTTTACATCAGAAATGCCACTCTAGCCACAGGTTGTCTTGGAACCATTTGAGAAGTGGGGATTAGATTTCATTAGACCAATGGACCCAAATTCTCAAGGAAAATAATACATCCTAGTTTGTACTGACTATGTTACTAAATGGGTTGAGGTGCAAGCACTGCCACATGCAAGAGATGAGAAAGTTATATATTTCTTATATGAGCATATCTTCTAGAGGTTTGGAGCACCAAGATCCATTGTGTCAGATCAAGGACCACAATTCATGTTAGGAGTAATCAATTCTTTTATGGAAACATACCAGCTGAAGCATAAGAAGTCATCCCCTACCATCCACTGTCTAACGACCAAGTAGAAGTTACTAACAAAGAATTGGAGAACATACTAACAAAGACAAGTGGATATCTCAAGGAAAAATTAGGTTAAAAATTACCTGAAGTAGTATGGGCCTACAACACTACTTGGAAAATAACCACGGGGTTTACTCCCTATGAATTAGTTTATGGGAAGAATCCAATTCTCCCTATAGAATTTGAGATTCATCCTTTGAGAATAGTAATTGACGTGGGCATTGAATTATCATGAGGCACAACAAGAAAGAATTGTTCAATTAAATGAGTTGGATGAAATGAGACTTTAGGCATTACATCATACTGAAATCATTTAACATTAGAGGCAACTTTGGCATTGATAGTATTTAGAAGAGCTTACACGAAGATTTATTTCATGCAATAATTTTTGAGACCGAATACACAAAAATAAACACACAATATTATACCGATATTTTCTTGATACAAATTCATTCGAGATTATACGATTATGTAGGAAAGGAATTCTTATTTTTATGGAGTTCATATCTCCATACAAATCTCAACCATATCCCTAATATTCCTCATAACAATATCAAACCTAATAACGTAATATTGTTTATAACAATATTACGTTTTAAAAAATAATATGTTATACATAATTTATTATTTTTTACAACAATATATATAACTAACCAACCATACTAACATACTATTTTACCATATGGTAAACTTATTAATTACATGTGAACACTAATTTTATTAACATTCCCCTCTTAGTGTTTACACGGTAGAAAAAACAATCACACTTCTTTGTAGATTTTTTCCGTGCGTGCTCATGATCTAGATGGTTTTACAGGACAACCAACAACCCAAACATGTAGATGGTTTTACAGGACAACCAACAACCCAAAACATACAGATGGTTTTACAGACAACCAACAACCCAAATATCATGATGTTGCTTTTCCTTGTGCTTTCATCTGTCCACTATGTTTTTCCTTCAGGGAATTATGTAGGAAACACTGCTCACTGAATACAAATCTGAAAAGAGGGAAAAATGAAAATGGAACATTGAGACCATGTTCCCCCTCAATGTGAACATTTCACTTATTCAACACAAAACATGAACATTGAAAACATACTACGATAAATCGAAATGAACTCTTAAAAATAAGCACACTGAAAGCAAATATAGAAAGCAAAATCACAAACACATTGTCACCACAAATTTTTCTCGCCCCGCCATTGGTGACCGACGAGAGAGATGTTGATTTTCCTCCATCCTCATGTGCCTTTGTCCTCCAGTGGATGCTCTTCTTACTTAATACAAGAAGTCTTCATCACTTTTTCAAGCATTTGTTTCCTCATTATCAGAGTGGGTAGACTTCATATCCCAATCAATTTCTTCATCTCTATTTTCAGAAATGAACTCTATCTCCTTCAATTTACCATCAAGTAGATCTCGTACTCTTTTCTTACAATACATAATACCGTGTCCAGGAGCATTACAATAGTGATAAAGAATTTTTCGTGGATCTTGGGAGGTTGATTCTTTCTTAAAAGAAGGTTTGAATCTTCCTTTAGCATATGATTTGTTTCTACCATACATTGCATTTTCCTCTAGATCAATCTTCTTGGTTCTATTTTCTTCTTCTATTAGAGAATAAATTAAATCCTCTAGACTCAGATTTATTTTTCTCAAAGTGAATACCATGTTAGAATAGCTAGGAGGCATGCTATTAAGTAATATAACTTTTGCATCATCATCAGGAACATCTACTTTTATTCCAGCTAATTGATTTAATATAGAACGAAACTTACTTATGTGTTCCACCATGTTGTCACCTTCCTCCATTTTGAGTCTCGAATAGCTTCTACTTGAGTGCCACTTGCACTCTCTGCTTGTGACCCAAACAACTTGCTCAATGTCATCTAGATGACATGTGATGTCTTTGATAGATTTATGTGATGCAAGTAGGCATCAGATAATCCCAGGCCTATGATTGTTGTTTCTTTTCAATCCTTACTTTCCCATTTTATTGCCTCATCTATGTCATTTGGTTTCTTGATTTTTCCATCCACTATATCCCATAAATCTTTGTTGATCAATAATAGTTGAGTTCTTACCTACCATGTATGGAAATATTTTCCTTCGAATTTGACAATATGGCTTAATTTATCCATGAAAATACTATTTGATAGATGTTCACCTACTCACAAAAATGACAATTTGGTGGTGTGTGAAGTTTAGCTTGCTGCTATCTTAGAATTTTGAGGACACGGGTAGGTCAGTATTGGAACTTTGGATTGGAAAAACTTAAGCGGACTTCAATGTGAATTCCATTGACTTCAACCGTGAATCCTCGTACGTGGTCGGTGGTGCATAATCAATGAATTTTTGCTTTGACCGCAAGTTCAATATAAATGGTACTTGCTGATTTTGTTTGCTTCATAGGATGATTCTCCCAATAGCATCTAAACACCTATGTCGATATGTTAGACCAAACAACTATCTATGTGATGTGAAGAACTGGTTTGATGCCTTGAGAAAATAGCTAGAGTTGTAGAGCATTTGTGTGCATTAGATATACAAGGAACCAAACACATAAACCAATGTAGATAGGAGGACGCTAATGAGGATGGACAAGTATTTCCACAAGTCTCGACGGATCTTTGTGCTCAGCTATGATATTGGCCAAAATGATGATTTTCAACACACAACCATGAAACCACGTTTAAACATGATGATTTTCTCAATGTGAATATTGATTTAAGCAATGTGTGATATTATAAACTCATGCCTAGAGATGTGTACAAAATCTAGAAGAAAATGATACCACAGAAATTTGAACACCTTATCCTTCTAATTCGAGCCTCAAAATAAAACCATATTAATATATTTCTCGATCTAAATTCCGAACAACAACAAAAATGCAAGGAGATCTTCACGTGGGTGATCAATGTAGGAGTGATTATTGAAATAATATTTGTTATGTAATTCAAAAATTGATTGAATGAACTCTTCATAAAACAATGTATTTCATATGTGGGAAACCAAGAATATAAATAAAATCACCCTCATTCAAACCTCAAGGCCCTATAGCTATTGCTCTAGCTCTGAAACCACTAATAGTATTTGGAATAACTTAGATGAAGATTTATTTCATGCAATAATTCTTGAGATTGAATACACAGAAATAAACACACAATATTATACTGATATTTTCTTGACACAAATTCATTTGAGATTATACAATTATATAGGAAAGGAATTCCTGTTTTTATGGAGTTCATATCTCCATAAAAATCTCAACCATATCCCTAAGATTCCTCATAACAATATCAAAACTAATAAGGTAATATTGTTTATAACAATATTACATTTTTACAAATAATATGTTATGTTTAATATATTGTTTGTTACAACAATATATATAACTAACCAACCATACTAACATACTAGTTTACCATATGGTAAACTTACTAATTACATGTGAACACTAATTTTCCTAACATACATGATAAATAAATAAAGCTAAGGAAATTTCAAGAAGGGGACCGAGCTCTACTATTTGATTCAAAGTATAAGGACTTTAAAGGGAATTCGTAAATGAGATGGATGGTCCCATATCAGATTGAACGAGTATTTGACAATGAGATTATTTAATTGATTCCAATATATGGAGAAAAGAAGTTAATGTTGGTTAATGGGCATAGACTAAGGTTGTACCATAAACCAACATCAAAAGAAGAGTTTCAGAATGAACTTCAAGAAGATTCAGCTCTAAAGTGTGTGGACAAAGTCTCTTTATCCAACACAACTCAGAACTAAGCTATCTTCTATCAAGGAATAAAGAGGAGATGACTGAAAACCAGAAATGGAGGTCATCATCCTCTAGAGCATTAAATTTGAAAACCAAAGATGGCGGCCATTGATTTTAAAAGAGAGAGAGAGATAGATTTTTTGAAAAGATATAATAAACTCGGTGACCAAAAACTAGAAATGGTGGTCACCACCCATGAATACGACATGCAATAAAAGGACCATGTGTGGATGGAGAATTAAAATAGTATGGAAATGGCGACAAGGATGTGACAAGTTCATTTAACGAGGTATGCACAATTAATTCACTTCTTGAATATAGGAAAGTTTTAATTTGTGAGTCGTTAATTATTATCATCGTGCAAATTGATTGTCTCTCCCATTTCCCATAACTTCACATGCTTCACAAATCCCCACCAAATCTGTAACTCCCTCCATAATAATCTCCACACGCGCCCAATCAATGTCATCATCACTTTGGGATTCCATCATATCTTTCCCAATTCAGTTATATTCATTTCAAACCATTTCTACTCCACTTTGTTAATTTCTAAATTTCACCCTCTCACTCCTATGCCACCATTCACTCTTTTGCTTACCCACAACCCTACAAACCCTACATTTCTAGTCATGTGCCCCTTTTTCTTTTCACTACTTGTTCAAACTCAGACATGGGGCCTCGATTGAGACATGAACCAACAAGTTTTGTGGAACTTTTGGCCAATGCAAAGTCAGTCAAAATCTTTGAAAAATAGGATGGTTGGATTTTCTTGCTGGCTTATGAGGAATTCAACGTAGTAATGACTGAGGAATTTGCTAGAAATATGGAGGAAGGACACTCTACGGTTCAAGGTAAGAAAATTTCCTTTACTCCAATCATTATTACGATCATCTTTCAGGAATACCTCACTAAGGGTTAGCAGTAAGTGGAAAAACAATGTATGCAAAAATAATTAAAATATTTTTCAGTTAGAAAGAAGGAGAAATTAGAATTAGTCATAGACAATAAGGGTAAAGCTAAAGGAATCAAGAGAATAACCCTTCCTGAACCTTGGGCAGAAGTGGCCAAATGGTTGATCAAGTAATTTACATGCAAAGGGAAATATGAAATTGTGTTGGGTCATGTGTTAAGAATGTTAATACACCTCCGACATGGTCAAAATAAACCCCAGTATAAGATCAATTTACCTCGTTTTTATATGATTCTATTTTTTCTATTACAAAAAAATTCGTTGGGGTGCCTCATATTTAAATTTCCAGGTTTAATTCATTTGATTTGCAAGCATCAATTTGTTAAAAAAACATGGAATTAAGAAATGGTTGAATTTTCAAAAGAAATGTTCCTTAAAGCCTGAGGTAGTTATGGAGCAAGCACCCTCAACCTCTGAGAGACCTAAAAAGCGCCTCATGACTTCTAGACCTACATCCGCTTGCATGAAACACCAATTGAAAATCCTCCTTCCCAAGAAGAACAAGAGGCAACCAAAATAATGCAAATCCTAGTAAAAACCCCACATGTGTCTCCTCACAAATGCGTGTCACCGTATGTTCATGATATAGAAAAATAAATTGAGCATTCCATAGCCACAATGAAGAGTCACTGTTAAAGACAAAGGGAAAACACCTATGGTAGAGGGAGAACCTAGTTCTCCCCCGATTCTGATACAATTATTCCCAAGTTTTGTCTTTGTCCAAAATCTAGTTTGAGCTAAAATTGGCTCAAGAAAGAATCACCCATCTTTAGTTACTTCTTGAGGCCAAAGAAGCCAATTTCTCCTAGCTGGAAATTGCTAAAAATCAAGAAATTCAATAGCTACAACAAATTGTAGCACAACATGAAGAGGAAAATCTTCAGCTACAAAAATCCCTAAGAGAGAGAGAGAAAAAAATACAATCCATTCAGCCGAATGAGGAACTTAACATATCTCTTGTATTTTTGCAAGAAAATAGGGAAGAACAAAAGTCTGTGACCATGGAAGAACATGTAAGTCAAATTGAATTTTTCTTTCCCAAAATTTTTGTTTTAAAGGGAATGGTCAAGTGGATGGAAGAATGTTATAGGCTCAAGGTAGTTTATGAGGAGAACAAGAATTTGAAAGAGGAAATTATTTTCTAAAAGAAAATGTGGTTATTGTTAGTCATTTATATGACCAAGTTCTTTCATGTAGACCTCCTTCAAATTTTTATGCATTGTTTTTGAAAGAGTAGTTTTTCAAATGGAAAATATCTAGGGCCCGTGTCATGCAGGACATCAAATTTGATGATGACAATCAATTTGTGGTACATATACATCAGGGAATGATGTTGAAAAAAATTTGTTTTGTGAATTTTATGTTCACAAATTTCTTCTCCCTAAGAAAATTGAGATCCCCATAATTTTTATGTGGGAGAGGTACATTTAAGAGAATTCATCTCTACTCTCAGGCACCAAGGTGAATAGAGGGATCAAAGGGCCACATTTGTTCAAGTAGAGTCTACAATAGGCCTCTTGATGATGCTTTACCTACCTCAATTCTGTTCTTGATAGGTTTCGGTCACATGTATAATGTTTACGTCTAGTAGATAGGTACACATATATGCTTAACACTTGCATCAAAAAAATAAACTTAGGAAAGATATCAACTTATTGCAAAACCTTACAAGAAAAAGGAGGTAATTTCACCAACCAACCTCCGTTGGTCACTTAAAAGGAAACATACCTCTGCAAAATTTTCTGGAACTATAGGAGAAGTTGATTGGCATGCAATATAGGCCTCCACTAGTTATTGCACCAGCATTAAGGTGGAATTCCATAGATTATCAACCGAGAGGCCGCTTATCACACTTAAAGGAAAAATGTCATTGATTACTTTGATTTCTGTAATACTAGTTTGGATGAAACTTGCAAACATTTTCCAATGAATATAACTATTCTAGAATTGTGGAACAATTAAAAACTAGGTAGCATGAGGACCTGCTAAACCTTAAGTTTGGGGGAGTGATGAATCCCCATTTTTTATGTTTAAACCATGTGAAGCCCCATACTATTTTTATATCATATTACACGATGTATAATGTTAACTGTTTATACTTAATACTTTATTGTGTTTTTGAAGGAATTATTGTGCACATGCTTGTTATTTTTATCTTGTTATTTCTTCCTCAAAATGGCTTAAATTGATCTTTTTATAAACATCAACAATACCTTTGGAAAAGTATATGTTGAGTTATCATAGGAGTAAATTGCACTAGCGCAAGAATCAATTAGTGCACCAACGTAGGACTCACCTTGGCACAGGACTCTCCTCTATATTAATATAGGACTCACAATACAACACCGAGATTGTCCAGGTCATCAACTTTGAAGTCCTTGAAATGAGGGATTTGCATAAGAAGATAGATAGCTCAGACTACTAGTGATAAAACTGGCAACACAACAACATGAAAAAAAAATTTGTTCCATTACCTCAACCTATAATCATGCATATTTTGAGGTTCGGTCATTTCAGCTTTAGGGAGATATGATGCGGTCAAAACCTTAGGATTTATTATCACCGCAATTCTCTACAATCAATCTAAGGTCTAAAGAATCTCCCATCACCGATTTAATCTCTCCAATTATTTAATCATGGACCTCCTCTCTAGTGAGTAAGATTAATTCAAACCCAAACACCTCGTAGACTACTCCTTCCATAATCGTACTCTTTCGTAATAAATAGTCATTAATTTAGTCAACATCTAACTAAGTAAATGTATTTATTACGAATAAGCTAGTTCTCTCCAAAAGGGACTAGGATTTCTCTAATATAAAAGAGCTAATGTATTTAGATTTATCAGTTCGGTTTAGTTAGTTGATTCATTGTAAAAGCATACTCTTTCAATTCAATAAAGATTGTAGATTCAGGGGAAAACTTTGTGTGACTTTCAGCCTTAAACCTAATCAAAGGGAAGGGGCAAGGGCCACTCCTCCCCAACGAGAAGGGATATTTACTATTATTTCCTTTCTGTCATCTTTGATGCATTTACCATTTCAGCATTAAACCGTGTTAAAAACATTAGATTTTGTCTTTAATATTCTTTTCTTTCCATGCATTACATTTTATAATTGTAGTTAGTTATTATTTAGTTAATTCTCATTACTAAGTACATGCTTTGAGCAATTCTATTGTTCCCTTTGTTGTAAAACAACCATGGACACCACTTTGATTGATATATATATATATATATATATATATATATATATATATATATATATATCATTAAAGTATGAGTATCAACGACGCTCATCAAAGAGGAGCCTGTACTATTTCACATGCAATAGCCACTTGACATTCAATGCATTTTTGCTCTACTCCATACATCATACACAAAGTAGTGTTCACAGATCTTATTTCCAACACACATATATACACAATATGTTCCACAAATAGATTTTCATACCCCACTTATACTACAATACAAATAAACATCCCTTTAAGTTTAAAATCAGCCCACATAGTACCCACACATTCAACCCCTCTCCGGTGTAATTTGAACTTGTGCAATTGCTACTGTTATATATCGTCCATAATAAGTTAGAGTCTTGTGGCCTTGGATCACTAAATGTTCATTAGTCCCTCTAGAATATATATACATATTTTCACAATTGCCATATTTATAATATAATACTAATTTAGTTTGATTCAAATTTTCATTTTGGAAATTATGTACTTTGGGTCCCTATCTTACAATTCCATTCACATATCTTGTAACATGTTATCCAGAAGTGATTAATAGTGCTTGCCTTATATTACAAATTCACAACCTAGATATTTGTTAATACCTCTAAACTACACACATATACACATACACACACATACATATATACATGCATATGTGTGTATATGAATGTATATGTATATGTATATGTATATACATATCTACACACACACACACAAACACGACATATACACATATACATATATGTAATCTATATACTTGTATATACATTATATATACATATATGTATGTATATGTATGTATACGTATATATACACATATAAATACATATGTATATATCTACATATGTGTATATATACACACACACATATAATATACACACATACATATTTATATATGTATGAATGTATTTATGTATGTATGTATGTATTGCTCATATTTATATGTGGTACCCTCCATAGACTTTAGGGAGTCCCTGATGCGAGAGATCCACACCTTTGCATTCATTCACCATTTTAAAACAATCAATTTCATTCCAAACTCATCAATACCATGTTTTGGTAGTTTCCATGCACTAGTAGTAAGAACAACTCCATTTTATCAAATCTTGGTCATCAAGCTACAATATATTCTCTTCACATCACACATTGTTCTTTCATGTTCCTCGCTTGCCAATGTATTTGATAAAATAGACAAAAACCCTAAGAAATTGCATTTACACTATCTTACCTTCATGCTCCTTTCATTAGGTTCTTGGAACATTAGTTCCAAATAGGTGAAATTTGACCTCCTATAGTCAATGATATCTTTCCTTCTCTCGTATCCTGCTCCAAAGACTCAAACAGGGTTATCTCCACTTTTCAAAATGATTGAGAATCAAAATGTTATCATTTTAGCTACAAGAGACTAAAACTTCCATCCTTTCCTCAAATGAATCCCCTCACAACTGTTTCCTTCTTGTATTTATCTCATGATCCTTTGTTTTCATAACCCTAACTAACCTCTTCACCCATACATAGCCAAAATAGGCCTTTCACATCATTTTTAACACTTTATTGACTCATACCATTCTATAACTTGACTCAACATATCTAAACATTCACATACATTTGAAAGCTTTCAAGAAATATTAGACACCATAATTGACACTTTTTACATTCTTAGAGATTTTGAATTTTGACTTGGAGGGAAAAATTCTAATTTGAAATCATGAGCATTTTGACTCTAATTAGCACTTACAATTGCATCCTAGACTCTTTCTCGTGTTTTCAAGACCTCTATTCACATTCCTTTCTTTCATCTACATGACTTAGGAGGTCATCTTGTCATTTTGTAGTTTTCCCATGATGCTCCTGCATCATCCCCCCTCCCAATAGATGTTATCTTCTTCTTATAGATCTTATCTTCTTTATGTGGCTTATTGGTTCTCAAAAATTTTCCACTTATTAGATGAGTGAAGAAGGGTGAAATAATTCATTTTAGTTGTATGTTTGATCACTACGAAGGGAAAATTAAAGGTCAAAAAATAGGAAGGTGGTTAACTTCCAACTCTTTAGGCTTTGTGCAACCTAAAAAAGAGACCCTAGCAACCCAAGTGACACCAAATAACACAAATAATGCAAATATAAAGCAAAAGACCTAGATAAGCAACCAAACCACTATGATCTCTCTTTCAATATGTTATCACTAGCAAGAGGATCATTAAGCTACTTGAAAATAGGCAAATGTTGTAAAAAAATAGATAATTGTGATAAAGATGAATCCAAAGTTATATCAAAGAGGCCTCTAAGAATGTATATGATAAACAGAGGTCTCAAGGAGGGTAGTACAACAAGATTTAATTAAGAGGGGGCTTGATCATTTCAACTTCATATGTGTCTTGTTCATTAGGCTAAATCTACAAAGTTGAGATGAAGGAGTCGAGATAAGACAAGAGTTGCATCAATTTACACAATTGCTACAGCTCCCCACAATTCAAACACTCATTAAACCACATACAATAGGATCTAACAAACCATCGATCACCATAACAAGGAATCTAAAATATAACATTAGATAAGTTTATTGAATGCAAATAAAGCTAGAATTCCACAAGGATTTTACAACCAAATGCTTTGGTGACTACACATCAAACCTTTGCACCTAATTACTAAATGGAGATTCTAACAATTTGAGTGAATGCACTTCTACCTCGAATGATAGATTCCTTTATAATCCACTATCTTATTCATGACTAAATTAAAAAAACACGGCTACTCTCTGGGTATTTATTACGAAAATATTTCAATTGATTACAATAATTCATTCTCCAAACATTTAAAAAAAGCTAAAATGAACACTTAAAGAGTAGACAACCAAAAATATTAGAGATCCTACAAAAATGGCCAACCTAGAAGATGATCGATGAAGCACATGCTTCATCTATTTATACAATTGTTCGAATTTTCCGAGAAATGGAGTTAGAGGGATCATAGAGTGAGAGAAACGATGAGAGAAGAGGGATTAGCATGAAAATATTTATTAATGCATCCAACATTGATTGAATGATACATGGAACCAATTGGTAATCAATTTATCATCTCAAGACTATAATCACACCACAAAATAAATACAAGTTTCCGAAGACGCATCTGGGAGGCCCCACAAATGAGATAATTTAAGAAATCAACTGAAAAATGGTGGAAAAATGTTGAAAACACAACTGAAAATTCTACCATTAAATAATGTGTAAATATCCTATTGTAGACACAAAATCATGCACTTGGGTAAGTTTTTAGGTCCTTAAAGCATACTACCATTTACATTATTCCTAAGCAAGAAAGCTAGTGGTTGAAAATTATCTTTGGCCTCTTTTCTCTATTTATTACTTTCTCTTTGGTCTTACACACCATATAGACCATTATGTAATTTAATTTTTATCCTTAATGGCTTCAAACACTAGCGCCCAACCAAGACAACAACGCCCGTGACACTCCTATCCCCTATGGGCGCCCTATCCCTTTTCTATCTTACTCACTCCTTTTGGGTATCTTTTATATTTTGGGCATCTTTTTCACTTATGGGTCGACCTTCTAGTTGTCAATTATGAAATTCAAACAAGGGAATCATATAAATACATAGTTATGTTTTCAAAATGAGGGACCAAGAACTAAGCATATACTATCATCACCTAAGCTTGCATCCAAAGGCACTAAAGAGAACTAAAGGCATCCATCTAGCATCCATTCAAGGGACAAGGGACTGCATATTCTACATACACTGCATAGGAAGGGGAAGTTCATTATATTCCATCCACACATGCTATACATTTCTACATTCTAGATCTAGCTCGTTATCAAGTGCAACTTGCACTAGGGCATCCTAGGGAACAATTTCTACACACACTCACAAGAACTACATGGAGTCTAAGATGTAGTGTAGTGCTTGGTTGTAAGTTCACTCTTAGGATGACTGTCAGGGTTAATGTGACTCCCTATATTGTATATTTCTTATTTAGACTTGATTTGGCTTATGGGCTTGTGTAGGAAAACTTTTATCTTACAGGTTATAGGTACCCTCGGTGATCATAGTGTGAACAATAGGAAGTAATTGTGAAAATCTTATGACACATTAGATATCGATTCTACGAGATCATGTGTAGTCATTGGTGTCGAGAAGAGGTTTCCAATGCCCAAGTGCCCTTACCCTATCCTAGGTGCCCGTGTCCGAATTCATCCTTGCCTATCAAAATTTATTGTGTGCAAAGAACTACGACGATCATCCTAGTATGTGCATCAATTTCTCTAGATCAAATTAGTTCCATGTCGAGCATAAATCAATTAAGTCTTATTTCTCCATCTCTTGCTTAGGGTTTATACTTTACATGCTTATTTGCTTGATTCATATTGTATCTTAACATCAACACATCATTATTTTACATCAGTTACTCTACAATAGGGTTTAATAAAAACCTAATTTTTGTTAAATCATTTGGTGAACCCATACCCTCATTCAAACATTCCTAGATCCTCACTACTTCCTAGCCTCAATACCCTAGCATCCTCCTACTATGGATGTCTCCATCCATGAATTTTTGTAGGCTTATCTTAATTGTGAGACTAAAATCAAATATTTTCTGGATAATGCTCACATTCCTCCCAATACTCCTCATGACTATGTATATCAGCAGTTTGTAGTAGCATTTTCTACCCATCAAGAGCATATTACTTTCACATCTGATGCAATCACCCCTCTTTCTATTTTTGATAATGATCCTCCCCTTTATATCTAGGATTACATCTATAACATTGGAATTAAGCGAGCACTAGTTGATAATGGATCCAAGCTCAATCTTTGTAATTTCACATTTATTCAACACTTGGCCTTTCCTTAGTTGATGTCAGCCCTCATCCATTTCTCTCCATGGCTATGATTCTACTACATCTGTGTATGGACATTATCACCTTATCTATAATAGTTGGGCCAAAACTATGCCTATTGTATTCTTTGTTATCGACGCCACAGTTTAGTTCAATTACTTACTTGGTAGGCCATGGCTTCACGCTATGTAGGTTGTACCTTCTATAGTTCATTGGTGCATTAAATTCCTACATGATGGCTATGAACATACCATTGTTGTTGACCATGACCCATTCAAATATTTCCTCTTAGACCCAGTCAGTGCACTTCCTACTCCAATTTTATACCACACAATTGGTCATCCACACACTCCTCTTACTTATGCCACCCTTATACCTACCCCTACTACTCCTACACATATCACTGATGAATTTCAACTCAAGAAACATCCTGCATCTACCACCGACATACTTCCTCTATAGGGAACTATTTATACATTGGATATCATGCCACCTACTTCATCTATCAAAGTTCACTCTGCAGTGATACTTCCTCCTTTCACATGCACTCTTTTCATACATGAATCTTATTGGCCTCACATTCCATTCGATCCCACTTTCTCTGAAACTGTTTGCATGCATGATGGATTATCCCAGATAGGATTCACACTTGATGATCTCCTCCCACCACCTCACTCTCCTCACCTTTATCATGGATGTGTACTTTTCACTGCTACTTATGGCCTCCGCGTCTTCCACTTATCAGTCTTCCTTGCATGTATTCCTTGTTCCTCTCCACTCACACTTGGGTAGTCTTGGCTTGACTACATTGGTGGCACTTTGGATCCTAATCATATTGATATTACATTTCCCATGCCTTTTGGCCACATTTCTATTTGTAATGATTCATTCCTTGGCTATACTCAAAATCTCACCCATTTGTATGCACATGATTGTCCACAACCACCTTTCATTGATGAAGAATATACTATGGGCATGTACAATTTACACCGCAAAGGATCTTTATATGATCAACCCCACACTATTGCTTACCAAGTTTCTAACCCAAACACAATAGGCTACGATCTTGACACTTACGATATCTTAATTGACTTCTCTTGATCCTTCTACATTCACACACTTGGGGGACATCATGCTTCCATCCCCCTTCTTAATATCATTAGTTATCTATCATCTTTACTAATATGCTCTGTGCTTGATATTTACTATTTATAAAATCTCTTACACACCTTCATAACCATTGATACACATATTGTATCATCATTACCCTATGACACACTCTAGTTCCATAGTTCATACTTGATTACTGAGGGTATAAATATGAAATGAACCTCACCACATTCACATTTCATGCTATATGCTTCATGATCTATCTTTCTAGCGTACACTTCTAACCCATTACCCTATGATGCGCCTAGTTCCATAGTTCATGCTTGACTATTGAGGGTCTAAAACTGAAATGAACCTCACCACATTCACATTTCACACTCTATGGTTCATGATCCATCTTTCTAGAGCACACCTCTAACCCATTACCCTATGACACACTCTAGTTCCATGATTCAAACTCGATACCGTGATGGTCTAAATCTGAATTGAACCTCACCACCTTCACATTTCACGCTTTATGCTTTATAATCTATCTTTGTAGCGCACACTTCCTACCCATTACCCTATGACACACTCTAGTTCCATGGTTCATACTCAACTCTTTGAGGGTATAAAACTCAAATGACCCTCATCACATTCACATTTCATGTTCTCGTGCTTCATGATATATATTTATAATGCACACTTCCAACCCAATATCTATAACACACTCTAGTTCTATGGTTCATACTCGAATGCTGAGTGTATAAATCTAAAATGAACCTAACCACATTATCCTTTCACAATTTATGATTCATGATCTGTCTTTCTAGCACACATTTTCAAACCCATTTCCCAATGACACACTCTTGTTCTATGGTTCATTATTGATTATTGAGGGGTATTTTATAAATAAAGCTCATCTCATTCACATCCACTGGGGGGCACACTACTCCTATCGATATTCACACTTTGCATAGCATTCCATTCCACTCATTCACTACATTTGCATATCTTGGTTGCATCTACTTTTGCTAGCTTATTCTACTTACATTTGGTACTTTACTTACTATGTTAGCCGGATACTCAGTATGTCATTATATTTATCATATACACATGCACGTTCACTTGGTCTCTAGTTGTGAATGTAGATTTCTTATAGATTTTCACATGCTCCAATTATGTTTGGCATTGTACATTTTACCAAACCTACCAAGGATTATGGGGGCATCTACATTTCATACTCTCACACATTACAAGTGTTATTGTTTCATCATTTACTACCTCTACTTTCTAACTACTTTCCATTGATACATACATGTCTTGACATAATTTTTATCTTTCTAACATGCTAATGGGTGCTTCATGTGTAGCATTTTCTTTGCAGGACTATTTTCCACCATGACTATCTGATACATTTTTCTTTTCATTGTTTTCCATTATATTCTATTGTTTGCATGGGTGTGCCCTATGTATTGTATGCTAATTGTATGGTTTTGGCCACTTGCAGACCTAATTGTCTTGTGACATTGTGAGTGATGTCCCATGTATGAAACCAACCTTTTGTAGTCCACTTTGTTTGTATGCTTGCTTGATTACATTGTCTTCTATTACATGCCTTACTTGTTACTTTTATACTAACACATATTCCTAGCCACTTTGTTTGCATGTTCCTTGGTTTCCACCATCAACAACCCCCACCCCCGTAGGGATCAACTTTGGAACAACCTCGGTCCTCTCTTTTGGGCTGCACACTCCTACAGTCATCACATGTACCCTAAACAAGGGGGCATACATTGGGTGAACAAAGCACCCCTACGGCTGCTCGAGCTACATTATAGGTTTGCATAGTACAAAAACAACACATGTAATAGTTACAACATTGGCTTGGAATCAAACTTGGGTCAGAATCACAACATAGACACCAACACCCAAACTCATACACTAGCGCCTTGGAAATGCCTTCTTCCCGAGTGCTAATGTCCTAGGGGAATATACAGTCATCTTTTTAGATCAACATCATTCACATAATTCTTCGAGTAGTTTTCACGATTCACAGTACAATCCTCCAAAGAATAGAATACATGCAATCTCTTTCAATCGTTATAATCGGGAAATAATTTAGAACAATCGGACAATATGAACAAATTGGGATGCACCATATACGATTGTTCTTATTAGGAAGATTCATGAAAGGAGAGTAACAATAGACCTCTCTCCTAACACTTGCTCTTTGGTTTGAGATCGTCCAAAAACTCACACTTGGCATGAGATCACCGAAAAAACTTGTACTTGGCTTGAGATCACCCAAAAATCTCACTCTTGGCATGAGATTGCCCAAAAATGTGTTCTTCACAACATTTCATGACACTTTTGTATCCTCTTACACTACTATACATCAGTTCACACTTTCCTTCTACACACTTTTCAATACTTTGCTCACATTTTTCATAGACAAGACTTTGACTACTCTTTCACTCTTCTTTTGTAGGTTCATCTTTAATACGCAAAAATAAGAAGCCTACAATAGCAAATACAAATACAATAATAGGTACAACACAACACATACGCTTCACCCGTAGGGTCACCTTCATTTCCTAGTATTCATGCTTCACTTGTTCACTCGACACATATTTCACCACACACTCTACAGGATCATAAGGTACGCATCTCTTATCTACTTTATGTTATTGAATATTCAATCAACAACATAACTTGGGGGAAAATATAGACACAAAATCACACACTTGGGTACATTTCTAGGTCTTAAAAGCATACCAGTATTTACATGATCCCTAACATAGAAAACTAGTAGTTGATAACTATCTTTGGCATCTTTTCTCAATTTATTACTTTCTCTTTGGTCTTACACACCCTATAACCCAATTTTTACTTTACTTGTTTATCTTTCATGGCTTTAGAAACCATCGCCCACCAAAGACAAAAGCGCGCAGTGCTCATGTCCCCTATGGATGTCAATGTCCCTTTTCTATCTTACTCGCTCCTTTTGAGTCTATTTTGTCTTTTGGAAAAAAATCACTTATGGTTCGACTTCTAGTTGTTAACTATGAAATTAAAACAAGTTAATCATATAAATACATAGTTATGTTTTCAAAATGAGGGACCAAGCACCAAGCATATACTATCATCACCTAAGGCTGCATCCAAAGGAACTAAAGAGCACTAAAGGCATCCATATAGCATCCATTGAAGGGACAAGGGAATGCATATTCTACATACATCACAAAAGAAGGGGAAGTTCATTCTATTCCATCCACACATGCTATACATTTATACATTCTAGATCTAGCTCGTTATTAAGTACAACTTGCACTAGGGCATCGTAGAGAACACTTTCTAAACACACTCACCAGAACTACATGGATTCTAAGATGTAGTGCAATGATCATTGTAATTTCACTCTCGTGGTGAATGTCATGGTCGAGTTCAATATTCCATACTTGCATCTTTCTTTTTTAGACTTGATGTGGTTTGTGGGCTTGTGTAGGTGAAATTTTGTGTTATATGTTACAAGCACCCTTGATGATCATAGTGCAAAAACAAGTAATCAACATGAAGTAATTGCCACAACCTTAAGACATACTAGAGATCATCTTTTGAGCTGTTGCGTAATCACCGATGCCCAAAAGAGGTCTCCAACACCTAGACACCCTTTCCTATCCCATGTGCCCGTGTCTAGCTTCATCCTTGCATGTTAGAATAAAATGTATACAAGAATGATGATCTTACCAAATGTGCATCAATTTTTCTAGTTCATATCAGTTCCAGTGCCGAGTGTAAATTAGTTAAGTCTTCTTTCTCCATCTCTTGCTCGGGTTTTATACTTTACATGCTTATTTACTTGAGTCATATTGTATAATAACATCTCGCACATCATTATTTTACATCGGTTAATTTGCAATATATTTTAATAAAAACATTTTTTTATTAAATTACCTATCAATTAGTCTAAAAATATTTCCCATTGAATATCCCTCCTCATAAGCTTTCCAACAGTATCAATTTTGTGAAATTTGGAGTTCCTAGTCAAAAGTTAGGAGCATTTAAAGATACACATGTCATTTTCACAGTTGACGAGCATGTGACCATCAAATTTAACCACATTAATGATTTTTCCATGCATCCCTTTTAAGTGCCACATGTCCTTTTAAGATTGGATTGGGGTTCTCAAGATCAATTGTTTATATGTCATGGGTATCTAAACTCTTATTCTCCCTTTCCTCTATTTTATTAGGGTATGAGTGACCTCTGATTGGTTCACGTGGACCAATCACATTCTCTCTCTATTTTTAGAGTCACTCGGGGTTGCCAATGGATTCTTGAGCTTGCCTCAACCACTTCCTCATTAAATTTTTCAAACTTTCGAGACCACAAACGACCATCATTGGCCCACGTGGACCAATCAAGGCCTTCCATGATCTCAAAACTTTTCATCCTCATGGGATCGGACCTTTGGAATTTGGAAACCAATGATGTTCTTCTCATCATGTTTCGTGCTCTTGTATTCTTAGGCCCTTCCTTTTTCCCTCCATGATTGAGCTAAAATATCAAGTTCTCGAATCGAGAAAGACACTTAGTCATTTTAGTTGATACTTTATGTTGAAAAGTGACTAAGTCCCGAGACTTTGAAGGCATGACCTGTTGACACCTGTCCCGATCCTATGTGATTAAATTTGACGTCTTGGAAAATGAAGAGATGCAAATGGTCTTAATGTCACCATCTATTTTAAGGCCAAAAATACTTCAATTTTTTTGAGTTTTTTAAGTCACCTTCATACACATAAAACAAGGGAATGCAACCATTTTTGTGAGTTCAAAAACATAGAGATGCCAAAAAAGAGAGTTTTATCACTGTTTAAGCTCCAAATGTTAGCACTAAGGCCCCAAAATGAGGTAAAAGTTTTGGGTTCCAACAGCCCCCTAGGTATATATAGGTAAATATGGGGGCCTCTTCCTATCGATGAGTGCCTCCCCAAACTATAAATATTAGGCCCCCATATCTATATAGGTGGGCCTTATGTATCCATCGGGGGTCGAGCATATCTAGATAGATGCTTAGAGGTGACGATAGATACTAAATCACAATCTTTGGGCATCTATTTAGTACGATCATATATTACTATTCATATGATTCTTATGTAAGAAATGTACTAATTGACCCATGTCTTTTGCCTCTTTACTTGCTTTTTGTTTCCTCTTTTGGTCTTACACTCATGCTTTCCCAGTCCTATCATTTCATACTTAAATGTTTTTCATTTTGGACACCGGTTCAGCTAGGATGACAACGTCAGTGCCCCCATCCTCCTCGGGAGCCCCCCGACCTCTTTGTATTTTTATCACATCTTTTGGGTCCTTTCTAGTTATTTGGGCATCTTATATTTTTGGTAGTCACTTTTCGGGTTAATTAAAAATTCAAGCAAGGGAATCATATAAATATAAATTTATATGACCATAATAAAGGACCAAGCACTAAGAATTAGCTATCACCACCTAAGGTTACATCCAAAGGAATTATCAAGAGCATTCAAGCATTAATATAACATCCACACAAAGGAAAGGGACTACATTATTCTGCATACACTTCATAGGAGGGGAAGTTTGTTTTTCCATACACACATCTATCTACATTTTCTAGATTAAGATATTGCTTGTTATCGTGTGTGACACACACAAGAGCCACTTAGGGAATAATTCCTTCACACACACACATAGAACTACATTGGTTCTAAGATGTAGTGCAACACTTGATCGTAAGTTCACTTGTTTGAAAGTTGAGGACAATCTAACCCCTCATTTGCATTATTTTATTTTTGGGATTTGATGCACTTTTCGGGGTTTTGCATGTCATTTATCTATTGCAGTATACATGTGACATCTACAAACTTGATGCGATATACTAGCGACAGAAGCGAAGGACATGGAATATATCGTGACCCTTTGAAGGAGGTTTTATGAGGTTATGCGCAATCACATGCACCTAGAGTAGGTGTATAGCACCCGCAGATGCCCCTTGACACATTCCAGTGCCCCAATCTAGGCGCAGATCTTGCAATTGCACAATTTTATGAGATTTTGTGTGACACTTCTACCTCTTTGTTCATCACTTCGACATAGTCCAAGATTAATTATGAATCAACTAAGTATTTTTATCCCTTCTTTGCAACTAGGGTTTCATAATTTCTAGCTTATTTTTTTGGTTCAAATCTGTATTTCATTGCATATTTAATTTATAACGTTGTTACATAATTAGTATTAGGAATCTATTTATTTCAATATTTTCTTAATCATTTGGTGAACCCGACGATTCAAACCCTTCTTTCTAAGTATTTCTTCATCTTATCAAGTCATGGATCAATCTTCTTATCCTTCTTTTTCTCCAACTCGAGTTTCTGGCATGGTTACTATTGCTGCTGATTTTATGCAAGTTTGTACTCAATATCCTCCTCACTTTATTATGCCTATGGCTGATCCTACTATCAATGTAGTAACTACTCGTCGTACTCATCCTCTACAGCTTCATCGCCTTCTATCCCACCGCATATTAATCTTTAGCTCCTCCTGTTACTTCTAAGGGATATGATATCATTGAACAACTTAAGAATACACCAACCAAAATATCTCTCTATGACTTATTGTGCAATGCACCTGATTTTCGTCATACATTAGAAGCCTCCCTTCATTCTATCCACATTGAGAGTGATAATTATTTGGTAGCCTTCACGCATCATATTAAATCTCTCAAAAATTTCCACATGCTATATCATTTACTCATGAGGACATCTCACCATCTCGCTATTGAAAATTCATGTGCACCCTTGCTTATCATTGTTGTCATTGGCACTATTTGTATCAAGCATGTAATCATTGACAATGGATCTTCCATTAATTTATGAGTTCATTCCATTCTAAAAAAATGGCATTACAGATAATCTAATTTCTAAAAATAAAAATCTCATTGACTGTTATGATTCTACTACTTGGACATGCCTCGACACTATCACATTACCTATACAAGTCGAAGCCTAAAATTTTCCCTACTAAATTCTTCATTATCGATGCTTCGTTTTAGTTCAATATTTTTCTAGGTAGACCTTGGATTCATGCAATGCGTGCCGTTCCATCCACTGTTCATCAATGCATCAAATTCCTACATGATAGCTATGAACATACCATTCTTTGGGACGCCGATCCATTAATTTTTTTTTATAGACCATGTTACCGCTATTCCTTTTCCTCCATCACATCCTATTCCATATAGAAATATTGATACATATGATATCGGTCAATCTAGTGCTTCATAGTCTTCTTCCACCGCTCCAAACACTCCGTCTATTTCCACTCATACTACTATTATCATCTCACCCATAGTGCATGCTCCTATTAGCACTTTGCTTTACTCCACTTTTGAGGATCCTCTTGTACCTATGTCTAGTGCACCTCCTACATATATCCTTGACGTGACTACTCAACATGACAATGCCAACACCGATAATTACGATGACAAGGTTGATAGTGTTGAGCTCACCGATGAAAAATTTGACACTCTTAATTTCATTCCTATCGAGGTGGATGATTCATATTTCAATGATACTTTTGTTGTTGTTAGCCCCAGTGAATGTCAATTCAAAACACCCCCTCCTTTTACTAATGCTATGGTACTTTATCCGAGTTCTATCCATACTTTGGAATTTGTTTCACCTTCTTCATAATTTCATGGGCAATATAATTATGCACTTCATGATTTCACATGCACACTTTTCATGAATAACTCTTATTGACATCATATTCCATTAGATCCTACTTGCTTTAACATTGTTTACACATACGATGGCTTGACTCGACTTGGATTTACAATCGATGATATCTTACCACCGCCTCATTCACCCCATCTCTATCATGGATGTGTTAGTATTATGGTTGCTGTGGTCTTCATATTTTCTATCTAACAATATTCGTTGCATGCACTCCTCACACTTCTCCACTCACACTTGGGAAATCTTGGCTTGATTACATTGGGGGAATTTTGGAACCTAATCATACTAGTATCACATTTCTTATGCCCTTTGGCCATGTTTCTATATGTAATGATTCATTTCTCTCGATATTTGTAAATCATCAATTGTCAGTATACACATGGGTGTCAACTAACACCCTTTATTGATGAAGAGTATGCATTGCACATGTAAAATCTACATTATATTGGCTCATTATATGATCCCCCACACACTATTACTTACTAGGTTTCTAATGCGTCCCCATTTGGCTTCGATCAAGACAATGATGATCTTTTAGACAATGTCACTTGATCATTCCCATAATTTCATACTTGGGGGCATCATAATTATTAATCTACCCTTCTAGCATTCTTAGGTATCTTACATAATTTACACTTTGCATCTAGTCTCTCACACACATCATGCACATCTTGATACACTTTTGTATCATCATTACCCGATGACACACTCTTGTGTTTTGGTTCACACTTGACTATTGAGGGAATACTATACACATGAACCTCACACACTTGCACACTTCACACATCACACATTCATCACATCTCTTTCTCATAGCCTTTATTATACATCATACACACTACACATTTCACACTCAATGCACATTCATGACATCTTTCTTACATATACTTTTACATGTTGTTCTCATTACCCTATGACACACTCTAGTTCCGTGGTTCAAACTCAATCGATGAGAGTGTCAATCTAAAATGAGTCTCACCAAACTCACTCGCTTGCTCATACTCTCTCTATGCTCTATGCTTTCACAATTACATCTTTCTAGCACACATTCGGACCATTTCCCAATGACGCACTCTTATTCTATAGTCCATTCTTGACTTTTGAGGGGGCATGTATAAATTAACCTCATCACATGCATACTCATACACATTCGCTTGGGGGCACGTGGATCCTATCACTCTCACACTACATTTCACTCCATCTCACACCTCCACAACATGCTACATATCTTGGTCGCATTTACTCTTGCTTACTTATGATTACATGTACACTTTTTACACATGCTATACATATATTTTGTATGGCATTATATTTATATACACATATTTGCATTCACTTGCCTTTTTTATTTTTAATCATAGGCATTACATATATCTTTACATGCAACACAAATGCTTGACGTTGTACTTCATACTAGTCCCACAATGGCTTATGGGGAAATCCACTTTCGTACATACTATAGGGGCTATTGTTTCATTTTTCATAGCACATTACTATATCAGATTATACATGCTTTGACATACTTTCTATATTTCTAACATTCTTACGGGTGCTTCATGTGCAACATGTGTCGTATGTGTCTATTTGCTTCCATGGTTGTCTTTGTTTTTCATTATATGCCATTGTTTGTGGGAGTTTCCCTTCATCTTGTGTGCACACCGTATGATTTTGGACACTATGGCCTCGATTGTCTTGTGACATTGTGTCTGATGTCCCATGTTTGCAACCCACTTTTCGCAGCTTCACATTGTCTTCTTGCATGCTACCTTACATCTTGTATTTTACATGCGTATTTATCTTGTTTGCACTAATACTTGTTTCTAGCCACTTGTTTTACATGTGCCTTGGTTTCTACCAAGCACTCCATCCCCTCTATAGGGCATCAATATTAGTTCGAGGTTGGTCCTCCTTTGGCCGCATAATCCTCAATGATGTTGCATGTACCCCACATGACGAGGATATATATCGGGTGAACTAGTCACCCCATTAAGAAGTATACATCACACAATTCACTACAATTCAACACACAATTAACACAGTCTTCAGTCTCAACAACGGACCAGATCCTGACTTGGGTCTTTAGCACAACATAGTCACTAGTGCCTAGACCTAGATAGTAGCACTGGGAACCCCGACCCTTTCTGGGATGGCTGCGACCGGGGAAAGTTACACATATTTTCTCAATTCAAAACATTTTTCATCAATTTACATGGAAAATTTTACAGGACAAATAGTCCTTCAACACTTGACATGCATCCAATACACCTTTCTTTTCTACTTTCGTATTGGATCACAATTATTTTAAATGGATCAGATTTTTACACATCATCTGCAGTGGTGTTCACATTGTGGAAGTAGTTAAAGGTTGGAGGATGACACCAAATTTTTCTCCCTACACTTCTTCCATTCTTGGCATGAGATCACCCAAAAATCTTGTAGTCACCTGCAACCGGTGTGAGATCACCCAAAACATTTATTCTACATCATCTTGATGATCCTTTCTACACCCTTTTACTCATCATGGATTAGGTGCACATGTTCCTTTTTCACATTTCTACATGCTTTCTTACATATTTTTTTACTCATTTTGATCGTATACATGTATTTGACTACTTGTTCGTTCTTCTCTTTTGCAGGTTTGTCCTTATGGTAAGTAGTAGTCACATTAATCACACACCATCACAACATCAAGTGACATAAAAAAACATGTACAATCGTGACATCTACACATATGCTCTCACCTTAGGGTCATCATCATCAATTTTTTTACTTCCTCTTCTCTAGCTTCTATACTTCACTTTTTATCAATCCACGTTTTTCCTTGTTCCTCGACACACTTTTTTCCTTCTATATACATGATTATTAGGTACACATATCTTATCTACTTTATGTTATCGATCATTTTATCAACAACATAAAGTGGGGGCAAATTTAGACACTAAATCACACACTTTTGGTATATATCTAGTCCTCATCACATACTACTATTCATATGATTCATAAGTAATAAAAGTACTAATTGACTTGTGTCTTTGGCATTTTTGCTTGATTTTTTTTTCCTTTTTTTTCTCTTAAACTCCTACTTTCCTAATCTGTCTTTGCATACTTCTACATTTTTCATTCTAGACACCAAGCATTACTACCAGCCGGGACGCTAGCACCAATCACCCCCGTCCTCTTTGTGCGTCCCTCACCTCTTTGGACTTTTATCACATCTTTTGGGTCCTTTCTAGTCGTTTGGGCATATTATATTTTTTAGTCAACCTTTTCAAGGTTAATTATGAAATTCAAGCAAGGTAAATATATAAATATAAAGTTATGTGACCATAATAAAGGACCAAACACTAAGCATTAGCTATCACCACCTAAGGTTGCATTCAAAGGCATTATCAAGAGCATTCAAACATCCATATAACATTTACACAAGGGAAAGGGACTATATTATTCTACATAAACTTCATAGGATGGGAAGTTCATTTTTCCATGCACACATCTATCTACATTTTCTACATCTAGTTATTGCTTGTTATCAAGTGCGACATACACAAGAGCCACTTAAGGCACAATTCCCTTACACACACATAGATGTACATTTGGTGTAAGATTTAGTGCAACGCTTGGTTATAAGTTCACTTGTTTGACAACCGAGGACAATCTAACACCTCATTTGTATTATTTTCTTTTTGGGATTTGTTGTGTTTTAAAGGGGTTTTCATGTCATTTATCTATTGCAGTATATAGGCGGAATCTGCGAAATTAACGTGATAAAAAATAGGTATTGAAGGACAAAAAATATCTCACGACCCTCTCGAAGGAGCTTTTATGAGGTTTTGATCAGTGCATGACACCCGGAGAAATTTCACAATGCCCGTAGCCCCGATCCATTCTAGTCGCCTGATCCTAGGAAAATCTTGCGGTCACATAATTTTATGAGCTTATGTGCGATACTTCTCCCTCTCTGTTCATTAGTTTGTCACTTCACAGATAGTCCATGATTGATTGTGAATCAATTAAGTCTTTTTATCCCTTCTTTGCAACTAGGGTTTCATAATTTCTAGCTTATTTTTCTTGGGTCAAATATGTATTTCATTGCATATTTAATTCATAACGATGTTACATAATTAGTATTAGGCATCTATTTATTTCAATATTTTCTTAATCACCGACTACACCATATAGATATAGGTAACCATTCCCCTCTAGATAGCTCTTCTCTATTTATCTGGGAGGGATTATGTATGCGTGTCCATAATTTTATCCAAAAATGTTATAAGGTCATATAAACATTTTAAATAAATCACATGAACATGAGGAAAAAAATATTTATCTAGACATGGTTTAATCTTGATTTACTTATTTTCATATAGAGTAATATGGTTCTTTGAGGGCGTGATGGTTGTGTAAACCTTTTTTTGCTTGTTTATGTCATGTCATGGTGCTTATGATGCTTATTATTGATTTTATCCTTTAATTGTTGGTCATGGTACACTATGTTATGTTGAACCTAAGTGAATTCTTTCTTATTATTTCTTTATCATTGTGGGTAACCATATAGATACATACAAAATTATGTTGTCATTCAAATAAAATCTATATACGGTTATTATCTATAATCATTGATGCATTTATCAATGGATTCTTTGCAATAAATAAATAGGTATATTTACTCATTGAAATAAATGGAAGTAAAACAAGAGTTTTTAAATAATAAATCTTCATAAATAAATATGCGAAAGTAATTTTATAATATAACATTGGTTGACTATTTTAAAATGATTTAATTTTCTTTAGTCTTGGTATTTTGTAGCTTAGTTGGCATAAAATAATGCCACATTTATGCATGCTTATAAGAAGGTCTTGGAATATCTTTCCCAATTTCTAGACATTTTTGAGACCACTAACTAGAGCTACTCATGAGGGTAACCTTAGTCAAATCACTTTGATTGTTGAGACATATTGTTCACATTCACATGAGGCTCATATGTCTCCTCTATCTACCTTATAAGTAATAATTATAGAAGAATTATGATATTTCTTTGCAACCTTAGGTATCACCAATCCAAATCATTGGGAATAACACATACCCACTTCCCATACCGCGTATGGCAAACCCATGTGTTTGAAATATCCCCCTTTTCTTCTTGTTCCTTATTGGAGCTTGTTTAAAATTAACTTTTCTTTCCATCCTAATCACAATGAAATGTTGTATGAGAATCTAGATGTGTCCTTTAGAGGAAGAACCTTTAAACTCACAAAAATTGAGCCATAACTATATTACTAGAAATAAGAAATCATAAACATGATAGAAATAGAAACATGGTGGAAAGGTTGTGTAAGAAATGATTTAGATTGTTTTTCTATTCACATACTTACTAGGGATATAATAGATCATATTTTCACCCATAAAGTATGCATGATTGACTTTTTGTTTTCAAAACGTTAATATTTACACCAAAACAAAACAAAGTTGAAGGGTGAGAAAATCATGATAGATGGAAATCCATGATCTCTTCCTCACTAATAAAGTATTACAATACTTGTATACTAAATAAGTTTAATTGTATTATGATTATTATAAAAATACCTTAATAAAAATTATCATTCTAGATAACTTCTAATCATTTACACTCATAATTGTTGGGCTAAGGCAACACTACTCTCACACTCTCCCGATTCATATCCAATTTTTCATGTCACTTATCATGTTTTTGTCTACACATTGTTGGGGCAATATTTTCCTCACTTCCATTATATTTCCTTCACCAAGGTAATTTGATATCATTTATCAATTGGACCTTTTTCATCATGCATTATTTTGAAGAATCCTAAGGTCTAAAACCTTTCACTTGAGCAAGGATACACCACTAAACCATTCTCATCTATATCACTCGCACACAAACTCGATGATGTTTCTCCAAATGAGGCCAACATGTATCTAGTATATTTAGTTCACATTTGCTAGCATGTTATTAACCTATGCCAAATGATTAAGAAAATATTGAAATAAATAAATGTTTAATCTAATCTAACCCAAACAAGTAAGCTAGAAAATATGAAACCCTAGTTGTAAGAGGAGGGGTAAAATACTTAGTTAATTCACAATGAATCAAGAAGTTATGCCAAGGTTGAGAATTGGTGGAACCAAAGGGGAGACTGTCAGTAACTAAGCCCAAAAATTGTGAAAGCATTGGAAATGTTGGGACTAGGGCACCCGAACAGGTCGGGAGCCTATGATTGCTCAAAACCTTAGAAATTGATTTTTACAAAGGTCATTTAAATGTCACTCAACGTCACTCTTTATTGCTAACACGTCATCAGTATGATCGCCGAGCTCACCCGAAAGCCATAATAAGAAAGAGCACCTACAAAACCCCAAAACACATCAAATCCTAAAATGAAAAAGATCCAAATGGGGAGTCGACCACCCAGGAGGTCACATGACCGAGTGAACTTACGATCTAGGCGCAACACTACATTTTAGACTCCATGTAGTTCTATGCGCATGTGTGTAGAATCGTGCCCTAGGTAGCTCTTGTGTCATATGCACTTGAATATCAAATAATAGCTAGATGTATAAAATGTAGATAGATGTGTGCATGGAAAAATAAAATTCCCCTCCTATGAAGTGTATGTAGAAGAATGCAGTCCCTTGTCCCTTGTGTGGATGCTAGATGGATGTTTGGGTGATGATAATAGATGTTTAGTGCTTGGTATTTTATTATGGTCACATAGCTTTATATTTATATGATTCCCTTGCTTGAATTTTGTAATTAACCACTAAAATGATAACCACCAAGAAAATAAGATGCCCAACATCTAGAAAGGACCCAAAAGATGCGAGAAAGATACAAAGAGGTCGGGGCACCCAGAGGGGGCATGAGCACTGGGCATTGGCATTCTAGATGGGCGCTAATGTCTACACTCGAAAAACTAAAGTATCAAATTTTAGACTAGGCAATAAGGTGTGTGAGACAAAGAAGGAAAATAGAAAGAAAGCAAAGAGGCCCAAAATAGTGGTCAATTAGTACTTTTCTTTCTTAGGAATCATATGAATAGTAGTATGTGATCAAGACTAGAAATATACCCAAAGTGTGTGATTTAGTGTCTACATTTTCCCCCACTTTATGTTGTTGAGTGAATTCTCAATAACATAAAGTAGATAAGAGATGTGTACTTGATAACCATGTAGATTGATGGTGAAAAGTGTGCCGAGGAGATAAGAAAAAGCGTGGAGTGATAAAAATATGAAGCGTGAATGCTAGAGAAGAAGTGAAAATGATGACCCTAGGGTTGAAAGCATATGTAGAATGTGTGGCATTGTACTTTTTGTTGATGTCACTTGATGCTTGATGATGTGATTGTTGCTTCCTATAAGGATGGACCTACAAAAGAGAAGAGAAAATGAGTAGTCAAATATGTGTATATGAAAAATTCGATCCAAATGAATATAAAGTGTTTTAAAATGTGAAAAGGAACATGTGCACCTGATCCATGATGAGTGAAATAGAAAGAAAGAATCCTAAAGATGTTGTAGAAGAATTTTTTTGGTGATCTCATGCCGCTTACACCAAGTGCGAGTTTTTGGGTGATCTCACTCCAACTATGCCAAGTGTGGAAGAAAGGTCTAGTGTTATTCTCCAACCTTTGACTACTTCCCGAAGAGTAAACACCACTACAGATGGTGTGTGCAAATTTGATCCATTTAAATCTAATTCAATCTAATGCAAAAGTAGAAAATAAGGTAGAATGCATGCATGCTGTAGTCAAGGACTCGTACCTATCTTGTAAAGGTCATTGTGTAAACTATTGTGAACTATGCCAAACTAAGAAAAATTGTGTAACTTCCCCGGTCACAAGTGTCTAGGAAAGGACAGGGACACCCAAATGTAATTGTCTATGTTTGGGCACTAGTGTCTATGCTCTACCGAATACCCTAGTCGATTTTGGGTCATTCTGAGACCAAGATTGTGTTGTCTGGTACTAAAATGTGATCGTAAACTATTGTATGGGGTGACTGATTCACCCAATAGATGACCCCCTCATTTGGGGTGCATGCGATGTCACAAGGAGTATGTGGCCCAAAGGAGGACTAGACATTGTGCTAAAACTAATTCCCTATAGGGGAAGAGGGAATGTGCTTGGTAGAAACCAAGGCACATGCAAACAAAGTGGCTAGAAACAAGTGTTAGTGTAAACAAGATAAACACACATATAGAAGACAAGATGTAAGCTAACAAACAAGAAGACAATGTAGACCATAAAAAGTGGGTTGCAAACATGGGACATCACTCATGATGTTACAAGAAAATCAAGGCAAAAGTGTCCAAATGCATACAAGTAATCGAGAATAAGCAAGACATAGAGAAAACCTGCAAACAATGGCATACAATAAAAAGAAATGAAAAAAGTGACAAACAAGATAACAAAAACCATGGTAGCAAAGAGTTCCTGTAAGACAAATGTTGCACATGAAGCACTTGTTAGCATGTTAGAAAGATAGAAAGTATGTCAAATTGTGTATGATCTGATATGATGTAATGTACTAATATAAATAGGAAGTAGTATAAATCTAAACAATAACACCTATGATGTGTATGAAATTGGATGCCCCCAGGAGCCTGTTGCAGGACTGGTAAGAGGTAAAATGCTAAACATACATGCTACATGTAATGATCTATGTAAAATATGGGATAAAAAATAGAAGGTAAGTGAATACACATATGTGTATGATAAAGATAATGACATAAAAAATATCGATCTAACATAGTAAGCAAAGTGTAACATGCAAGTATAAGTAAGTAAGAATAATGTGTAACCAAGATATGCGATGTTGTGACTGTGAAGGGAATAGAATGAAAAGTGAGTGTGATAGGAACAGCATGCCCCCCAAGTGAGTGTGAATGAGTATGCATGAGATGAGGTTCATTTATAAATGCCCCCTCAATAGTCAAGAATGAACCATAGAATAAGAGTGCGTCATTAGGAAATGGTTTGAATTATGTGCTAGAAATATATGATCGAAAAATATAAAAAATAGAGAGCGAGTGAGTGTGGTGAGGTTCATTTTAGATGTAGACCCTTAGCAGTCAAGTATGAACCATGAAACTAGAGTGCATCATAGGGTAGTGATGATGTGTGAGAATGTGATGTTAGAATGATGTGTCATGAATGTGTTGAGTGTGAAATGTGTCATGTGATGTGATGTGAGGTTCATGAATGTAATGATCCCTCAATAGTCAAGTGTGAATCATAGCACAAGAGTGCATCATCGGGTAATGACGATACAAGTGTATCAAGTGGTTTGTATTGATGCTTAGGAGATGTTGAGCGCAAAATATCAAGTGTATGGGATGATAGAGACATTTGATAAGGTGGCCCCCAAGTATTTAAGTGATGAAGATCTAGTCAATGATGCTAAGAAGATCAATGTACAGAGTATGTTCCTTGATAAAAGTAATTGGATGTCAAGTGGTTATGGCTTAGGAGCCTCAAGCTTGACGGAAGTTGAAAGAGGCCAACTAGAATTTATTTTTCTTGTGTAATGAGTGGTTACTTTTTTAGTAACATTGTAGAAGACTTGAGAGGATGAGATTGGATTATTTGTTTGACTTGGTAATGTTTCAGATGACTCAGTAGGAGGAGATAATGAAAAATGAACCTTGAGAGGTGGTTTCTTAGTCAAAGTAGGTTGAATAGTTGGTGCTTGACTGGCTAAAGAAGACATATTAGAAGTGATGACATGATGTTCATGAGGCATAGAAGGAGCATATTTAAGATCCCATTTAGATGTAGCATTTGTAAATGCAACAGAATGTTGTGCAACGAATGAGATAAAGCCTTGACACTCAAGATGCTTGATTCTTCATTATAAAGCATAACAATCATTATCATTATTTACATTTAATTGATGATAAGTGCAAAATGGGAGACCTTGATATTTGATCAACTGATAAGAAGGATAACAATGAGTAGTTAGAAAACTGATCAATTGATGAATAAGGAGCTCAGTAAGAATATCATGTTGCTTAGCATTGTGATCAAATGTGAGAGGCTTCGGTAATGTCAAGAATTGAGGCTCACTGATATGAACACATGTAGTAGACATAGAATGAGGAAGAGAAGAAGAACTTGTTAACATTTTAATCTACCTTGAGAAGTAGATGTTGAAAGTAGTCAAACAATTTTTTTGAGAAAGTCATTTGTTTGGAAGTTTCGTAATGAAATTTGAATTTTCTCCAAGTCCCAAAATCTGAAATTTCAGACTTCGGATTGCAGAGATTTTCTCTTTCAGAGTTTAATGACATGAGTTTGAAATTGTGTTTTCAAATTTTGAAGTCTGAAACCCCAAAAGTCTGAAGTTTCGAATTTTAGGCTTTCGGGTTTCGGAAATTTTGGTCGCACTTTTGGTTAAATCCCTTTCAAACTTCCGAAGTCTGAAAGTCCGAAAGTCCAAAATTTTATACTTTTGGGATTTCGGCTTTCGAATTCTCCAGTCATTTTTGACGTTTTCACTTTTCGAATTTCAGGTTTCGGAAATTTTCATTGCCAATTCGAATTTTTTATCTCCCAATTTCCAAATTATGAAACCCCAAAATTCTGAAATTTTGGAATTTCGAGCTTTCGGGTTTCGAATTTTTGGAGTCCTTCGTGCAATTAATTTTTCACCAACCTCTCGTACGGATCATAATTTCACCATTAATATTGGGTTTTCTATTTAAACTCATTTTTACTTGTCATTTTTACCTGACACTTTTCTCTGACATTCCATTTTCTTGTACTTTTCGACGTCATTCTCGAGGTATTTTAACTTGGTTATTTTCCTTTTGGTTTAAGATCTCTTATTTTCATTTCCTCTTTGTTTGTTTTCTTTTGTTCCTCCTCTATGTGCCTCTTGAAATGAAAAACTCATTGCCCACCATGTTTCTACGTTTTGAGTTTCCACAGGATTCAGATTTTTCAAAGATCTTCTCAAGTTTTCCATTTCTCCCTCTCAGCATTTTCAAGATTTGGAGATTAGCATTGTTTGGAAATTTTCTTCTCAGATTTTGAAGACTTGGTGGTGCATCCCTGTTTTGGAGCTCTTTTTTTTTGGTATTTTACAAAGTTACCATTTCATAAAATTTTACTTTTCAGCTTGTTGGGAACCATGCGACTTCGAACTTCCATCTTCGGAAATTCAAAACTTTTGTTTTCTTAACTTTTAGAACTTTGGAGTTTTTCTTTTTGGGCTTTTGGAAGTCGGGTTTTTTGAAATTCTTACTTCTCGATTCAGATTTTTTCACTTGTGATTCTTTAGTTCAGGTTTTCGGAAGTTGATAATTTTCTCGACTCGTCTCACAAAGTATTACACTTCAAGTTTTCAGACTTCTCTTTTTCGAGATTTTCAACTTCGGCTTTCGGAATTCAGAAAAGTCATCAGAACTTGATGTCTACTTCCACATCAAAGGGCAAAGAAAAGATGAAGTATTCATTTCTTGGAGTTTCTCCTCACTCTTTCCTGTCTTCCGACTTGGGGAATATAGGGACATTGACCTAGGACAGATTGATTTTCAGGATTTATGGGAAAGAGTAAAAGCTCCAAATAAGAAACCATGGATGCAAGTCATCTATGACATAGTGGGCATGTCCTTGTTGCCAATTTTCCTAGATCCATGCATTACTCGATTTCATTTTAGCCATGACAACCCACTTTGATGATGATGATATATTGGTAATCCGTCTAGACCTAGAATTCTTCGAAGATATTCTCAAACTTCCTGACGTTGAAGATTACGCCACAATTTTTCCAGAGTAGGCAGTGGAAAATTGGGACAAGGAGATGGAATTATGCATGAAGGTCATGATGAAGAGTTATCTAGCCAAGAGCGTTTCCAAATTTCCAAAGACCATGTATCGGTCAGACTTCATTCAGGAGGTCAATGAAATCATTGTGCTTTTAAGCAGGGTTTCAAGTCTTCCTTCTGCAAAGGAATTCCAAGAATGGATGTTCTTATACATCGCCACCATCAAGAAAAATAAGGAATTTATTAGGTGGGGGAGCACATCAGTAGCTCCATTTGCTATCAATTGAGTAAAGTGTTTTCCACAAAGAGTTTCTATATGACATCCTTCTTGGTTTATGTGGCCTCTGCTATGGGTGATTTCTTTGGGTTGAATACTAAAGGCGTTCACAACACCTCCAAAATCTATGATTTCTATCCTTAGCTCATGCTCAATGAAGGGAACAGGATTTTTGTAGGGTCAATGATGCCTTCTTTGCGGTTATCCTCTACCATTTTTATAAGGATTTATACAATCAAAGGATTTCTGATGAAGCCTTCAAAGAAGTGTGTGAGTGGGAAGATATCTATTTACAGTTCCCCACATTTACTTGCATATGGATTCCAGGCTTCATAGGTGCTCCCAAAAATTACCAAGATGTCCTATTGATAAATGGGTTCTCCTTGAATTGGTTTGACAATTATTGGATTATCATCAAATTCATAACAAACACCACAAAGCAGGAATGCAATTCCCTATTTCAATTGGAAAATACACCTGCCCAAATATTCATAAGGCCAAAAATGTGGATGCGAAATGGATCAAGTAACCTTGTGAACCTTTCATCCATGGACCAACTTCGATTATTGGGGTTAATTCGCGAAACAGTCACCCAAAGGCCCATGTTCCTAAATTCGAGGATATCTGGATTCATTTTTGGGATGAATACATCATCCGACAAAGGGATTATGAGAGGTTTACATTGGATGAAGTTTGATATAGCTGATGTCCCAAAAGATATGCAAGATAATGATGAGGTTTTGGATGTGGCATATAAAAATGATAATATTGCCAATCAACCATTGCCATGGATTGATTGGTATGTAGAAGAATGTTGCAATACAAAGGAGAGGGTGGGGCCCATTCTACAGAGAACTTATAGTTGGTTGGTTACCTTGGGAATCTCACCCAAGGGAGTAGAGAAACCTACAAATATAGAGGCCCCACCAACCATAAGCCAATCAACACCCACAAAGGGGAAGAGGTCAACCCAAAATCCCCTACAGTTCCAAAAAAGATTTCATTTGTTGTTGGTGGCTCATCTCTTTCCAAGGCTCCTATTTCTAAGAATATGCCTTTTGTAACACCTGTGATAGAAGTGGTTGAAGTCAATGACTCTCCTAGTATCTCACAAGATCCATCATCTCTTCCTTCTTTTCCATTGTCACTTCTAATATCAGTTCCTTCCACCTCCACAACCATTTCCTCTTTCCCATCTCCTTCTATGGCCCAGGTATTCTCATCCCTCCCAGTTTTCTCAGTTGGAGAAACTATCGGGTCACCCATTTCTTCTACACTTCCATTTCCTTCCATCTCATCCTCTAACATCATTCTATCAACTCCTATGGCTGTCCTTACGTCCACCCCATCCATCATTGCCACTTCTACCCAAGATACCAACTACTATTTCTAGTACTCTTGTCATGACTAATGTTTCAGGTTTCAAATCTACTATTTCATCTTCATCAGCATTAGCCATCCTAGAGTGGTTGTTAAGGAAAACTCCAAAGTAGAAGAAGACGGTACCTTTGGGAGATGTCATATATCTTAGTATATTAGAACATACACCCAAAAGAAAGGCCAAGAGGCCAAGGATTGTTTGAAGTCTAACAATGAATCCATCTAGGGAGTAGATTGTAGAGGTTACTACTCCCATTCAAGGAAAAAATAAGGAAACAATTAAACCAGAAGATTATCGGATCTCTAGGTTTTTGTTGGTAAAAGCTACTCATGAGGGAGCCAAACAAGATGTGGACACTGCTCTTGGGGCTTTGCATGAAAAATAAGACAAAGATAAGGCTATAAAAGATGAGCTCAAACTAAAGGTTGAACAACTCACTGCATTGCTACGCAAAGTACCCCAACCAACTCCATCTACTAAAGTCTCAACTACTACAGCTATGACAGTTTCATCTACCATCGACGACGTTTCTTATCACAAGCTCGAGAAGATAGGCCAGAAAGGGAGATCGGTAAATGGATGGATAGAATGCATACTGCAACAAGCTAATCCCTTAATCAAGGAGGCTGTTGAAATATATAATGATCTACAGGTTGGGAAGGCTGCTATTTACAAAATGGATGAGGCCTTTTCCGAAGATAATAATAATCTGAATTTAAATTTGGCAACATGGAGTGAGATTAGAGAAGAAGACCCCGACTTGCTCCTTCAAGAAGAGGTGATCGATGATTCCTCAAAGTTATTTGAATATCAAAAGGCCATGGAATTCTAGTGCCAAGTGTTGCAAGATTTAATTAAGAAATTGGAAGATAAACGAGTAGAAATCACAGATGCCCTGAATGACATCTTAGAAGAGTTTGATGTTGCTAATTATAAATTCTTCAATGAAAAACATCGATGCTCTTCCCGAAAATCAAATTAAGGAAAATTTCAAGGATTTGGTGAAGCATGATGATGAGGTCACCAAAACTTTCAGCAGTGAGTCCATTGACTGATTGCTCTTGTGCCAAAATTTCATAGGGAGGCTAAAGAAAGTTGTGAATAAACTTCAGAGAGTGCCAAAAAAGAGCACAAAATAGATCGAGATAACGGATGTTGTGAATCACTACGCGTGTGGAATTGGAGATGAAGAAATTTAGGGGATCATCAAGCATTTCATCGAGTATAAGCATCGAATGGCTGTGTGGGAAGGAGAACAACAGAAACCTCCAAAAGAGGAAGGCATGGCTAAACCAGACAAATTTGAGCGGCCATGAAGGGAAATATCCAAGCTTCAAATCAGTTAAAATTGTAGGGTTGGTCGAGTCAAACCCTTACAAAAATTACTATTTTCATGGGAGCATGTTCCCTTACTTTAATGACATTTCTATTTTTAGTAAAATATTAGTTAAGGGCCCAACTATAATGGCTCAACCTAAGAACTTATAAATAGTTGAATGCATGAAGTATTAGGAGAGGAGATATAGATCATTTTTGGGTGAAGTTTCTCTTCAAGCTTGGAAGAGTGCTTCAGATATTTCTAAAACCTTTTAATTATATTCAGAGTTATACCTTGCCATTGGGAATCTGATTTATTGTGTTGGATGGTTAATCAATGCTTACTTTGTGAATGTATGATTCCTTAGTGTGAGTGGTTAGCTTACCTTTATTTCAGGTTATCTATTTCATGTTGTGAGTGAGTAATGTGATTATATTTTATATCATTTGTGAAAATCTTATTTTCCTTCTGTTGTTAAAGTTGTATTATCATTATTCGTAGTTGCTGAAATAGATGTTTGACATGTGCATGTATTCTTTCCTCATGATAAATTAACTATGTGTTGAATCAAATTTGATCTATCCTTTATGTATGCTCAAGTTTAACGAAGGAATGTACGCCCTAGTTTGTGGTATTTTGTACCCTTTCTAAGTTGCAATAGGTGAAGGTGGCCAACAATGCAAGCATCCTACCCACATTAACCCTTCTAGATATTAAACATCCCTTTATTTGGTGTATCACCGTCCTTAGTATAGTTTCATTTCTATGAAATCTCTTTACTCAAAACTCATGAAGATGTTAGCCTATGATTAGATAGTCATTTTATTATACTAGGAACAAGACAACACTCGGTTTAGGAAGAGGAAGTCAACCTTCACCGAGAGGTTCACATTGAGCCCAAGTCCCACAGCTTGAGAGGTGATCCAATGTGTCCCAATCACATCGAATGTCCTAATAACATTCTGGCCATTCGGGGGGTGCAGTGATTTGGTGACAACAATTTTTGCATGCTCGGTAGGACAAAGTGGGTACTTCTCTTCTCATATTTACCAGTAAAAGTACATGGCAACTCCATCTCTCTAGATTTCAAATTTCAGTACATCAACTTATGTGAATAATTTAGACAAGATCTTCTTCAAGGTAGGGAATTATCAATACGAACTTTCCTTGTCTCTCAAGCTAAGGAGAAGAGGAAGAAGTCTTTCAAAGAGCACCAACCGCAACTTTACTTCTTAGAGGGCATTCGACCCCTCCTAAAAGAATATTCTCTCCACCAAGTCAGTAATCGACCTTTGGTTGCCATGCAAGCCAATGCTTGTCCTCCTTTCAATGCCAATAGCCCTTTTTCTTTGTTAGCCAAAAGAGATGCCGGACCAACAACCACTTTTAAAAGCTTACCATTTATACTTGGTGAAACTAATGTTTCACCTCGAGAACATATCTTGGATGTAGCTAGCATCTCATGCAAGACACACAATTATAGAAGACAACATAGCAATTTGACTCCTTGCTACTTCATTCAAAGGAAAGGCACTTAAATGGTTTCAAGCTTAACTATTGGTTATGTTACTACGTGGAATGAATCGTGCACTAATTTTTGTAATTAGTTTGAGGAAAAAAGTGATCACCTATCACTCGTGGAACAATTCAATACTATAAAAAGGTCCCCTCAAGAGTATATGAGCGATTTCAATCTCCGTTTCGACAAAACTTGGAAACAGATCCTAGCACTCGTAAGGCCATCTCCAGAGAGTGCTTTTCTATATTATTTACGAGCATTGAACAATGACATAGCCGTGATGATTTAGTCTATGGGGTACCATTGTTCCTGATCTCTACAAGATCGTTAGTAAGGGCCAAAAATTGCCTAATTCAAGTAGGCAAAATTACCTCTAGGCATCCTATACCCATGTTTGCAGAAACTTGCAGGGAAAACATCTAGTCCTTGCTCGATTCCAAAGTGCTTCTAGTCCATCAACTATGCCTGTGTCTAACCCCTCAAATGATTTAGCCAAGGTGAAGTAACTATTACAAACTTTCGGAAATGAACTTGTGGTGATGAAAAGGTAACAATCCCATTATCCTCACCCATTCCAATCCCAATATCAAACGAGTCACCCTCCATTTCAAGGAAGCATTCAACCACAGAACTAGGTCACAGGTCAAGCTGTAAATGTGAAGCCTTTGAACTTCAAACCCTTCTATTACCAATTCATCTAAAGCCATAGTACTAGTCCAGAATAACCTCATTCAAGATTATGAATGGTGTTATCCTTATTATTATCCTCACAACCAAAATATTTTCCCAGCAGACGGGGGTTCTCGAGTCAATCCCTTATGGTCTAAATCATATCCACTCCACCTAAGTCATCTTCTAGACCATCCACTCATGAAAGTCAAGACCAACCTTCTGACGAAACTACATTACTAAATTGGAAAATAGAAGACTTTTGTGGTTTGAATACTGATGCCTCCACTATAGCATCCAACACATGTTCCAAGAAGAGGGCAATAGACCCACAATCTTCCAAAACTGATCAGGCATCTATTTCACAAAGACTCCAACACAAAAAAATGATGATAAAGGAAAAGGGAAGAAATCACCGGAAGTATCCATGAATTAGTCTACAAAGAAAGATGAGACTTCAAGTATCACAATGCCTAATAGGAATTTTCCAAAAGAAGAATCTAATGCCCCAAAAGGTATTAGAAAAGTGGGGGCAATTCCATTCAAAGATTGTGGAGCAAATGAAGAAAACCAATTTGAGCATCACAATGTGGGATGCACTCTCAATCCCTTCTCAAAGGAACTTGCTATGGGAGGCTTTGAACAATTTTGGCACTACCAACAGATCATCAGGTCAAGAAGTAGTAGTGGCAACCAACCTGTGCCAACCCAAAACAAAAGTGTTTTCTAAATCCAACAAGCCTCCACCATTCTATATCTCACTAATTATCGGTGATCATTTGGTGCACAATTGTATGATTGATTCTGGAGCCAGTAGTTCCATAATGCCCAAACAGATTGTAGATGTATTACGAATTCCATATACTCCAATTTCAAGAGGAGTTGTTTAGTTAGACGGTACTACAGTCCAAACTATGGGGGTCATTAAGGGCTTTAGCTTACTATCCATGCCTCATCCTATCTTGAGATTCACGTAAGACATATCTCATTTATTGATCTCCCTCCCCTTTTTCCATTTGTTTGTCACGAGAGTTCATTGTCAAGATAAGTGCCTATTTGTCATCGATTGGTATCATATGATTATTAGAACTTGGTACGGTACAAAGGTGACTATAAGAGCTAAACCCATTTGTCATAATCATGTTGAACCGTACATTGCTAAACCCATAAATGGGAATTATGCCATTGGTGATCCAGATGAAGAAGACACGCATTAAGAGCCAACTACTCTCATGGAAGGAGTTCCTAACACAGTGCTTGACGAAGTAAGTATTAATCACCAATATGATCCCTATGCTGATTTATTAGCAGATGAAGAATTAGGTTTGTTGCTCCTGGAAGAAATAGGATTGGGGACATACTGCATTCATGAAGAAAATACAATCATACCTCAACTTGTTAAAGCATCAAACGATACAAAAGGATTATGGCAAATGTTCTTCGATGGCTCACGAAGTAAAAATGGATCTAGTGCAGGGGTCATGTTGATTTCTCCATAAGGAGATAAATATTTCTCTTCCTTTCGATTGTAGTTTAGCTACACTAATAATGTTGTCGAATATGAGGCCCTCATATAGGGAATTTAACTGGCCCAAAGAAGAGGAATCCAAACATTGACCGTCTTTGGTGATAGTGAATTGGTTGTACACCAAGTCACAACTTGTAGTGCATCAAAAAATGATCTACTGAGATCATATAAAAATCAGGTTTGGGACCTGATAGAATATTTCAAGCTTTTGGAATTCATGCAATTCCTAGAAAGAAAAATCAAGATGCTAAAAGGCTGGCTACTATTGGCTCCTAGTACGATGTACCTACGGACATCATGAAAGAAGAGCAACAAATGGTCAAAATGGTGGTCCATCCCGTAGTACCATATAACGTAAGTAGTTAGTAGGTGTTTGATAGTGATGAACAGATTGTTCTCTTTGTACAACAATAAGTAGAATTCACCGCCAAACATCAACATAAAATTCAAAATTCTTACAAATGATCAAATTATACAAATAAAAGGAAACAAGCTGCCAAAAGGCTCGGTTATATTGGAATCTATCTTCAATTCGATGATCATGCCAAACGACATAGAACTAATATAGTGGTCAAGGAAGAGGATTTTGAAGAGGTCGAGGTCATAAGTGATTTTTAAAAAAATTGGTAAGGTATGCACTTGCTCAAGAAAAGAAAGATTTCATTGAACTATGTCAAGAATATCATGATATTTTTGCATGGAGTTATAAAGATCTGTGTGGTTTCGATCCTAGTTTAGCTCAACATACCATTGAGATGGATCCAAGCTCTAAGCCAGTTCATCAAAAGCAAAGGCCAATCAATCCTAAAATTAAGCCGCTAATGAGGAAAGAAATAACCAAGCTTATCGAGGCCTACATAATTTTTCCCATCAAACATTCCTCATGGGTAGCCAATTTGGTGCCTATAAGGAAAAAGAACGGAGAGATTTGGCTGTGCGTGGACTTCAGGGATTTGAACCTGCGCCTCATTGAAGGATCATTACCCTCTTCTGTCAATGGATAAAATCCTCCAAATAGTGGCAGGGGCTCAAAGGTTTTCTTTTCTTGATGGATATTCAGGATATAATCAGATTCTGGTCCAAGAATCTGATCAATTCAAAATGGATTTCACTACTAAGTGGGGCATGTACACTTACAACAAGATGCCATTTGGGTTATCCAATGCAGGGGCTACTTTCCAAAGAGCCATGGATATGGAATTTAAAGGACTAATCAATGATATTATCTTGGTTTACCTTGACAACATAATTGTCTATTCCAAGCATGCCAAAGATCATATCACACATCTCTGAAAAGTTTTTCAAAGATGTAGAGAATTCGGGGTCTTGTTAAACCCTAAGAAGTCCATTTTCATATTTCAAGAAGGAAATTTTTTGGGACATATTGTTTCAAAGGGAGGGATTGTCTATTGATCCAGCTAGGATTCATTCCATTATGTCCTTATCTCTTCCAAGTCACAAGAAAGGTCTCCAAAGTTTCCTGGGAACCATAAATTTCATGCAGAGATTCATTCCTCGCTTACAACAATGTTAAAAAAGAACATTCCATTATCATGGATGAAAGAAGGGAGGGAGATTTTTGAGGCTATCAAAATGGCCATTTCCCAAGCTCCCACACTGGTAAATCCTAGTTTTGACAAATATTTCATCCTCTATGCTTTTGCAGGTCAGGAAAGTATTTCAAGGATTCTAACCCAGCAAAATGATGATCTGATGGAACAACCAATTGCCTTTTTCAGTCAGTCTCTCAAGGAATATGAGCTTAAATATTCCTTCATTGAAAAATAGGTCTTTGCAGTCATTCAAGATCTAAAGAAATTTAGGCACATGTTATCCAACAACAAAGTCCACTTAATGGTCTCTCATCCTGGCATCAAATATTTTTGTTGAATAAAGAGATGAATGAGAAACGTGTTGGGTGGATTACAAAATTAATGGAGTATGACGTGCACATTAAAGTCACTAAGCTTGTCAGGGGAAAGGGTTTATGTCAACAACTAGTCAGTGGACATGGAGACCAAAGATATGGAAGATGTTACGCTTCTGAATGCTGATGAAGGAAATGACCAGATTGATTGGTTGACTAAGATGCAAAATTTCCTCCTCTCGGGGTATATCCTCCAAATATGGATAAAGTCCAATGACACACTTTCCATCTCCATTCCATTCCATATGCCTTGGTAGATAATGTTCTTTTCCGAAAGGATTTGAATGGTGCTCTTCTACGTTGCATCAAACCAGAGCAGGTGAATAGGATGTTAGAGGAATTCCACAATGGTCATCGGTCAGAGGGCATTATTGTGCATGAACAATTGCTACCAAGATCATGCGAGCTGGTTACTACTAGCTAGACTTGTTCAAATATGCTCATCTCTAGGTGAGGAAATGTAAATAATGTGCTCTTTTTACATGCAAACAGAGGCTGACAAGTCTTCCTTTACATCCCATTCGGGTAGGTCAACCTTTCATTCAATGGGGATTATATTTTATTGGAATGATCAATCCTCCATCCAATGATGGACATAAATGGGTCCTCACTGCAAAAGACTATTTCACTCACTAGATAGAAGCAGTGGCCTTAAAGGAAAGTAAAAAAAAGACCCTCCTTTAATTCATGGAGAATATAATGACAAGGTTCGTTGTTCCATTTACTGTCATCTTTGATAATGCAATGGATTTCCTTAATTTAAAGTTAAGTGAGTGGGCATTTATGAGCAGGGTCTATCTCAGGATTTCGTCCAAAAACTATCCACATGGAAACGGGTTAGCTGAATCTAGTAACAAGAATCTCATAAGGATCATCAAACAAATAATGGAAGCTAACAAAAGAACCTAGCATACACAACTTAAGATTGCCTTATGGGCAGATTGAATCACACCTAAAAAGGCCATTCGAAACTCACCTTTTATGTTGGTATATGGGAGGGAGGCAAAGCTTCCACTCTCCTTGGAATTACCTTCTTTGGAATTGGCTCATCAACTCGAAGTTATGGAAAATGGCTCCTTAATGGTGAGGTTTGTTGAACTCATGGAATTGGAGGAAGTTCGAGAAAAGGCTATGAAAACTTTAAGCCAACATCAAGCTCAAGTTAATAAATCCTTTAACAAGAAAGATTCTGATAAGCATTTTCAAGAAGGAGACTTGGTTCTCAAATGGGACAAAGAAAAAGCTAAACCACACAAGCATGCCAAGTTTGACACTCTCTGGAGCGGGCCTTATATTATTACCAAAGAGGTGAATTCATTTCGTCTATCCAGACTCAATGAAGAAGAATTGCCCATTCATGTGAATGGGATACATATCAAAGCTTGTTTTTGAGATTGTTCCACCATGTACAATGTCTTTTATTTCCTCCAAGTGCTTTGCACATCTTTTGTTTTCTTTTCCATTTCTCGTGTGTGTTATGTTTTCTCGTGTGTTTTCTTTGACCAATGATTTGCTTAAGGCTACTAGTCTAAAAGCTTAGCAGAAAGCTTTCCTTGGAGGTCACCAAAATTGTTAATGTTTTAATCTACCTTGAGAAGCAGATGTCGAAAGTAATCAGACAATTTTTTTGACAAAGTCCTTTATTTGGAAGTTTCTAATGAAATTTGAATTTTCTCCAAGTTCCAAAATCCAAAATTTTGGACTTCGTATTTCGGATATTTCCTCTTTTAGAGTTAAATAATGCAAGTTTGAAATTGTGTTTTCAAATTTTTGAAGTCCAAAACCCCGAAATTCAAGTTTCGCACTTTTGGGCTTTTGGGTTTCAGAACTTTTTGTTGCACTTTTGGTTAAATCCCTTTTGACATCCGAAATCCAAAATTCGAAAGTCTGAAATTTCAAACTTTCACGCTTTCAGGTTTCAGAATTCTCCGAGTCATTTTTGAGGTTTTCACTTTTAGGCATTTGGGTTTTAGATCTTTTCATTGCCAATTCACATTTTTTTATCTCCCAATCTACGAAGTCAGAAACCCCAAAATTCCAAAATTTTGGAATTTTGGGTTTCAGACTTTCAGAGTCCTTCGTGCAATTAATTTTTCACCAACCTCCGTACGGATCGGAATTTCACCATTAATATAAGGTTTTCTATTTAAACTCATTTTTACTTGTCATTTTCACCTGACACTTTTCTCTGACATTCTTTTTTTCTTGTACTTTTTGACGTCATTCTCGAGGTATTTTAACTTGGTTATTTTCCTTTTGGTTTAAGATCTCTTATTTTCATTTCCTCTTTGTTTGTTTTCTTTTGTTCCTCCTTTGTGTACCTCTTGAAATGACAAACTCATTGCCCACCATGTTTCTACATTTTGAGTTTCCACAGGCATTTAGAGTTTTCAGAGATCTTCTCAAGTTTTCCATTTCTCCCTCTCAACACTTTTCGGGATTTGGAGATTAGCATTGTTTGGCAATTTTCTTCTCAAATTTTGAAGACTTGGTGGTATGTCACTATTTCAGAGCTCTTGTTTTCGGCATTTCGTAGGTTGCCATTTCATAAAAGTTTACTTTTCGAGATTTTTAGTTTTTGGGAACTGTGTAACTTCGAACTTTCTACTTCGGAAATTTGAAACTTTTAACTTCAGAAATTTAGAACTTTTGTTTTCAAAAGTTTCAAAACTTCGAGTTTTTCTTTTCGGGATTTTGAAAGTCGCTTTTCGGAAATTCACACTTCTCTTTTCAAAGTTTTTCACTTCAGATTCTTCTGCTTTGGGTTTTCGGAAGTTGATAATTTTTGGATTTTGGGACCTGTCTTTCAAAGTATTACACTTCGAGTTTTGAATTCTCTTTTCGGGATTTTCAACTTCGCTTTCAAAATTCAAAAAATTCATCAAATCTTGATGTCTACTTCCACATCAAAGGGAAAAGAAAATATGAAGTATTCATTTCTTGGAGTCACTCCTCACTCTTGCTTGTCTTCCGACTTGGGGAATAGGGGACACCGACCTAGGATAGATTGATTTTCCAGATTTCTAGGAAAGATTAAAATCTCTAAACAAGAAAACATGGATGTAGGCCATCTACGATAGTGGGCTTGTCCTTGCTACTAGTTTTCCCACATCCATGCATTTCCCGAGTTTTTTTTAGCCGCGGAAGCCCATTTTGACGAAGGATCTATGCCGATCGAGATGATGATGATAAGGTCGTAATCCTTCGGACCCGCACTTCTTCGAAGATCTTTTCAAACTTCCTTATGTTGAAGATTACACCACAATTTCACCAGAGTTGGCAGTGGAGCATTGGGACAAGGAGATGAAATTATGCGTGAAGGTCGTGATGAAGAGTTATCTAGTCAAGAGCGTTGCCAAATTGCCAAAGACCATGTATCGGTCAAACTTCATTCAGGAGGTCAACGACATCATTGTGCTTTTAAGCAGGGTTTCAGGTCTTCCTTCTGCAAAGGAATTCCAAGAATGGATGTTCTTATACATCACCACCATCAAGAAAAATAAGGAATTTATCAGGTGGAGGGAGCACATCAGTAGCTCCATTTGCTATTAATTGAGCAAAGTGATTTCCACAAAGATTTTCTATATGACATCCTTCTTGGTTTATGCGTCCACCGCTATGGGAGATTTCTCTGGGTTCAATACTAAAGGCATTCACAACACCTCCCAAATCTATGATTTCTATCCTCAACTCACATTGAATGAAGGGAGAAGGCATTTTCATAGGGTCAATGATGCCTTCTTTGTGGTTATCCTCTACCATTTTGATAAGGAGTTATACAATCGAATAATTTCTGATGAAGCCTTCAAATAAGTGCGTGAGTGGGGAGCTATCTATTTATAGTTCCCCACATTTAGTTACATACAAATTCTAGGCTTCATAGGTGCTCCCAAAAAATTACCAAGATGTCCTACTGATAAATGGGCTCTCCTTGAATTGGTTCGAAAATTATTGGATTATCATCAAACTCAAAACAAACACCACAAAGCGGGATTGCAATCCCCTATTTCAATTGGAAAATACACCTGCCTGAATATTTATAATGTAAAAATGTGGATGCAGAAATGGCCGAAGTAACCTTGCGAACCTTTCATCCATAGACCAACTTTGATTATTGGGGTAAATTCGGTGAAATGGGTAGGTCCAAAGGCCCATTTTCCTCAATTTGAGGATATCTAAATTCATTTTCAGGATGAATACATCATCCGACAAAGGCTTTATGAGAGGTTGACCTTGGATGAAGTTTTCCAATTTGGTATAGCCAATGTCCAAAAAGATATGCAAGATAATGATGAGGTTTTGGATGTGGCATATAAAAATGATAATATTTCCAATCAACCATTGCCATGGATTGATTGGTATGTATAGGAATGCTATAATACAAAGGAGAGGGTGGGGCCCATTCTATAGAGAACTTATAGTTGGTTGGTTACCTTGGGAATCTCACCCAAGGGAGTAGAGCAACCTATAAATATAGAGGCCCCACCAACCATAAGCCAAGTAGCACCCACAAAGGGGAAGAGGTCGACCCAAAAATCCCCTACATTTCCAAAAATATTTCATTTGTTGTTGGTGGCTCATCTCTTTCCAAGGCTCCTATTTCTAAGAATATGCCTCTTGCAGCCTGTGATGTGGAGTGGTTGAAGTCGGTGACTCTGTTAGTATCTTACAAGATCCATCATCTCTTCCTTCTTTTCCATTTTCACTTCCAACATCAGTTCCTTCCACCTCCACAACCATTTCCTCTTTCCCATCTCTTTTTATGCCCTAGGTATTCTCATCCCTCACAGTTCTCTTAGATGGATAAACTATTGGGTCACCCATTTCTTCTTCACTTCCCTTAACACTTTCATTTCATTCCATCTCATCCTCTAACCTCATTCTATAAAATCCTATGGCTGTCCTTATGTCCACCCCATTCATCATTGCCACTTCTACCCAAATACCAACTAATGTTTCTAGTACTCTTGTCATGACTATTATTTCAGTGTGTCGAATCTCTGCTCCATCTTCATCAAAGCATTAGCCATCCCAGAGTGGTTGTTTAGGAAAAATCCAAAGAAAAAGAAGAAGGTACCTCTGGGAGATGTCATAGATCTCAATATATTGGAACATACACCCAAAAGACAGGCCAAGAGGCCAAGGATTATTTCAAGTCTGATAGTGAATCCATCTGGGGAGTGGATTGTAGAGGTTGCTACTCCCATTGAGGGAAAAACTAAGGAAACAATTACAGCAGTAGATTATTGGATCTCTAGGTTTTCGTTGGGAAAATCTACTCATGAGGGAGCCAAACAAGATGTGCACACTGCTCTTGGGGCTATACTTTGGAAAAATATGATAAATATAAGGCTACAAAACACCATCTCAAACTAAATATCAAACACTCACCTCATTACTACACAAAGTAACCCAATCAACTCCATCTACCAAAGTCTCAACTACTACAGCTATGATAGTTTCATCTACCATCGATGACATTTCTTATCATGAGCTCGAGAAGCTAGGCCAGATAGGGAGATTAGTAAACGGATTGATAGAACACATACTACAAAAAGATAATCCCTTAATCTAGGAGGATGTCAAAATATATAATGATTTGCAGTTAGGAAGGTCAAGTTATTTGCAAAATGGATGAGGCTTTTTCCGAAGATAATAATAATCTAAATTTAAATTTGGAAACATGGAGTGAGATCAAAGAAGAATACCCCAACTTGATCCTTCAAGAAGAGGTGATCGATGATGCCTCAAAGTTATTTGAATATCAAAAGTCCATGGAATTCCGGTGCCAAGTGTTGCAAGATTTAATTAAGAAATTGGAAGATAAACAAGTAGAAATCACGGATGCCCTGAATGACATCTCAGAAGAGTTTGATGTTGCTAATTACAAATTCTTCAACGAAAACATCGATGCTCTTCCTAAAGATCAAATTAAGGAAAATTTCAAGGATTTGGTGAAGCGTGACGATGAGGTCACCAAAAATTTTAGTAGTGACTCCATTGACCGATTGGTCTTGTGCCAAAATTTCATAGGGAGGTTGAAGAAAGTTGTGAATAAAATTTGGAGAGTGCTAGTCAAGATCACAAAAGATATCGAGACAATGAATGTTGTGAATCACTACGCGTGTGGACCCGGAGATGAAGAAATTTAGGGGATTATCAAGTGCTTTATCTAGTATAAGCGTCGAATGGTCATGTGTGGGAAGGAGAACACCGAAACCTCAAGAAGAGAAAGGCATAGCTGAACCAAGCCAAAGCTAAGTGGCCATGAAAGGATAGATCCAAGCTCTGGATTAGTCGAAATTGTAGGGTTGATTAAGTCAAACCCTTGGAAAAAAATTTCTATTTTCATGGGAGCATGTTCCCTTAATTTAATGACATTTCTATTTTTACTAAAATATTAGTTAAGGGCCCAACTGTAATGGTTCAGCCTAAGAATTTATAAATAGTTGAATGCATGAACTATTAGAGAGAGGAGATATAGATCATTTTTGGGTGAAGTTTCCCTTCAAGCCTGGAAGAGTGCTTCAGAGATTTCTAAAACCTTTTAATTATATTCAGAGTTATACCTTGCCATTGGGAATTTGATTTATTGTGTTGGATGGTTAATCAATGCTTACTTTGTGAATGTATGATTCCTTAGTGTGAGTGGTTAGCTTACCTTTATTTCAGGTTATCTATTTCATGTTGTGAGTGAGTAATGTGATTATCTTTTATATTAGTTGTGAAAATCTTATTTTCCTTCTATTGTTAAAGTTGCATTATCATTATTCGTAGTTGCTGAAATAGATGTTTGACCAGTGCATGTGTTCTTTTCTCATGATAAATTAACTGTGTGTTGAATCAAATTTGATCTATCCTTTATGTATGCTCAAGTTTAACGAAGGAACATATGCCCGGTTTGTGGTATTTTGTACCCTTTCTAAGTTACAATAGGTGAAGGTGGAAAACAATGCAAGCATCCTACCCACATTAACCCTTCCGGATATTAAACATTCCTTTATTTGGTGTATCACCGTCCTTAGTATAGTTTCATTTTTTCAAATATCTTTACTCAAAACTCATGAAGATGTTAGCCTAGGATTAGATAGTCATTTTATTATACTAGGAACACTACAACACTTAGTTTAGGAATATGAGGTCGGCCTTCTTTGGAGGTTCACCTCAAGCCTAAGTTCCATAGCTTGAGAGGTGATCCAATGTGTCCCAATCACACCAAACATCCTAATAACATTCTGCCCATTTAGGGGGTGCAATGACTTGGTGACAACAGAACTAACATGAGATTCAGAAGCGTTCTTAAGATGTTGGATTTCATATTTTATAAATGTAATCGTGGATTCCATATCCTAAAATTTATCTTGAAATAAAGAATGTAAAGCTTGAATTGAATTGAAGATGGGTTGATTGGATGGAGGAATAGGACAAATAGAATCATCGATAGACAATATAAAATAGCACTTACTTGAGCGGGTGGTGTATCTCTAGGGAGATATATGGTGTCTAGGTATTTTTGAAGAACCTCTTTGCAAGGTACATGCATTTGAAGTAATTGAGACAAAGAGATTTGACAAACCTTAAGAGCCATGATAGAGAAGATGATATGCCAAAGAAGGATCCAAAAGACTGATCACGAGTGGGGTTCACCAAATGATTAAGAAAATATTGAAATATAAATTTGTTAAATTCTAATTAAGTAACAATGTAGCAGATATATATGCAATAAATTACGATTTGACCCAAGTAAGCGGGAAAAATATGAAACCCTAGTTGCAAGAGGATGGTTAAAATACTTAGCTGATTTGTAATGAATCTAAAGTTATTCCAAGTTGGAGAACTGATGGAGCCAAAGGGGATTTGTTGCAATCGAGCCCAAAAAATTGTGTGAGCGTTGGAAATGCTAGGACTAGGGTGCCTAGATAGGGTTAGGGCGTCCGGGGCATTGTAGACCTCCTTTGGGCACATGTGATCGCCGTATTCTCGTAAAGTGATTTTTACATTATCAATTCAATGTGAGTGAACTCTCTTTGTCGCTATTATGTCATTGTATGATCACCAAGCATGCCTGAAACCTACAATAATAAATAACACATGTAAAACCCCAAAACAAATCAAATCAAAAAATAAAAAAAAAAAGATGCAAATGGGGAGTTGAACTAACCCCGATGTTCACATGTCTCGAGTGGAATTATGATACAGAATTGCACTAAATTTTAGACTCCATGTAGTTCTCGCATGTGCACGCACATGTGTGTGTGTAGAATCATTCCCTAGCTAGCTCTTGTGTCGATGCACTTGAATAGTTAGTAAGAGCTAGATGTAGAAAATGTAGATAGATGTGTGTATGGAAAAATGAAATTCCCATCCTATGAAGTGTATGTAGAAGAATGTAGTCACTTGTCCCTTGTGTGAGTGCTAAATGGATGCTTGAGTGCTCTTGTAATGGCCTTTGGATGCAACCTTAGGTGATGATAATAGATGCTTAGTGCTTGGTCCTTTATTATGGTCACATAGCTTTATATTTATATGATTCCCTTGCTTAAATTTTGTAATTAACCACTAAAAGGCCGATCACCAAGAAAATAAGATGCCCAAAAACTAGAAAGGACCCAAAATATGTGAGAAAGATATAGAGAGGTCGACCGGGAAAGATGGTGTGTGAGACCAAGATGGAAAATAGAAAAAAACAAAGAGGCCCAAGATAGTTGCCATTTAATACTTTTCTTTCTTAGGAATCATATGAATAGTTGTATATGATTAGGACTAGAAATATACCCAAAGTGTATGAATTAGTGTCTACACCAAAAAGGTGTATTGAAACAAGGTGTGGACATCTACATAAGCATTTTGAGGAAGGGAATTTTGGCATATGCTTAAGTTGTAAGTGTGTTGGTAGATATGTCTACAAATGAGGAAGCATGTGAACTATTCGACAAAAATGCCTAAAAGATATGTCTATAAATGAAGAAGCATTTGAATTATTTAAGAAAATTCCTAATAAATATGTCATCTCATGGACTCGCAATGGTTTTAGGATATGAAAAAATGCATTTGTTGAAAATAAATTAGAAACATTATGGAAAATACAAATGGAAGGTCTTAAGCCAAAGTCGACAACCTTTTCCTAAGTATCCTCTCATCTTCTATCAAAATGAGATATTTGGAACAAGGAACTTTCATCCTCATCAAGAGCTAATATGTACTTGTGTTGTGAAAAGTGTGATGACGCCTAAATATGGCGATAGTGAAGTGTTTTCTATTGCTTCTTAAATTTGTGTTTTTATGCTTCTTTTGGTTTTCGTGGCATCTCATACTATATTTTGAAATTAAAAAAAAAAATACACAAGAAATTGCTTTCTGTGGTATGGCCAAAGGATATTTAAGCTATTGTAGAAGGAAAATAAAAGTGAAGACTTAAAATCTTATATAATTTTCTACAACCATGATATTTATTCTTGAGTAGTAGATCCATATTGAATCTTGCATATTTTCCTCTCTACCCAAACTATGTTACACATGTCAATTAAGTGTTACAAAACTTTACAATACAATGGGAAGTTAATCCACATTAACATTGATGTTTGTCTTTTTCTAATGTTTTGTGTTGTTGTTTTCTAATTAGTCAATCCTAGTTGGATTATGGGTGCACTAGGTGATTCATCATTTAATGACACACTCGTTAGAGTGAAAAAATGAGTGAAGAAAATAATTGGTATTAGACGTAAACATTATACTACAAATATTGTTGATAATAACATAATGCTCCTTATAAATTGGCCTTCATGAATTTGCATATCTAGGCAAGTCACACATCATGGTTATTTCATTCAATTCATATTCATTACAAATTTATATGTCTCTTCTAATAAAAATATCATACAAAACCCTTCCTATTGGATAAAGAAATACATTGTAGATTGGGTTGCATTGAACCACTAGCTAGTTCTATGTGGGAATAGGCTTTACTTGCTATTGGGGACCCTCAAATAATCTAAGATAATTTTGATGAGATCAAGTGCAAACATTTGACGTGTCAAGCCAATCAAAGTGCAAAACTTGACATCTTTTTTGAAGTGGGAATCAAAGGGGAGGTGTTAACTCATAAATTTAGATACAACGGATGACCGAGGCTTCTATGAGAAATTCCACTGCATTGTTGCACTATGAAACTATGGGTGAAATGAAGAAAAACATAATAATTTTGTAGCTACAAGTCATATTGTAATCCTTTGATTTGGAAAAATTGATTCCCATCGAAGATAACCTCCATAGAAGCATATAAGTCGGGGATCTAGCAAAGATTATAATGTTATTTATAAAAATGCTTATAAGTGGGGAATTGTTCCTTTATTTTTTAATCTCCTTTGTTTGGTATTTAGATTACAAGGTGATTTAGGAGGATTTGTAAGATTGGTAGGCGTGATAACGTTAAAGGAATTTTTGAATTAGGTTGACAATGATCGGTGCTTGCGCTCCTCCAACATTCGGGAAAATATGATTAAGCATGGGCGATCAATGAAAACCAATGAAATCCTAACCTTTCATGACATAAATATGGGTGAAAAATCCACTAACCTATTTTAACCTATAGAATCCATATTCAAACGCTCCACATTATCCATTGACCTCTTCCTAAGATAATGTTACCATAGTTTTCTATACCATAAAATTTCATCATAGTGTTCAAACCCTTACAATAACATTCATAACATCGACATAGTCGAAAAAAATAGTGGCGGATGTGAAAACCTTACACGATATAGATACTCATGACAATGATTTGAAATAATGAGTGTTATAAACCTAGAATGCTTATGAGGTAGTGTCAAATACAAACCCACAAGAAAAAAATATTATTTCTAATATCTATTTTTCCGTAACCAATAATGTAGAATGACTTCAATAATATATATATATATATATATATATATATATAGATGGAGTAAACCCTCTTGAACGACCAATTTTGTGGTGCTCAAATTCAACTAATATAATGACTTAACCTAATATGCCAAGGACCCTCCACATGTCCCTATCTCGAAATGTCCTAGGACATGTGCAAGAAAAATCCCCTTTGATTGAAATGTGTTATAACAACCTATAAATCATGAGTGCTAACATTGTAAACAACTTCCAATGGACCAATTATTTCCTTCTAGCGATTGACAAAAAGACACTTGGTCCATATTCTCATTGTCGTAATGAAGAATATTTCCACATATGTTCCCCTCAACATTTTTCCCATCTCTATTCTTATCCTCCCGATTTCCCTGTCTATCATCCTACTTCATCCTATAATGTTTTGCTTCGTCAAGTTTAAATTTTTCAACACATCCTCCTTCAATGTATTCATTGCACCATTCGTGTGTGATTTCTAGTTGTTATCCCTTTCACCATATCCATCGCACTAGCCTCATAGGATTGCTAGTTTTAATAATCAATTAAAAAATAAAATAAAAAAAGAATCCAACCACAAGGTGATGTGTTGCCCTATCTATGCGCACAATTAGTATTAGTGGTTATTTCCTTCAAACACCCTTGGTTCCTATAACTTATCGTTGGTCCATATATAGTTACGTTATAGGAGTGTATATACTACCAAACCTATTCATCTACAATTGAGATCAACGACCAGAAAATATGTTGGTATGGGATGACCATTGTGAGAAGAGCGAATGTTGATTAAAATTTGTAACGGTTTGGATTCATTTTCAAAGTGTTATCACTATCGACTTCAATTTTTAGTTTTGAAAATAAATCACTTTACTCATAGGTTATACATATGGCGGTTTTCATTTCTACTTACAATGAGATCCAACATTATCCCCGGTATAGGCCAACCAAATGATTGTTTTCTTTTTATGTCTAAATAAAACTAATGTGGAAGATTATTATGGGAATTTTTCTATCGGGTTTTTCCTATTTTGTATTTTCCTAATGGTAGCATGGAATAGGTTTCCACCTCTATAAAACACACTATCATGATAAGAAGTGACACAAACCTAAGATCGTATTTACCATTTATTCTCCATGAAACACAAAAAAATGGAGCTTGTAAAAGGGAAAGCATGCACAACATACCATAATAGTAATGAAGAGGCAACAAATCTAATAACAAAATCACAAGGAAAATAATAGGCACAAACACAAAATTTTATTGCTATAAAATATGCACTGACTATTACAAATTGAAACAAAAGGCAAGAACACATCTAGCAGAGGAAAAAATGAAGGTTTTCCACTCGTAGCTACCCAGGGACCATTTTGACATGGTTTCTTCACAAATTAGAATGTCTATATTTTGAAAAGATTATATTTTAAAAATATATAGGAGGATGAGAAAAGAGAGGAAGAGAATGAAGGGCACAAATTTTCTTGTCCAACCACCAACTAGATGCATTAAAACCATGAAAGACATCATGGGCAACTCTAAAAACCCATTACTCCACGTTATTTTTCTTGCGGGAGAAGTAAATGTGCCCATCCTTCATTAAATCAGGTGGTTGAGCCATCTAGAACTATATATTAAATAACCCAAACTATGTTTCCTATTTCTCTATCTAAACACCACTCAAATCTGATTTTATTGATTACATGATGAGACATTTCCAATGGTGCCAATTTTTTCAAATTTGGAGCAATGTGGAGGAAGTTATGACCATTTGAATTTTTCATTTCAGGATGCACAAGAAGTTGACACATGAAATCATTTAGTTGGCCATGGAGATTTCCTCTACCTACGTGTGCATTAATTTTCCTCACCACATGTCATCCTTCCATTGGTTACAGTAGTCAAGGATGTATTTACATATTACACATTGATTTCTCATTTCCCTTTTTCGTTAAACTCCCGCAGGTCGGAAAGATGCATGAATTTTGACAAATTCCATGGGATTAACATCTGTGGATCTCAATCACTCTAAAGATTTGAAAAATTGCAACACATGTCCTCTTGACCTCCTACCAATATATACCACATGGAACCCTTTTACTCCACTGTATCCCTATTTATCGGCATTGACCTCGCTCGCACTCCGACGCATTATCAAACCTAGTTGATTTCACGGGTTCCAAGTCCATAGAACCCATCTGCATTAATAACTCATGCAATGTTGCTACATGTCCAACCTTTCACCTCTTTGATCCAACCGTAGACACAAAATCATGCACTTGGGTACATTTCTAGGTCTTAAAAGCATACTAGCATTTATATGATTCCAAAGCAAGAAAACTAGTGGTTGACAACTATTTTTTGCCTCTTTTATTTGTCTCTTTCTTTCCATTTGGCCTTACACACCTACAACCCAAGCTTAGTACTTGTTTATCTTTTATGGCTTCAGACACCAATGCCCAAACCAGACAACACCGCCTGGTTTCTTATCTTACTCACTCCTTTTATGTCTCTTTTATCTTTTGGGCATCTTTTTCACTTCTCGGGTTAGCCTTCCAAATACAATTATGAAATTCAAACAAGGGAATCATATAAATACATAGTTATGTGTTCAAAATGAGGGACCAAGAACTAAGCATTACTATCATCACCTAAGCTTACATTCCAAAGGAGCCTAAAGCACTCTAAAGCATCCATATAACATCCATTCAAGGGAAAAGGGACTGCATATTCTACATACACAACATAGGAAGGGGAAGTTCATTTTATTCCATCTACACATTATACTACATTGTTACATTCTAGCTACATCCTGTTATCAAGTGTAACTTTCACAAGGGAATCCTAGGGCACAATTTCTACACACACTCACAAACTATATGGAGTTTGAGATGTAGTGTAGTGATCCATCGTAATTTCACTCTTGGGGTGACCTCTCGGGGTTAGCCTGGACTCCCATTCTACATTTTTTTAGATTTTATGTGGTTTTTGAGTTTGTACATGTGAAATTCTCTTTTGCAGTTACAGTACCTTTGGAATTCAAAGAACGAATACTAGGTGATCAAAAGGAAAAAATTGCAACACAAAATAAACCACCTACCATGTACCCGTCTAACTTCCCTACATGTGTCTTGTTGACCATTCAACCCTTCCTAGACCCAACAGCTTTCATCCTCTATCGTTTACTCCATGGACTTAAGTCCACGTGAGCCCTTATGGCTTGAGGAATCCCGTGAAAGCCTCCATGTTTCCCCTTTGTCTTCCCATGGTTTTTCTTTTAAATTTCCAATGGCTAGTGCTTTGGCGGTGTAAAATTTGATGGGCGTTTAAACGTATTTTTCCATTTTAAATGGCTAAGTCCATTTTTAAAGTATGTTATCCAAAAGTACAATGGGTGCAAATTTGGGATAATAGACATATTATAAGATACTTTGTGCTCTTTCACATTAGCTAATGATACCCACCTCACCAAATTTGTTTCTCTCAGGGATACATTCAAGGAACTTGACAAGGCTATTACTTTTACTTCATTTGATATCCCACCTAATGTTGATATGAATCAATGTTCTCCCTTATTCATCATTGCATGTATTCAAGGATTCTTTCTTAAAAGGGTTTTAATAGACAATGATTTGATCTCAACATATGTCATAAATCATTTCTTACAAATATGGGTATTTCTCCTCTTGTAATCAATCATTCTCCCACTATTATATGAGGCTTTGATGACATCACACATTCTACTCTTAGTACTATCACTTTTTACCTACTTGTTGGTCGTAAACTTCACCCACTACATTTCTCATTTTGAACACTAATTTTCAATTGAATTTTATCTTGGGTCGTCCTTGGCTCCATGATATACAAGTTGTTACTTCTACTTTCCATGATTACATCAAATGTTTTACATATTGGGATTGAGTATATTGTTCATGCGAATCCTTATCCTTATTAATATTGTAAATTAGATATGGTTAATCCACAAGCACCTTAATTAACTCCCCCACCACATCCTATTTCTATGGACAAGCTAGATATATATATATATATATATATATATATATATATATATATATATATATATATATATATATTGTTGGTAAGACTAGTACTCCTACCGAGAATTCATTGATATACCTTCACTTACCGAGTCCTCAACTAACATTCCTCTTACAAATTCTCCGATATCTTCCACCCCTATCACACCACCACTTAATACTTCCAATATAATATATGGTGTTGTGTAACATCCCGATACACTTAAATATGTTATGATAGTGATGATTATGTAATCATACTCATGGATAATAGTTTATGCAAGCTCAATTTTAATCCTATTGATGTAGATGAATCTATGTTTCATTCCCTCTTTGTCTCCACTATACCTAGACACTAACGGCTTAAGGAAACTTCCCTAATGTTAGTAATCATGTTGACTTTAGTAATACACACATTGATCATATGGACAATGCGCTTAATGCTTTGTACACTTCACCTTATGTCACATATATTATTGTTCCGGTTCATTTCGCCAGACTACAATAATGATTGTATATTCTACTTGATGATTTAATCTAAATTGAATTAAATATAATTTAAGATTAAATTTACTATAAGTAATGATATAATTATGATAATACACAAGTAATATATGAGAAATGAACTTTCAAAAATGTAAAAACCCTAAGTACACAAGAGAGGAACAATGGCTTAGTTGGTTTTGATTGATCCGAAGTGATTCTAACTATCTCGAATATTGGATATGTCTAGAAACAATGTTACAGCTTCTTGCAGAGAGTTCTCGACTCTCAATTGTGCTAGAAAGAAGCACCCAAGGGAGGAAAAGAGCACATGGGAACTAGTGATTGTTCTAGGCACTAGTGAATTCTTGAATATTCAAAATCTGATCTTTTCTTGAATCAAAAGGTCTTTTCTCTAATGTCTACTTTTTCACTTTGGTTCGGCTATTAGGGTTCCCATAAGCACCTATAACCTCAAAAAAAAATCCTATCTATCTACATATGCTCACAAACACATGAGATCTGATTAAAATATTTAGTATGTGAAGTCGGGATTGACCCAGAGGTCACCCGATGAGTGAAATCATTTTCGAGTGTTGTACTACATTTCAGACTCCATGTAGTTCTTTGAGCTTTTTGTGTGAAATAGTGTCCTTAGGTTTCCCTCGTGCCAATGACACAAAGATAGTGGGATATAACTAGCTTTGATGAAAATGTGTGGTATGGAATTCAACACTTCCCCTTCCTATGCAGTGTATGTAACCCAAAATGCAGTCCCTTTGAATAGTAGTAGTAGTATGTAGATGTGATAGTCCCTCTTGATTTTCTAGCCAGAATAATGGTTAGTATGTTGTGTATATATATGAGTCCCTTGCTTGAATTTTGACATTAATGACACAAAATGTCGACTACGAATGCGGGATAAGGATAAGAAAAGAAATAAGGCCGACCAAAAATGGTAAAAACGTGCAAAATGAATAGGGAGGATGGGAGTACCCAAAAGAAACACAAACGTCTCGAGTGCAAGTGTCCTAAGACCATAAATGACTAATGTGAAAAAGCACAGATAGACAAGGATCCTTATGACCTAACCGTAATCGAGTGCATAACCGAGAGTTGTAGAAGAGAGAGTCACAATAGAAAAAAATCAAAGAAGACACAAGGACGACGTGGAAAAATGTCACCAATGCATAATTTTCTTACTTCAGATTCATTCATATAAAAACATACCGATGACATAGTAAAGTGGTGATACATGCATAATTTTGTGTCTACATTTTCCCCTATTTTATGCTATTTGAATGAAATTCAAGTATTGTAAAGGAAGTAATAAACATACTTGTATAGGTTCTAGAGGATCCATGTTATAGCATATGCATAGAATAGAGAAACTTGTTGTGTGGTGGACCATGGATCAACTTTTTAACCGATGCGGCATAGGAAGAGATAACAAACTATTGTAAGGAGTAACTTGGAGAATTATTTTTGATGATATTGGATATTTTTTTCAAATATGATGGAAGAGTTAAGGAGTGATTAATTCCCAACCCGATTTGTTGATAATTGAAGGATTTAGGTGTATTACTTCCTAAGGAAGAGTGTTGGGGAGAGAGGTCTGTTTCTCCCTCCTTCTATGATGCTTCCCCAAAAATTCCAACCACTGCAGATAGATAAGGACTGATTTGTTACCATTTTATTCCAATTGAATTTTTGTCTCAATTGAAGAACCCAAATAGGAGTAGTAAAAGATAGACCACAACGTCACATTGCCCCCACTCTTACAAAGAATGTGTGTCCCGATTTGAGTAGTATTAGATGGCTTCTAAGTTAGGTCATATGGAAGTGATAGTAATAATGGTAATTGTATTGACTGACTGGTTTGAATGAGATGAGTTGAGTAAATAGGTTGTACTTGAAAAATTACTCATAAGTAGATTTGGTTTTGCTCCCGATTAGGTTATTTGGAGAAATAGATTTGAAATAAAAAAATATCGATTGTTGTAAAGAATAAATGTAATTATATTTGAATGAGATCAGAGAAAATGTGATAGTAACATATTTTGAATGTCGATTGATTATGTTGTATCCTGAGAGGAATTATAAGGTGATATCAATTTTATGTCCCCCTTTCGTAAAAGGTCAAGGGGTGGAGAAATACGTATCGATATGAAAACAAGGATGTTAAGGGTTGTACTAATAACTACGATATAATATAGGAGATTTAGTGATGTTGATAAAGTATGTGTTGATATTTAATAGTTCATATGGCAGAATTAAAGATAGAGTGCTTGGAATTTGTACAAAGATGGTCCTAGGTGAGACCATGCTCTGGATTCCGCAAATGAGGAGAAAAAGGAGTAAGGAAGCTCTAGATATGAGCCGGACTGTGTGCTTGTATTGGTTGTAAGGATGATAACAAGTAACCACTATAGTATAGAGTAAAATTGAATTACTATATATAGTAATATGGAAAAGGTGAATAGTAACTTCATTTGAACCAAGAGTGAGTGTGATTCAAGCTCTAAGTTACGAGGATGCCACATTTCAGGGAGGCGATTTAGATGAGATTTAAGAGGGTGATGACGGTCGTGGCTACGAAGATGGCCGGGAGCTGGTATGTATGACCAAATTTAGAAATTTTGTCAAATATGTTTGTTTTTAGTATTTTTAGAAAAAATGATCTTTTATAAAATTGGACATTTCTAACCTAGACGAGAGCGGACAAGACATTTTTTTCTCTAGGAAACTAGCACCTAGTTTTGGGTGCTAGTGACCTATCATGGGGCGCCAATGTCCAACTCCCGGGTGCTAGTGTCCACGGGCTAGTTTTTTTACTTGGTTGGTGAATTTAGACTATTTTGAGGTTGTTATGATTGATTTTGAAGTATACGACATGCTAATGTTGTGTATTTTTACATGCTTGTGTTGTGTAGAGGGATATATAATCAAGAGAGTTCCACGTAGGGCATCATTTGAGTACATTACTTGGTTTGGGATTGATTGATGATGAGTGGGATATATTGGACCATGTCAACTTACGACACATCACTAGATTGGGGAGATACCCCATAATATGCCATTGTTGACAACTTTATGTGAGAGATGGTGTGCGGATACATGTACATGTTAGTTGCCGATATGAGAGATGATGGTGACATTAGAGGATGTATATAGGATATTGCATTTACACATGTTATCGAGAGAGGGTAAAGATTATGGTTGTAGTAGATTTTCCCATCTAGATGAGGGCTACATGATGATATTTAACAAGATCTTGAGTGCAGTCCAAGACATACATTAGCTTGGATGTGATTGTGAGATATGGGGTTTTGCACTTGTGGAAATTTATCACGCTTGTATTAGTTTCATCAAAGTGGCCATAGAGGGTGGTCGTGTTGGTATTTTGTATAGGATGTATGATATTTTTCATATTATAGAGGAGCATGGCATGCGATACGCATGGACATGGTGTTTTTGGCCCATTTATACATATATTTGTACATGTTCAATTAGGAGGACCCCGATGGTGGGATAAGAGTGACCATGCTATTACATGTATGGGCCTATAAACATATAGCCATAGTGAGGTGACTTAGTGGGCCACGAGCTAATTAGGCTCGGCTTGGGGATTTTGTAGCTGGTGGAAGGAGACCCGAGTAGGAGGATGGACATGGCCACATATAGGATGATGTTAGATCATATGGGCCCTGCGATGGTTATCTAGAGGCCTGTATAGAGATTATGGAGGATGGGTGGAGGAATATGTTGAGTTACAATGTATTCGACGCATGATGATTTTGGAGGTCTAGTTTCCAGGAGTGGCAAATCTATTCTAGGGTGAGTGGGTATATCAATAGTTTGGGATGGCTCAGGATGTACCCCCAAAGCCATATGTATGGTATCGGTCTACTAGGGTTACGAGACAACCACGATGGAGGTCGTGGCCATACATGAGCACAACAAGTCCCCCAGGTCCAGATGAGGTAGATCCATCAATAGGGCTAATACAAGGGGATGACACGGGGTGTACGAAGGCGTATAGATAGTGTTGGATGACACACTGATGGGTGTTGTTGTTTTCAGTGGTTTTGGATACATAAGGTAGAGCAATGGGTGTGGGATCCAAAGGAGGAGTTAGGGCTCAGAACTCACTCTTGAGGTAGAAAATGTAGCAACACCATGAGAAGAGCATAAGTATCGTATATAGTTATTTACTTACATGTGAATTAGATTGATGGATATGACGATGTGTAGTTACTAATATGAGGTGTGTGTTATGTGATTGTAGGCGATGCGCATTGGACATTAATCATGGATACCTCCATACTCATGTTGACTTGGAACATGCCCCCATATGTGCTCGTGGGTGGAGGGATGCTAGAGCGATTGGATGCGATTGTTATCGAGCATGCCCATTTCTTTGAGCCGCTTGCGATAACTACTCCCATATGTACAATTTTTTTGAGTGATCATGACGAGGATCATGTAGAGACGAAGCAAGAAATACAGGATATGGGAGGAGGTGGCCTAGCCTAGGATGTGTCTACGTAATATGTGGAGCTCTAGGGCCGATATGTAGATCGGTGGAAGAGAATGTTGTATTACAAATTCGAAAGGAGAGGCATAGGGGCCGAGTTTGTCAACGTAGGATTAGCGGTGAATTTTCTAGTTCTAGAGCTCCTACATGTGTAGATAGTGATAGGGAGGAGGCCATATGATGCATTGTATAGTATGTATTTGAGGCATGGGGGCTTTCCCCCCAATGGTTGTATTGTATAAATTTGATTCTGGATGATGTGTGTGTGTGTGCGCGCGCAATTGTGTGCATGCTATTTATGGTTTATTTGGTGTTGATGCCTATTGCGTACTATGTGATGTTTGTTTGTTGTACTCATAGTGATTTTATATTTTTTTGGCTCTATATGTATTGTTGATTTGATGGGTAATGTTGAATGTTGAAATTTTTGATAATACATAGATAATTGTTGAAGGATGAATTGAACAAGAATTGTATTTGAATAACATTGAATATTATAGCATATGGTAGATAGGGATATATATGTGAGGCAACATGACCTAATGAGTAGAAAATAGATATGAATGGGTGGGTGATTATATGATTTTAAATGATCGTAAGATGATAAAATAATGATCCAATGCTAATTAAATGATAATGAGATGCGTAATGTCAATAGATAAATGAATGTGATGTTGATGGAGGGGGAAAAGTACATTTCCTCCCAAACTTGTGAGTAAGGTTCATTTAAGTCCCTCAATAGTCATCTATGAACCTATAGAACACAAGTGCATCATCAAGTAATGATATCAAGATAGAAATAATTTACCATAGGTGTAGGGGTCGATGGCACACATCGGAGCATGTGAGACATTGAGATAATGTGGGTAGGAGCCGAATTGGATGTTGGAGGAAATCATGCTAATAGTGGAAAGTGTGATGGTGGGAGATGTGGAGGTGGGATGCTCAGGAAGCCAATGTGGGGTGATGATAACAGGGGTTGGTTCAGAGGATGCGGAAGAGTGTGGAACAATTGAAAGAGGTGGATGAATGATAACCTTAAGAGGAGGACGAAGAATGATCTCAGAAGGTGGTGAATGAGACAAACTAAAAATTACAAAGGCCCACCTTCGTGGAAAAGGAGAGAGTGATATATAATGAGAGTGGGTTCGGAAGGCAATAACACCCTTATCTTCTAATTGTTGGAGTCTATCCTGAAGGGCATAGTAATCATTGTCATGGTGGCCATTAATATGGTGAAAATTTCAAAAATGCAGTCATGATTGCAGCAACCGGTGAGGATGATGATGTTGGTTGGAAGGTAAACAAATCGGTCACTTATCAAGTAAAGTATGTAATACATCATGTGGTTTAACAACATATGAGAATTATAATGCTTCACGATGGAAAGGGGGAAGACCTAGGTGGATGCCAATGCACTAGTGGAGGGGAAGGATGCCTATGTGGAGGAGATGGTGACCATGAAGGGGGTGCAATGGGTGGTAGAGGAGAGGTATTTGTAGGTGGGAAAGGAGTAAAATAAGTAGATGTGGGTATTATAACATGATCCATAATTAAGTCTTTTTCTAAGTCAATAACCTTATAGCAAAAAGAAGAGTAAAAGAATCACATGTATCATACATCAACTTTTATTTTAAAGGAGGAATTAAGCCACGACAAAAGATATATTGCATTTCTAGATTAATAGGCTAAAAAATTAAATGGTGCATGCAAGAATTAAATTGTAAAATATAATCTATAATTGTCTCCGTCTTTCCTAATTCAAAGAAGGTAAATGTTCATATGTAACTTTAGGCCCATTATTAGAAATAAAAATCTAAGGAATGCATCCTCTATATCATAATAAGTGATAATAAATCCTCTAGATAAATAAGTATACCACTGAAGAACAACATCCACAAGACTATAGTGGAAAGCTTTTAGTAATAATATATCATTGGAATATGAATCCATGGCTAATCGAAAATATTTATAGGTGTAAATCACAATTTCTTGTGCCATCAAATTGTGAGAAAGTAGGCATAGTGAAACCCTTAGGTAAAATGGAATTGTGAATTTTCTTAAGGTTTGATTTCCGGGAAGAGTATTGTTGTGAATAGAAGGAGTTTTGAAATCGGAATAGATGCTTGAAATACAAGGAGTTTTTGGATGACATGTGGATCATACTGGGATTTTGCATGAGAGCCCGAAATTCGATTCTTTGTTGGAGCTAGAAAAAATTGATTACATGCCCATGAAAGTCATAGAGTGATCTCGGGGAGGGGGTACCTTTTATTAGCCATGAGGGATTTGGATCCTAGGGAAAGGAGTTTGAGTAAGGATTGGGTTCACCAAATGATTTAATCTAAATTGAATTAAATCTAATTTCAGAGTAACTTACTATAACTAATGATATACTGATGATAATACACAATAATATAATGAAATGATGACTTACCTGGTTTCAAGTGATCTAGAAGTGATTACGACTATTTGAATGCTATATCCGGCTAGAAACAATGTCATAGTTACTCACACCTAAACTTCACTTTACACACACACACACAAACTATTGGGAAATATTTCTTCCTATCCTTTAGTTGCATCATTTATATCTATTCCCCTCCATGGGGACATTCTTTTATCACCCTTCCTTCTCTTCGGATAATAGGTTTTCATATATGCCTTTATAGAGGGCCTAAAACAAAAAAAAAAATTCACCTATTTGTAAAAATACAAAATCATTACATTTTTATAGCATACATTGTTTGCACTTTACATTATACATGTTGTTTATTCCTTTGGTTTGATAGATAACATTTCTTCTTTACACACACATATTCATGTGGTATATTGAGTATGATGTATGAAATACACATAGTGATACATGATGATTGATACACGATAATAGGTGTTGGCCTACCCTTTACTTAGACCGGTAACCTCTTGTGCATCATTTATAATAATTTCTAGCTATTTCATATATCATATATCATATGCTTTACATCACATCTTTCTACGCTTATCTTTCATACATGTTTGCTAGTTTTGTGTGTATGTTATTTTTGCTCTAATTTTTTTGTAATGACCTTAATTGTCTTATAATATTGTGGGTGTCTGTGTTTGTGGAATTATGCCTTATGTTTGGTTTAGCATAACTTGTTTGCAAGCTCATGAGCCTTGATTTTCTTGTGACACCATGGGTGTCTCATATTTGTAGGTTTTTTCCTTTTACGTGACATTGTTCGGTATTTTTACACTTGTTTTGTTAGGGATATTCTATGGTTAGTGCTCATTTTTTTAATATTATTATTAAAATTATTTAACATAAAATAACTCATTTAATAATAATAGTTTGGAATAAATAAATACAACCTCATATTGAGTTGTATTCTTGTACTCACTAGACCTATTCTAGGGAGATATATTTGGATATGTATTAGGATAAGTACTTGTGATGTGTAGGAGTAAATAAAGGGATGAGAGATATATTAGATGAAGTTTGACACCACTTTTCTAAGAGAATCAAACATTATAAATGTTATCTCACTCAGTAATCAAGGTGTCCCGGATGTTTGAACATCAGAGTATTTTATTAGATTGAATTATTGTGTTCAATTTTATAGCTTTGGGCATGTAAATCTGAGCCAAAAATGTTATTTGGTATCGAGTGAAGTTTGAAGGAATGGTTGCTTCAAAATAATATGGTGGTCTTTTCATATGGAATTTCCTATTAGTTGTGTTCTCTGTCAAAGAGTCATGTAGAATTGGCATCAATTTCAACCCATGGTTTTTGATAACCCATATTCATGAAACATTTGAAGGTGTGTAGAGAATTATAAAAAATATTATTCATAATGATGTGATGTGTATTCCCTATATTTCCATATCTAAATATTTAGTATATGGTTGTTCTTCTACGACCAATATTCCTTCATTTTTATCAAGTAGTTACATCTCACTTGGATATATGAATTTGGTTTGAATATATTTCCAACTTCAACATAACACCATTTGCATTTAGCATCAAACATATATTCGTGGGATTTGAATCGTCCTTCTATCAAGTTTTGTGGTAGTCTAGTGAACATTAAAAACTCGTAGAGATTTGTTTGATGAAAAAATTAATAGCTTTGGTTTTAGCCTCCCATATCTTAACAACTTCAATGTGGCATTAAAGCCTTAGTTCTAACCTTATAGGTTTTATCTCAAATTTTCATTCTCCACCATTTGGTGATTCATTATGTCTATCATGGATCCATCTTCTTTGTCAAATTTTTGCTTTTTATCCAATCACCACATTTTTACCACAAATTTTTTGTTGTCTTTTATAGTTTTGTCAATTAGAATTTTGTTAGTCTATAAATGTTTATGTTTTATTTTGTAAAGGATGTTTAAATTTTAAATTGTTTATTATGTCATGTTTAAAGGATTACATGTGGACTTAAGTCATGTGGGATATAAGTCTTTGATTTTTGAAATAGTCTATTAGTTTTTATATATAATATAACATGTTTTGTCAAGTGGTTCGATTAACTAAAATTTATTAATATGGGGTAGTTAATCTAATCTAGGAGGACATAAACACTATAAATAAATGTGATAAACTAATATAGAAGTTACTAAATGATAAAACTAATAAATTAAAACCCTAACATGCAAGAAGGAGGTGAGGAAAGAACTCAGATGATTACAAATGCCTACCGTCCAGTAATGCAGAGATGACTAGAGAAAACAGAAGTAGGAACAGCTGTGCAGAGGTCTAGTAAAGGTTGGATCTGGAGGATTTGAGTGGACTGGGGCACCTTGAATAGGACTGGGGTTCCCACAGGTGCCCCGGTATGTAATTTAGGCACCTTGGTTAGGAAAAAAGCTTCAGAACTGGTTCTCACAGGGTCGGAAGGTGGTCTGAAACCCTCGTTGTGTGTCGTACCTACTTCATTGTCCTGCACTGTATGTCGCTAATAATCCAAGCTGATGTAGAGACCTACAAGGAGAAAAAATAAGTATCAAAACCCTAAAAATAAAGATGCATAATGAATGGGTCAAACTAACCTCAGCTGCCACAACAATGGGCTTACTACTCTGAGCGTTGCACTACATTTTAGACCCAAATGTAGTTCTGGTGTGTGTGCATGTCGTTCCCTAGGTGCTCTTGTGCTAGTCGCACTATGTGAAATAGTGAGAAATAACTAAATGTAGAAAATGTAATAACATGTGTGCATGGAATAAAATATAATCCTCCCCTATGAAGTGTGATGTAGACTTCCTAGCTTGTGCCTTGATGATGGAGCTATGTGGATGCAAATGCAATAGATGGATGCAACTCTAGATGAGTGATAGTAGTAGATGATGTTAGGTCCCTCATTATGGTCTCATAACTTTATATTTATAGGGTTCTCTTGATCTAATTTTGTAATTAACCTTGACATGGCCGACTAGGAAAAAGATAAGGATGAAAAACAAATAGAAAGAGCCCAAAAAGTGGCGGGAAAGTAGAAAAAGAATCGAGCATCCCGTGGACCTGGGGCATCCATGGGCGCCCCAACACTATCCTAGGCACCCCAGATGAGGATAAAATGATGAGAGAGAGCCGAAATAGATTGGGTATGTAGATAAAAATGTGCGGGAATGATGAAATGAAAGTAAAATAAGGTAGCCAAAAGATGGGGTTAATTAGTACTTTCTTCACTCAAGAACCTTCTAAATATTAGTATGAGACCGATATAAATAAATTTCTAAAGTACATGATTTTGTGACTACATTTTGGCCCCACTTTATATTGGTGAGTTGAAATCTCGGTAACATAAAGTAGATAGAAATGCGGACCTGATGTCCATGAAGAGTGTAGTAGAAACATGCCAAAGGACTAAACAAAGTCATGGAATGAAAAAAAGAAGATGGAGGAGCATAGAATCTAAAGATGAAAATGTGCAAATAAAAAGTGATGAGAGTGAACCTAGGGCAGAACACGTGTTTAGTTGTTTTAGTGTGCAGCAGTGTACTGTATGGTTAGTAAAGCATGTTTTGTTGTGGAATGTTGTTGTTTTTGCCCCCAATTTGACTCGCTTGTTTCGATACGACCCGACTTGCAAGGAGAAAATGATCAAGTAGTCAAATATTTATGTATGTAAAAATGCTATGTGAAATAAGCATGTATATGAGAATATGTAAAATACACAAAATGTAAAATATGCAAATCGAAAAGTGGAACATGTGCACCCGATCCATGTAGAGAGAAAGAGTGTAGAAGGATATCCTGTCTAGCGATTTTTTTGGGGCGATCTCACGCCACCCTAGCTAAAGAAGTGTATGGAGGAAATGATATGTATCCTCCAAGCTCTAAAAATTTCACAAATATGTGTGTGGAGAGATCTTTATAACATTCTAGTTTTTTGGGTGATCCGATGCCATTATTTGAAGTAGTGTAGAGAGGCACACCCACTGTAACTCCCGTGTATGTAACTACTTTCAAGAAATTCTAAGGACACCATGTTCTATAAAATTCATTGTGTATGGGGTTCATAGACTAGTCTAAACCCACTTGCTATAGAAAACTCGAATCGCTCGGTGTAGAATCTTTGTGTTAGTATGTAAAAACCCCACAATGTCTGTTGTTTTCTACAAGTCATCTAAATAACTAATATGTTTTTCAAAATAGTCAACTTTTGCTTTATGCTCAGCTAACCAATTAACACCTATGATTACATCATAAGACCCCAAAGGAGCAACATAAAGATCAACTTCCGTGGAAAAACTAGGTAAATCAAGGACTACCCCAAAAAGACATACTAACTATATGAACAACATTATTTCCATAATGTACAACCCATGTTTTATCCATTTTTCCATCTTTTATTTCTAATTTTGATGTTAATTTACTAGAAATAAAACATTCAGTAGCTCTAGTATCGAAAAGAATAGTTACATGTATGCCAAATAACTTACCCAAACCTCCTCTATGGGTGTGACTTACTTTTCAGCTTGTTTGTCAGCTACTGCAACGTGTATCTTGTGTTGCTGATTACGGTCATCCTTTTCAAAGGACATTTATTTTCATAATGATCCTTACCACAATTGTAATAGCTTACTATAGGTCCCTTTTTAGGCTCAAATTTATTTCCAGCCTTAAATTTATCATTCTGACCTCCATAGGAATTTTGTCCATTATTATTGTTCTTGAAAAAGTTATTTTGTACATTAGCAACATGCTTATTTGTTGTTTTTTTCTTATTATTATCAGTTGAAAACTTAGTTTTCATACCAACCTTCTTCTATAGTCTTTTCTTAGGTGCAAGGGATGATGAAGAGGAGTTCGGAACTTTCTTTCTATATTCTTCCTTATGAGTAGAAATTGCCTTCAATTTATGTTCCTTCCGTAGTGGTTGGGCCGTGAACATCCACCTCTCCTCCTATAATGGGGTTCATTCCCATGATAAATTTATGTATCCTAAACTTCTCGATAGTTTGATACTTAGTTACATACTTAACGAGTTTAGTAAACCGTTCTCGAAGACTCTATTACGCTTAATTTTCCTTGGGACAAGTTTTGAAATTCATCATTTTCTGATCATAGTAAAGTTGTGGCAGCCAACGTTGCCTAAAATAACTTATTAAATTGATCCTAACTAATATTCGTTTCATCAATGTTCAAATTAGCCTTACAATTGTCCCACCATGAAGATGCTTCATTGGATAGTTGATATGCTCCCCATATTGCCTTTGTTTCCTTTGAGAAGTTTCTTATTGCAAAGTACTTCTCCATTTCGCTGAGCCAATTCTCAGCTCCATCCCCTAATGTGGTGCCATCAAACTTAGGTGGACTTATCCTTTTTATATCATTAGTGAGTTCAAATACCAGCCTTGCCTTTTTATTTTTGGTTGATCAGGTATGTTTACATTATTGTTATCAACACCTAAATTTCCCAAATTGGCGTTGTCCACAAGAGGTGGCTGATTGTTATTACCAACATCTTCTTCCTCCTCATTTCCCATTACTTGTTGTTCAAGTACAACCAAATGATCTCTTGTGTCCAACATGGCAGCAAGGATCTCATCGAGTTTTGGGTAGTTCTTTGCTTCTCCACTAGGTGGTGGGTGCAGCATTTCCTCTTGTTCTAACCTTTTTGTTAATAAGAAAATTTAAGTTTTATCAGATTATGGACACAATAGGTCTAAGAGCTGCAACCTTCAACTCTAATACCAAGATGTAACATTCCCATTTTAAGACTTTAGAAACAAGGGAATTTTTTTATACATAATGTTCTCTGTTCTAAATAATCATAATTTAGAACACACATTCCATGTCAATCAATCTCATAACAGATAACCATATGTAGCTATAAATGACTCAGTGAACTACCAATCTCTCATTTCATGACTCGGTTTCTAACCGATCTCTCATGTTAACTTAAAGTATTGAATACTATGTGTATACTAAGTATACCTGGTTCTCTTACCTTGTTCTGGGTATTGAGTGTTCTGTTTAAGAAACCTATTTGAATGTTTGTTACCAATATTCATCTAAAATCCCATTTCTTAAACTAGGCGACATAGGACAACCAACCAATAGCTTGCGATACTTTGGCCAAAGATTTCCAACATACTATTCATGTTACTATTCCTAGATGACATACTCGTCTAATGGAATATGTCCTTCACCCCACTCATCTGTTATCTAGAATGGTCTTTGTTGACTCCTATCAGTTCACTTGTTCAAGGTTTGGCCCTAACCTAGGTTAGTGATATAATTTGGTATAGGAAACCACTCACGATGACCTAGGTATATAGACATACTCAATCGACCTAATTCATTCGAATGTTCCTAGTTACCCTAAGCCATTGTGAGTCACTTCCTATGCTAAATCATATCCCTAATCTAACCTAGAGAGAAACTAAGTTCAAGTCCAGATTTTTGTAGATCTAGATGAACCAATGTTGAGGGGTGTTGCAACATATCAACTACAACACTATATCCTCGTGAAGACCCTAGCCTTCACAAAGGTATAGTCCTGTAGTTGGCATGTGCCAACATCCGACAGAACTACCCATCTTGATGTACACACCTCGAGAAGAGGTCATTTACACCCATTTATTTCTTAATTAAGATTCAAATTACAATAACCCTGCTTAACCCTAATTCCAACAACCCTTAAGTTTTTCATCCTTAATTGAGTTGTTAATGTAATACGAAACTCATAAACTTATGATTACTTTTATGTTCATTAAATTTTTCTTAACGTATAGTTAATTGAAAACAAAAACAACATCCATCATAAGATTTACTTAATATAACTCAACCATTCATAACATGTTCAAGATCCAAAACAAGTTCCATTAAAGTAGACTTCATAGAGATGAAGTCTAATTGATTACTGATCTCATGTACCAAACATTTGTTTTGAAACCTATCAAGGTATTACTCCAAAGGGAGTGAACCTTCCTTTTTCTAGTTAAGTGATAGGGTTCGTTATAACCTTTCCCATTACGTGAGTCGTGGTAGTTAAGTTATACTTCTATTATCATATTTTCAATGAACCATGCATGATTATATAAAATAACATCGATGAATGCCAACTTAATAAGTTGCATTCAAATAAGAGATATTGTAACTAATTCCCATACATCCAAATGATTTAGTTATAATAGAAATAAGGATCTATATAGATAAGAATGATAACAATGTAAATAAGATTACCAATTTCCTTCATATAAATCACCAGGAAATGACATATCAAGTATGAGTAACTCTCAATCTTCTTCAATTCATCATGGTAAAATACATATTTTATAGGACCATACATTTCAGACATATTCCATGTCAATCAATATCAAGATCATTAAAGAATACAACATTTCTTCTTTCAATACATTTCAATAATGAATCATATTTCTCTATAAAAGATCCATATTTTAAGCAACCAATACATCATATAAGTTATGGCCTTCCTTTATCACTTACGAAGTCCATCTACAAAAATTGCTAGCACGTGTTAGTTCATTGAATTGAGCATGATAAGCACTAAGCATTAAAACGATGTGCTTTCAACTAACTATTTCATAAAACCAACTTTGCTTTTATGAAATAGTAAAACCAAGAAAACAGATAAATCATAAGTAATAACAACCATAAAATAAGAACGGTTAATCAACCTAAAATAACATTAAGAAAATATCATGGTATAATCAGCACTTTACAACATTATATTAGATAAGTAATATTTCAACCAAATTACTTATCTACATCAATTAAAAGTACTTACTACTTATTTCTTACATAATTCAATCTGAATTAGAAATACAAAAACTAACTCCACTATTTTCCAAACATAGAGTTACTTTAAGAAGCAGAACAACAAACTCAACATTACAAAATTCCATAAAAAGACATCTACAGCCAAGAAAATTCCAGCTTCTTGAAAGGTTTTAGGGTGAATCATCTACAACATAAAAATAAGAGATTCCCATTTTAGATGCTATACCCAAATTCATAGTCCATGATATAACCTAAGCTCTCAAGTTAGGCCACACATTAGAATTAGGAAAGTATTCCCTCAATAAAAGGCATATAACATTAATGATCCAAAACAACATTAATTCCTTCAATACAAATCAAGTGAATAAGAGAGAAGTATCAACAACTACTCGATGCATTCTAGGAAGTAATGCAACTAACCGATCCAATCTATATACAAGTTACACAAAAGAGGGAAGGTCGAACGAGATAAAACAATTAGAGCTTCCCTTTCCATTCGGTTAAACCAAATATCATTTCACAACTCAGAAAAGAGAATACAACACATAATCCCTTATAGTTTCCAAAGGAGGTACAGCGATGAAACTTTACCTCATAGAATAAAAGAGAAAGGAGTCAATCGACATGATTAGAGGAGGATTCCAACATTCCTTCACAAAAAATAAGGTCATAAAAGGATTGGTATAGGCCCAATCATAACATCCTTTAACTCTTTTAAACATAGAAATCATGCACCAAAATCATTAAACTAAATCATGCGACCACAAAATGCAAGTCAGGTTTCTAAATAAGGTTCACCCAACACAAAGAAAAATCAGTAACAATATTACTATCCTCATCAAGAAAGAGATGTAATAACAAGAATTGCTAAACAACTTACAGGAATTAACAACCTTCAATAGTCATTCTAAATCATCAAGTTTCAGTCAAAGGAACCATAGTCTTTCCATTCCTTCAAGACGATAGTGCAAAAATCGAGAAAGACTCACATTCAAATCCTCATAGAGGTGAGGAAAAACATCTTATGAATGGATAGAGAAAGATCCATCGCGATTCGATTTCAAAGAAGGTGCAACACAAGATTGACATGGCTTAGCTATAGGTGCACAAGCTATCAATAGAGATGATAAAAATTCTTTTCATTACATTTCTATGGATAGGTTCAACTGCACACCTCTACTAAGTCAACAAGGTATTTTATTCCTTCCAACTTATTCGAGATCAAAGAAATTGAAGAGTTTAGAAAACCCATTATTCTGAACCAATTTGGTTAGTTCCAGATCACGAAACGTCAACCAAAAATCCAAATATACATTCCTTAAAGCTTCACAATACCACAACAAGAAGGATTTAACAAGTTTACTCTAACAATTTACTTAAGAGGTTAACCTAGATCAGGAATGGGTATGTTTAATCAACAACATCTAACTCAAAAGTGGAGTAGATAGCAAGGTCGACATCTAGCAAGCTCAACAGAGCTACCTAAATAAACCCAATTATCAACTTAGACAAAACCAACTTTTGAAATATCCACAAACAAAATAGGGCTTCATCTATCCAACCTTTAGTTTAGTTTTCCTGAGATTTAAAGAAAAACCCAACAATATTTAAAGTTCAAAGGAGGAGACTTCACACACAGATATCCTCAACAAGATAACTTCAAAATCTAAGTGTCCAAGAAATAATTATCACATAGTTTCCATAAAATAACTTAATTCGAGCAACTCAATTTTAACTAAAAGGATAAGAGGATTAATAAAACATTCATTCTTGTTTCCATACAAGTTGAATCCACAAAAATAGAAAATCCAATCACCCAATATCAACTTAGCTCTCATCAAATGCAAGGTTCAAGTAGTGAAATTTTCTACAACAAAGTTCAAAGAGAAGTGGTTCATTCCTTAATGTTCCCATATGGGTTCGAGTTTACACAACACTGAACCAAAGCTTCCATTTAAATACAGTTCCAACAGAAGCAACAATACTTTATCAAATCAAAGATGCGATGGAGAAGGATATTCTTTTACCTTCTAACAACCAAAACAAACAAACCTAGTTTGAAACTTAAAGCAACATTATATTTCCATAAACCCCCTTTCGAGTAGACAAGAAAGGTTCACACATGTTCAACATTACTCAAGTCACAACCAGATTTAAGGTGTGATTCACCATTAAATAAACAGGAAAACAACCCACTTCCTACATTATCAAGAAGAGATTCTTCAATAAAATACAAAGAATTTTCAAAAAATGCATGGTAACCATAACAAAAATAAAAACCCATTTATTTCATGAGAGAAGAGTTGTTTTAATGAAGACGTTTAGAGAAAAGTATAACAACTTAATGGATAGAGCCTATCATGCCTGATAGTGCTTTTGTTGATTCGAAGAAGATTTCTAGTCAAGCCTCCACAATTCCTTCTTCTCCAAACAAAGTCAACAACTGAAAAATTCTTTCTCATATGCCTCTTATACCTCCATTGGATCAAAATAGTCCAAAGGAGCTAAAAATAGAAACAGATTGCAAACAAAACTGCTTGGTTTGAAGAACCAGATATCTCCATGCAGAGAAAAAATTGAAATGCATGAAAGACCAAACAACCTCCCAAAAATCCGCTCACATGGTTTCCAAGGTGGTTTGTTCACCAAAACCGATGATCATTAATGCCATTGAATTTCACTTTCCCACCTATATCTCCACGCCACTACCATCTAAAGTTGGCGAGTCCAATTTCAATGATAGCATGCATCACTTAACTCTAGTGATGATGCCAACTAGGATTCCCTCTAATTTCCATGCCTCTGCCAAAACTGGCAGTACCATCCCATAAATTCAAAAATCAAATCACATAAATGACTTAGAAACCGATCACCACCACCTTCCACTTGCCATCGACCCCTTAGGTCCCCTTCCATCCTTACATTAGTTTAGGTTAGATAAACATTAGTTTAGGATCCGACCTTAGGTTAGATAATTTACCTTAGGTCATTTTAATATTTCCATAGGTAACAAGCCATCATAGATTAAGCCATACCACATAGTAATTTAGTATTAGGTAATAGGTTAGAGATAAACCTATCATTATCTTAGGTTATTTCCAAATCCCACACTTATATAACATACAACTTAGATTAGGATGCAACAAGATTAGTGTAGACATAGATCTAAGGTAGGTCCAGTTTACCTTAGGTTAGAATCCTATTAGGATAGATCTTAAAGATCTAGGACTTAGGTTTTTACCTTTTATAGTCCTGAAGTAGACCTCTATCCTTCTTACGCCATTCAACATCCTTAAGAAATTACCAAGAAGATCTGAGCACACTATTTATAAAGCAAAATTTTAAGCAAGGACTTCCAAGAAAGATCAATAAAATTGTGTATATTTAAGGACTCGGTCCCTTATTTCCTTTAATTTCATAAATGTCGATTTATCATACAAATCAAATAAGAAGAATTAAAGCATACCTTGGATCAATGGAATTGATCTAGGGTTTTGCTATTATATAGAGATAAATTTGCAAACAACATTACTAGTTTACAACCTTACCTATCTCAAGCAAGAATGGATTCCTTGCAAGAACAACATTTTAGCAAAATGAATCCAAGAACAAAATAATTTATCCATTGCAAGCATGATTTCCAACAATCCAAAGAATACTCCTTCTTAGGACAAATCACATGTCAACATTTGCAATGCAAAGAGGAAAAGTTAACAGTTTGTCAAAGATGTTACAAAAATGGATAAGTGATTATTTAACCCTAAGCATATATCACTATAAAATGAAAGGAAATAGTGATGATTTAGCACTAAGCATGTATCACTATAAGATAAAAGGACAAGTCATGATTTAGCTCTAAGTGTATATCACTATATGATGAATGGATGAGTGATGATTTAACACTAAGCATATATCACTATATGTATGATGGATGAGGAGTGGTGATGTAACCTAAGGTCTATACCACTACTAGATAGAAAAATTGAATGACGATTTAGCCTAAAACATATGTCATTAGCCTAGGAATGTCACATGATGGAATGTCGCATGATGAAATGTCACATGATGAAATCTTAAATGTTGAGTGTAAGGTCTATTTTATTTGTAAACCCTTGGCAATGAGTATGGACTGGGAACTAAAGTGCATCATAGGATGGTTAGCACGCGTAGAAAACAATGTAATAGGTGTAATGATGAAACTACCATGTGGTCAATACAATATGTAAAAATGCAAAATGTGTATAATGTGCCATGGGACATGTGTAAGTAAACAATTAGTGTAGTATGTAGATGAAAATGTAAACCTAGACTCATATGTAATGTAAACTAGCATAGGATGTAGAATATATGTGATGTATAAATGTGTAGTGTATGATGTGACTAGGCGTAGTTAGGGTAACGATGTATGTAGTGTGTAAGAGGAATAATGTATGATCCTAAACACGTAGATGATAGCAAGATTGGAAAACTAGTAAAAATGTGTGATGTATGAATGCATAAATGTCAAAAGGTTGTAGACTATAGATTGTATGATATATGATGCACGCTTTTAATGGAATTCCTATAGTGTAGTGTGTGGAGTTCAGTGTAAAATTAGTCCCTCAACAGTCAAGTTTGAATCGAAGCACAAGAGTGCGTCATCGGGTAACGATGATGCTAAAACACATGATGAACATGTAAAAATGATAGAGGTATAAATGCTATAATGATCGATGGGGGTGTGTGTTAGGTGTTATGCCCCCCAAGTATATAGATAATGAGTAAACTAACCAATGATAGTGAAGGATGAAGGTCCTCCACCTGATGTCTATGGGGATGAAAGTGTAGGGCCATGTTCTAATAGTGGTGGTATGGTAGATAAATGTTGTGCTAGTGAATGAATTCTATACGCATGTGAGGGATGAATGTACGATGAAGATTGGGGTGTAGTAAAATGTGTTGGCGATGGAGATATACATGATGCAGGATGCGAAGGTGATGAGAAACCATGCGGAATAAATCAAGGTGGTGATCAACACTGAGATGCATTGGATGTCCTAGGAATAGGCCTATGTTGATGTGTAGGAATAGTAGAATGATTTAATCATGTAGACGGTACTCGAGTAGGTGAACTAGGAGTAGACCACACTTTAAGCAACATAGAATGAAAAGTGTTAGAAGAGGTGGATGACACAAGAGCAACTGTATGAGGAGATGATGACAGTGGATGAGATGGAGGAACACTATTAATAGAAATGAATTGGGATTTGTGAATGAATATAAGTCACATGTGATTCATATATATGATAGATTGAGAGATGAATCCAATTAAGGCCTAGAAGAAAATCACAACCCTCAACTGTGTTTCCAACAAGGAAATGGAAAAACATAGTAAGAGGGCCACCTGTGACATGTAGTTTGACAATGCCAAAGGGTTTACGAAAAGGGTATTTGATTTGTGATGGGCCATAGAACATGCACTAATGGGCCATGATGGGTCAACCTTAGTATTTTTGATGGAATTGAAGCCGATAGATGTATGGATGTGTAAATGATTAGATGTAAATGTAGTGTGGTGATTGTCGTTCGAAAAATAATTGAATGGTGGAGAAGCTTGTGTTATTGATTAAGAAATCAAGAGCTCTGGTGGAGAAGGTGCGACATAATTAGCAGAGGAATCAATTGGTTTTGTATCATGTTTGGGTAATGGGTTGTTAAAAATATTAAGTTTATGATTTTCATTAGTAGGTGTTGATGTTGTAGATTCTAGAAGTTCAATTTGGCCATTGTCAAGAAAAACTCCTGAATGAGATTTCATAACTGAAAAAACTAATTAGTGGAATGTCCTACGCATTGGTGATAATCACAATAAGAGATTTCATCGAAGTTATGCCCTTTGGGTCGAGATGGATCAAGTTGTAGAGGTGATGGTAAGGTAATAATATTATTGTTAATAAGTTGTGGTAGCAAAACACTTGGTGGTGTACTAAGCTTAGTAAGAGTATGTCTGTATGGTTGAGGTCGAAGCTCCTTAGGAGTAGAGATGGCATTTTCGATGAGGTTTTTGTCTATGGGTTTAGGCATAAAATTTTTGGATGGTGGTTTACTTGGAACATGAGTGGAGGATGAAGCTTGTTCCTGATATTTAAGTTTCCCTATGGCAAGAAGCTTATTCTCACAAAGCTTGAGAGTGTGAAAAAGTTGGTCGAACGAGGAAGATGTCTCAAAGAGAATGCTCTCTTGAAGTGGTGGTAATAGACTATGAATAAATACGTCTTGAATCTTGGAATCCACAAGGACATTAGTCATCTTAGCTAAGTTGTGTTTGTAACACAAGACATAATCAGATAAGTGTTCATTGGGCCCTTGCTTGAGTTGTGCCAGTTGAGCATAAGAAATCTTAGAGCCAATGTTAATAGAAAAATGTGTAAGAAAGGCGTCAGCTAGATGCGTGAAAGAGACTACCGAATGGATAGGTAGGTCATAGAACCAGTGCATTGCATAGTCTTGTAAAATGTGAGGAAAAATCTTAGCAAGAATGGTATGATCATCCACATAATCGAGACATGCTACATGAAAAGCGTGGAGATGCTCTGTGGGTCACCATGGCCTTTAAAAATGGGTAATTTGGGAGAGATGAAGTTGGGTGGAAATACATAAGCGGAAATAGCTGGTATGAAGGGGGTATGTAACAATGAGGTAGAATCTAAATATGGGGATCCTCAAGAAGTAGCAAATTGGAGCTGGAAAATTTGATTTTATAAATCTTGATATAAAGATGTTAAATCAAGAGTGTTTGAAGAAGAGCCAAGTTGCATATTAGGAGTACCAAGGTGAGTGATGGGAGTGGTAGTTGTAATAATAGGAGCGGAAACATAAACGGGTGGAGTGGAGACCATGGGAGCTGAAGAAGCCACGAAAAAGTGGAAGTGTCATGAGCTCACTTAGTAGAAATTAAATCATGCAAGATATGTGGAAGATGAGTGGGGTTTTCACACAAAACTTGACGGAAATCAGTAATAGCATTAAGTTTTCTTGAGTCAACATTGGTGTCTTCATCATAGGATTTTTAATTATCAGAGACTTTGATTTCATAAAGAGGAACATGAATGGAATTATCTAAAGGGTTTTCAGCCATTTTTCTAGAAGTACGATGGGAAACTGAAGGGAGCTCACAATCTTGAAGAGATCTAAAATTTCCGCTCAAGTAATAGGCATAAATTAAAAGAAGGAAGAGAAAATTCACAAGGTGGGTTCACCAAAATGATTAACTAAAATTGATTTAAATATGGGGGTAGTTAATCTAATCTAGGAGGACATAAACGTTGTAAATAAATCGATCAACTAATATAGAAGTTACTAAATGATAAAACTAATAAAATAAAACCCTAACATGCAAGATGTAGGCGAGGAAAGAACTCAACTAATTACAAATGTCTATAGTAGAGTATCACGAGAGATGACTGGGAAAATAGTAGGAATGTCTATGTAGAGGTCTCATAAACGATGGATCTGGAGGATTTGAGTGGACTGAGGCACCTGGAATAGGACTGGGGTGCCCACGAGCATTTTGGTATCTCACGGGGTCAAAAGGTGGTCTGAAACCCTCACTGTGTGTCATATCTACTTCAATTTCCTACGTTGTATGTTTCGCAATAATCCAAGTTGATGTAGAGGCTGCAAGGGGACAAGAACAAGTATCAAAACCCTAAAAATAAAGATGCAGAATGAATGGGTCGGACTAACCTCAACTACCACAACAGTGGGCTTACTATTGTAAGCGTTGCACTACATTTCGGACCCAAATGTAATTCTGGTGTGTGTGCATGGCGTGCCCTAGGTGATCTTGTGTCAGTTGCACTATGTGAAATAGAAAGCAATAACTAAATGTAGAAAATGTAATAACATGTGTGCATGGAATAGAATATAATCCTCCCCCTATGAAGTGTGATGCAAACTTCCTAGCTTGTGCCTTGATGATGGAGCTATGTGGATGCAAATGCAATAGATGGATGCAACTCTAGATGAGTGATAATAGTAGATGATGCTAGGTCCCTCATTATGGTCTCATAACTTTATATTTATAGGGTTCTCTTGATCTAATTTCGTAATTAACCCCGACATGGCTGACTAGGAAAAAGATAAGGATGAAAAATAGCTAGAAAGAGCCCAAAAAGTGGCAAGAAAGTAGAAAAAGGATCGGGGCACCCCAGGTGGGACCAAGGCACCCATGGGTGCCCCAGAACTACCTTGGCACCCCACCTAGCTAAAATGATGGAAGAGTGCCAAAATAGACTAGGCATGTAGATAAAAATGTGCGGGAATGACAAAATAAAAGTAAAATAAGGTGGCCAAAAGATGGGGTTAATTAGTACTTTCTTCACTCAAGAACCTTCTAAATAGTAGTATGAGACCAAGATAAATAAATGTCTAAAGTGCATGATTTTTTTGACTACGGGTTCATTTTTCTTTATGTAATATGATTTAGTCAATTATTATTTTTTAGTTTGAGAATTATTTTAAAACCAAGATTACTTTTAGTTTTTTTGTTTAAATTCTATAGTATCATTTGTTATCTTTTGTGTTTTGGTGTTATTGTCAATTCATTTAAAAAGTTTCAATTATGAGTCATCATCAAAGAGTAAAAAATAAAGTTGTAAAATAAAAAAATTGCCTTATGGGCATATTTTTGGTGGAATTCGACGTTCGATTGAGATACGCATGTGAGATACAAATTAAAATCTTTCAAGTTACTAAACAACATCATGATGGAGGCGAGAGGGCAATGTAGGAAGGAGGTCAATCAACAACCTCTTGCCACCGCGAGGTGATGGGGCCACAAAATGGTGTTGTGGCAATTTTTTTGATTTGTGTGTTTGATTTATGTTGTGTTTTGTAATAAGAACAAATGATCATTCTTGTTCAATTGGTGTAATAAGTGAAATCCTACATGAGTGATATTTCCTACATTATTTCTTGATGTAAAAATGTCATGGAGGAATAAAATCACCCGTATTATACAATTCATAGATCTTGAAAAGGTTTGTTGTAAATCCGAGAAAACCATCATGAGGTGGATAGTTGATGGGTTCCTATTCACATTAAGGTTTGTGGTAAACCTTTTAAAACCATGGAAGGAGAGACCCTTTCTTTAGATCAATGTCATGAGTCACATAGTTTGGGATGCTTCATCGGTGAGCATACTACAGATGGGAGTGTGAATGTTTTTCCATCATGTTCACACTAAGGAGGAAATGTTAGGGATATTTTATGGTTAGTGCTCACATCATTAGTATTATCTTGTGTAATATTATTACTAAAATGAGTTAATATAAAATAAATCATTTAATAATAATATAGTAGTTTGTAATAAATAAATACAATATCATATTGAGTTATATTCTTATACCTAAGTTGTATTTTAACTCACTAGACCTATTATAGGGAGATTTCTTTGGAGTTATCTTAGGATAAGTAGTTGTGATGTGTAGGAATAAATAAAGGGATGAGAGAGATATTAGATAAAGTTTGAATCCACTTTTATAGGAGACTCAAACATTATAAATGTAATCTCACTCAGTAATCAAGGTGTTCCAGATGTTTAAATATTAGAGCATTTTATTGGATTTAATTATTGTGTTCAATTCTATAGCTTTGGGCATGTAAATGTGAACAAAAATATTATGTTTCTACATGGTATTAACTTGTTATCTACTAACATGTTATCTTCTATTGTTGCTGGTTATCATGCTTCTAGTTCTTGTTATTATTTTGTGTCATGGTTTTACCACGCACATCCCCTTTTGTAGGTAAAATTTCTTCTTGGTGACCACCACATCAACTTTTTAGAGGTTATCTATAGGCTATCAACACCTTAGACATGGGTATACATGTTTCCTTTTAAGCCAAGCACTCAAATTATTCATCGCACATGCATCAAAAGTGGGGTAAACATCCGGGTTTTATATACATTTCTAATAGATATAGGTACATTTATGGGCACGTGACATATGCAAAGACAAGAAAAAAATAACTGGAATTGGATTCAAGTATAGAAAATAGAAAAAAAAAACATGCATAGTCAAGAACACACAGTTTGGTCATGACTATATGGACAGTTTTGACCCTATCCTATAATTTTTCCTAGGTGGTAATTTCACTAGATTTGTCAAAAATTTTAGATTTATCATCATTATCACAACATTCTTATATTGTTTTATATTTATATTGGACCACTTTGGAACATATTCAAGGGGCATGAACTATTTCATTCTCTCTTTCTCCATAGTACTTAGTTTCACTTCTAGTTTTGAACACATTGGGGATTGAATATCCTTTCTCCATAGATTTGGGCATGCAATTAGTTCTATTCAGTTTCCACTCAGCTATACGACACATGGGAAGAGTATGGGGGAACTTATTTCTCTTTTATACTATGTTTCTCAAGTTACAAAATTGGGTTTATATTCATCTGCAGTGGTATGGTCTATGGGGTTATGGAAGGAAGTGAAGTAACTAGGTTCTTTGTGTATAAGATTTCCTATTCTCTTTGCAATTAAGGGGAAGATAGCATATTTGGTGAATGGATTCAATACATGGTCTTCCTCCTTGGTAGGGGTACTTCAAATCCTATTTTTGGTTCTTCTATTCGATATTTGTGTGTTGGGTTCGTAGACCTATCACATTTATCTCTCCTCGACATAATTGGGAATCAATCACCCTCAATTCTCGTATCGAGTTCAACAGATTCAAAGTACAAAAATGTGAACACATTTCCTCTACAAGATAAACAAGTTTTATTCCTTAATGTTTTTCATCTCTTTTGACATTTCTTGTTGCACATTTCTTTAGAGTACTTTCATTACATTTTGAGTTAAATTTTAGTTTCCTATCTTGGGAGTTGACTACACTATGTGTTACTGGGTTTCTATTGGAGTGTGTCAACACTAAGATAATGGGATACTTGCAAAAACAAAGTTATTGTGAGAAAAGATAAAGTGTGTCTACACACTCAAGTATGTTTTCCTTTAAGCATGAAAATTTCATTTCATACTAAAAGGGGTAAATATAGACACTCAAATTTAACAATCTATCATTTAACATTGTTGGTCTTGGCATTGCACACTTGTATACACAAATACAACCTCCTCACTCTTTCTTAACACACTATGATAGCTCTTTAGGTACTTTATTATCTTTGCACACCTTTATGTCATCATTTCCTGAGATTTTATAACATAAAATGCATATAAAGACATCCATTTTCTGACCTAGAAAGCTAAACTATGATTTTACCCTCTATGTCAAAGCTGCGAGTTTGGGTCAGTTTGTCCAATCTACAACCCAACCCTACTATACGGTTTTGGATCGACACATCATGTACTGTACTAAAATTTTTAATTCCATCATCTTCATATGGACTAATATTACCTCTTTGTTGACATTTCATGACATAATAACAATCGAATAATATAAACAAGTCAATCATACCTCATTTAAGGCCCTAACACTTTATGTTCTCCTCATGTTAAAGCAAGCACTTACTACTCCCTAAATAGTGAAGTAACTTATGAAAATACATTAAGATAATACCCTCTATAGTTTTGAAGTCTCCTACCAGGTCTAAGAGTCTCCATCTTCTCTCCACAAGAAAGCAAAGTGACCCTTCCCAAGTATTTGAGAAAGTGTGAAACTCAAGCAAGGTATTATCAAAGCATGTTTGTCAAGTTCTAATTACACTATGGTAGATATAATGTGCTAAGAGAATGAGAAAGACGTGTGGTTTGATCCCTCTTCGGAGTAATGGAAATTTCAGTAGTGCACATGGGTGTCACAACCCACCTAATTTTTTTCCATCTTGCACTATGAGGGTTTGAGCAGATTTTACGAGACATTCTGAAGGTGAACAAAGAAGACCGACATACAATGATAGTCATTTATAGGTAGGTGAAGCACTCAATAAGTTTTATACCTAGAATCTAAGTAGGGACAAGACTATATATAGTAGGTTTAGAATCGTACAGACGGTCTTGACTTATTAATATGGTTTTTACCGTATCTAGTCTCGAGTGCTTCTGCAATGAAGCATTTTTGATCTAGATCAACTTGTTTATGCATTCATATCACTCAGACTCTTCTATATTCACACAAAATAAGACAAGTGTAATATATCCTTTGTTTTTTGATATTTTTAGGTCAATATTCACTTTGTAAAGAATTATTATGATTTGTGCAATTAACGTTGGAAGTTAATTAAATCAAAATATCCACCAGGTTGCATTATTTCATCCTTTTTATGTATGTTAATTAGAAACACACTAAATCTTAAAAGAGAATGACATAGATATCACAAAAAGTGAAATCAATCCTTTAGCTAATACCATGTGTGAGAAGGCTTTTCTAGGATTTAGATCCTTCAAGGCTTTGAATTAGAAATTTGACACCTAGGGAAAATCCTTGGAGCTTGATATCCATGAGCCCCAACCCTCTTATTTCTTTGTGTCTGGAAAAAATGTCCCAAGTAAATCAATGGAACCCTTTATGGCATTCAAAGTTATCCTAAAATTAGTCTCGAGTAGTTTTTTCCAATTTGGCATAAGCTACTTTCGAAGGATCCCAACATGAAGAATAGTAGACATGAGTGACAACCAAAAAATTAGAGTAGATCTGAAATTTACTAGCAAAAGAGAGGGTTCTGGTAATCCAATAAGAAATAAAGTATTCCACTCTTTGGACAACATAAAACCACAAATCAAAAGAGAAATCTTTGAAAGCAAAGGGTATGCTAAGAAATTTGAATTTCACACTAGGATATATCCATCGCCAATGATACCCTGCAAGATATGAAGGCTTGGTAACAAGGGATTTTTTGTAGCACTAGGTCTTTTTCTATTGGATAATAGAGTGAAAAGTAAGGAAAATAATTTATAGGCATTCTATAACATTACTGACTGTAGTTTCTTTCTCAATCAGATTAAGGAAGGAGTCATCTCTAAATTAGTCGTTGATGAGTTGTTGGACGGATTGAGGGCACTTGATTCTTGTAACCAAGCATTGAACAAAGAAGTTGGCTAGCAAGTATTTGAATCCTTCTACGAGAAAAAAATAAAGAGATGGGACAAGAGGACATCCTTGTCTTATGGATAATAAAAGGAAAAATCTAGTAGATTGGGATCCATTGATGGATACAAAAACTATAACATCTTGAAAAAATCTAGATAGAATGTACAAAGTGGGGTCAAAAACCAAGGGCTTGGATCATGAAAACAATGAAATACCATTTAATCCTATCATACAATTTCTCAAAATCAATTTTCATAAAAAGATCCTTTTTTCGGAAACCTTAGCCCATTCTATGCCTTCCCATACAACTATAAAATTGTCAATAATGTACTTGTGCTTAATGAAGCCAATGTACTCACTCATGCGGAAAATTAGAGAAAGGAGATGTTTAAGCATGTTAGCCAAGACTCGGCTATAATATCGTAGGAGACATTAAGGAGAATAATAAGCCTCCGATTAGCTTAGCATCTCATGAGGGTCTCTAAATTTGGGAATGAACTTGATGTTGTGTTGATTGACAAGCTTTCCTAAGGAATTAGAGGTCATGGCTTCAACATAGACTTTATCCAGATTAGGGCCAAAATTTTCCAATAGGACTTGATAAAATTCACAAGGGAAATTATCAATTCTATGTGCCTTATCAGAGCCATTTGCATAACATCTTCTTTGAGATCATTGAGATAAATGGGTTTATCACATGCAACTCTTGGGAAAGCTTGTAGGGGCCACTTAGAGGAATTTTGTAAGAGAATCCTATCATTCTAGAAAAGAGGGTTGTTAGGTAAAAACACCATGGTAGTGGTGAAAAACATCTTACGATTTCAAGTTACTTGGTAAGTCTAACATTGGTTGTTTGGATAAATTTTATTCTATCGCCAGTATGTCTAGATCATAAGAAGAAAAAAACTCTTTAGATGCTCTATCACAAATTTTGAGTCAATGCAGCCTTGTTTTAATTCGGTATCCAAGATATTTATAAGATTACTCCACTTTAAGCTTGTGTCACCAATGAGCTACTTACTTTTGTAGAGAAGTATTAAATGAAGGGTTATTGATATCCTATGAAATCCTTGGGAATTCATGGTATGATGCTTCTTTTTCTCTCTATCTATAAGTGGCTATTTTTTCCCCATAAATCTTGAGGAAGATGGTGGTTCTATGGATAACATGATTTCACCACTCAATCTAGTCGGCATCTCCTATGGGTATGGGGTCCAGGTTCTAAATCCTTATGATATGACCTAAAGTTCTCTCATGTTGAAGGTGGGCGGTGTGGAGATAGAATTGGGATTTTTATTTTTGAGCCAAGGAGAATTCCAAGTAATGCTAAACTAGATCGGTTGATGGTGCCTGGGATAATGTGGTCTCGACCATCAAGATTGGTATGTGATGATTGGAGAATGGGGAAAAGAGATCTTGTTCAACGAAGAGTGTACAATCTAACCTTTTAACCACTATGTATTTCCCTTTCCACTAATTGGACTAAGTGAACTAAGAAATGGTAGAATCATGCATGCGATGGCGATTCAAGACAAATGTTTTGAGTTTTTTCCACATGTAGAACTAAGATTTTTATTCTATGACACACCACCACATAGGGAGGTTAACCTCCTACCTTCATTAGATTACACTATGTTGAAATCTCTACATAGAATCTAGTGGGCATTTGGGAGGGAGTCCACCAACCAACATAAAAAAGTGTTTGCTCAACAACATTGTTGGAAGCATGTTGGTTTACGTCAAAGTATGAATTTTTTTAATCTAGGTTACTCACCCCAAAATGGGGTTGTCAAACATGCGTAGTGGAAGAATAGGGCATAATAGAGGAGGTAATAAGTAACGTGCATGAAAGTGGCGAGGAAGCTTTAGGAGTGAGTAACATGGATTATTTGGTGGTAGTGGAGTGGAGTTAACTCTAGAAGTACCCACATTATGATAAGAGGTTGATGGGGGCTGAGTGGAGCCATGTGAAAGATTTGTTTTATTTGTGACCACTGGTCCACCAATCAAAAGTTGACCACGAGGGATTGTTTTTGGTTAAGTTTTTCCTATGCAAGATGATGAGAGGTGACCATTAATGGGAATTCCTAGATCATATGGTCATATTTTTGGAATCGAAAGCACATGTTTGGAAGTTTAATGTATAACAAACACTGGGAGAAATGGGTACTTTCAAGCTAGATATCAACAATTTTCTTAAGGTCTTTGGCTAAATCGATTTCAATGCAAACAAGTTTTTAGGATGGGCTATGTAGAATTTATGTTGTTCAAGGATATGAAATTACCTAAGGGTTTGATGAGTTACTTGAAACATCCCCAAAGGGAGAGAGAAAGACCAGAAACTCAAAGAAAGACTAAGATTTTAAGCTTAGCTTGCTTAGAAACTTGGAGGTCTTGTGTCCAAAGTGGGAAAACACGATCGGGTGTCAGAGATAAACCATGGGCCATGATTGATAATGGATTTACAATGTTCTACATTATTAAAATGAAACAATTTTTTTTTGGTTAGGCTTTGTACCCCCTCTAGTTTAACACCATGGGACTACCAGGTCATTGTGTGCCCATTTTTGAGTAGGTTCTCTGGGGGAATTTGACCAAAAGAATAACCAACAAGGGTAAAATATTCAAGATAATGACATGTGTTATCAAATTCGGTAAATCAATAATAACATGAGGAAAGGGGGTTTTGGGTTAGAATCAATACCTCATGGAAAGCCTTAGAAAAAAACTCCATTGCTTTCTATGACACTATTTATTTCTAGAGCATCACCAAGATACCTCTGACAAAAATAATGCACATGATGAAGAGATGGCCATTAATAAAATATTTTATGTCACCCAAAGAGTGGAGGAGAGGAATAATTTAGTGGAATAAATGCATCAAGTATTCAAAAATCCTACCTAGATTGAATAATAGATCGACGATTTGAAGGAGAGTTGTATAGAGCTACAACTAGGGCTTACGATATGTTATGAATAGGGATTTTGGACCTTATATATTTCATAAAACCATTCATGCATCCCAAATGCAAATTGCATGGTTGTGGGAAAAGCCTTGTTTATTATAATCGCTAGAAAAATTTCTCTACGAAAGGAAATTAGAGTCTCTTGCTTTTAGTATTACACCTTTGGTAGTGTAACATGAGAACTATTATAGCCAATTGTAATTTCAATGTGGGTGTAAAAATGCATGTTTGTATGATCTTTGGGCCTAGAGTATAAAAAAATGGTTCAATAGATACTAATTATCGCAGTTGGCCGCTCATGTCCCACATCTTTCACGGAAGGAAATTTTGACCTTAATAGAGTTATTGTTATCGGTCCAAAGTGCACCTTTGATTTGGATAGGCTATCGATTCTGAATTTGGCGAAAGACAATGGGATCTCCTCCAAGTTGTGGGTGCCTCGGGATCGAGGAGAACTTCTAGAGCGGGTTGATTCTCTTGACGGATCACTAAAACTACGATATTAACGAGGGAGAGGGATAGAAATAGACTAAAAATAACTGAAAATGGAAAAGAGGTGATACACCAAATATTTTGGGACTTAAATTATATGGAAGCACACTTAATGAATGGTAAAATAACTAATGGACTTGACTACAATTGATTGTTTAACATATTTTACACTCACAAAGGTATTGGCATACACTTATATGACTTGCAAAACATACAAACAACTTAATGGATATGCTGTGAGATTATTAGCATGCAAAGGAATAATATTACTCACTGAAACACACTTCTAATCTATTGTGACACACTTCACAAAGCTTGAAATTGGAGGAAAATAGTCTTTTATTCATCCATAAGGTGCGTAAGTACAAAGTTCTACATACAAGTCTGCAAGAAAATAATAAGCCCCTTAAACCTATGCATAAACATGGTTTAAATACAAAATATCACCGCCCAAGCTCTAAAAATATCCTATGCTAAAATTATCCTAACTGGTTGTTTGGAAACAAATCCAATAAAAGCCACTCATGTAGAAAAGAACACTAGCAATTTGAGTTGACCTCTTTGCAAAATTTTGATTAAAAATAATCCAATCCTATATTTATCCTTACAAAAGAATAAAATAATATTCTCCCATGCATTCTATATTTTTCCATGCAAAATTGTTTATTTTTGGCCTTCACATCGAATTTGGCATGATTTTGAGTTAGTTGAGCTTTGAATAGGTGGGTTGAGCTTGTTTTTTCTTTTTCTCCTTAAAAAAGCCATTAACTCCTGATTTGAATGATTCCATCATGAAGAGTAGGACGAGAGCTTTCCAATGAGACCAATTTTATTAAATTTGGAGCTAAAATCAAAAGATATGACCATCTAAAAATATGTTTGTTGGGATGAACATGAGAGTGACACACACATGGTGGCCTATAATTAGATCAGAGATTGCTTCTGCCAATGTGGGCATTGATTTTCTTTTTTCCATATGTCGGTATTTGGTTGGATCACGAGGTCAGGATTTGCTTCTTTTCTTTCTTTTTATTTTGACTTTGTGAGCGTGTGTGCTTCTTTATAAAATGAGAGACGATAAAATAATGTCACATAAGCTTTAGATTTCACAGTGCCAGTCCTCTCTTTTACCTCCATTATAAAGTATGAACCAATGAGAAGGCTACGCAAACCTTCACAATGTCAGTCTTTTCTTTTACTTTTAATGGGTGTTGCGCGACATAGACTAATAGGAAAATTCCACATTACTTCCCAAATATGACCTTTGATAGCCCTATGATCACAAGTATGAAATGAATAAGGAAAACGCCCTTTCCACACTACCTCAATGTCATTCTCTACTTTTCCATTAATTAATCTGTCAGTTGCAAATGAAGTGTGAACCAATAAGAAAGCTCCACGACCTTCACAATGTCCTTCTATTTGATAGTTTTCCTCTGTCGATGTAAAAACAAGAACCATTAGGGAAGCTCCACACTCTTTGGCCTTAATGTTAAACTACGCCATACCTCAACTAAAAATTGCATCTAAACGAGCCAACCTTGATTTCTTCCATGGCTCCATGTATCTTTGGATTTTGATTTTAAAATGTGACACTATCTTTCATGTATCCATTCCTTCATTGATTTTGTTACATTCATGTCACAAATTCTAACTTGTGCTCTTCCTTTAACTTTTCAATCTAGCTTAACTTTTCCGTGGACCCAAGCCTTTATGAAGCTTATTCCATAAAAGGTTTATTCCACTGAATGATTTGAATTCTTGAAAAATTCATTTTCTAATGAAGACCTTAAATATTTTCAAGTATCCCTTCGCATCACGAGCATTTGAATTTCTTGGTGATATAGATCTTTGATGAGTGTTTGAACGTCTCAGAGCTTGTTTAAATGGCTAATTTGATTTTAAATGTGTGACATGTACTCTGTCAAGAGATGTTTCTATTCTTGATGTTTTTTAATAGGACCTCCACAATTATAGTCCTCGACTCATGTAATCGATCCATATAAATCCTTTCCAGGAACTTGTTCTTTCTCATAATATTATTTTTTAATGTCGATGGTTTTTTTTAAAGGATTTGTGTTGAGATGAATCTAGAAAATCTTTTCGTTTTCAAAAAGGTTTCATGATTTTAGTAATGAATGGGGTGAATAATTATATAAGAACATAAAGGATCTCGATTTGATGCCTAATATTGATTATAGCCTTCTCATCATTGTTAACAATATAAAATCATTCTTCTTTTCACATCTTGTATGTTATCCCGAGTAGCTTGAAAAATGTTTTTGGTACCCCCTTTTGATGATTGACCAAAAATGGTCAACATCTTTGGCAAATTTGCGGACCTGGTTTCTTGCTAACCAGCTAGAACCCATGAATCTTCTCTTTTCTAATTATGAAAGCAATCTGAAACCATCCTATAAACTTGACCATGCACCCAAGGTTGAATAACACTAAAATATTGAAAATCCTCCATGAAAATTGAAAATAAAAACAACAACATGTACAAAACTACACTTGGAGGAAATAAACACTCCTACAAGGCATGCCATTTAAGATGGAAGCCATTATTGAAAGAAGGAAATGCAAAAATATGTGTTATAAAAACTTAGAGGAAATCATGGAAAACTATGATACAATGTCAACTTATCTCATTTAGAAACAATGCTTCAGATGAATCCTATTGATTGGGATCAAAAGCTCTTCTCCATCTATTTTGCAAGTTGAAAAACATTGTGTGGCTTACATCCAATGATGATGTATGGTCCACTCCACAATGAATCAAAATTTGTGTGAGCACCTTGTTTTTTCTCTTCTTCATCCCACTTCAACACTAAGTCACCCTCATTAAAGACTCTTTCCTTGGCCTTCTTGTCAAATGTTCTCTTAATTTGAGCTTGATTCATTTCCATAGACAACATAGCTTCAATTCCTGATCTCTTCAAGCTCCATGAGATGTGCATACCTCACCTCCATGGGCTCATTCTCCATTAATTCAACTTGATGCATCAATTCTAAAGATGGAAGCTCAAGAGAAATGGGAAACTTGGCTTCAAGGCCATAAACCAACTTGAAAGGTGAATTTGAAATTGATCTTTTATGAGTTATTCTATCATCCCACAAGGTTTCCTTCAACTTGGTATGCCAAGTTCATTGATTTTGATATGTAGTTCTTCTAATTATCCTTAGTATATTTTTATTTGTACTTTCATCCAATCCATTACCTTGAGGGTAATAATTGGATGATGTGCTAAGATAAATACCATTCTAAAAACCCATGCAAAAATCTTTCCACCTACAAAATCTTTTGCATTATCTAAAATTATAGTAGAGGGAACACCAAACCTAGTAATTATGCCTTCATAAAAGTCCAAGATGTTTGTCTCATTAGCTTCTTTCAAAGAAACTACCTCAGTCCACCATGTGAAGTAATTAGTTGTAGTGAGTATCCATCTATGCCCCAAGCTTGAAGGTGGGTTTATGAGACCAATGAAATCCAAACCCCATTGAGAAAAATGCTTATTAACTATAATTGGCTGCAGTGGTAAGGAAACAAGCCTTTCTTTTCCTATAAAGAATGCACACTTTTGACATTTTCTTACCCAAGCATGGTTGTCTTTGAAGAGTGTAGGCCAATAATATCCTCCTTTCATGATCTTGAGGGATGTAGTTTTTGTTGAATAATGCCCTCCTCCTTGATCATCATGAAACTGTTCAAGTATCCTTTTGATTTGGTTTGGTTCAACACACCTCAACAATACACCATTAATGTCTTTTTTAAATAGAACACCATCAATCAACAAAAAGAGGAATTGATTGTAATCTGAAATATATTCTTTTTGAGTTTTCCAAATGTGGTGGATACATACCATACTTGAAGGTACCTTACCATGTCTGAAAATCCATCTTGCATATTGCTGATTTTTAAGTTCTTCAACTTTATCTTGAAGAACTAAGACACCTTCTTTGAGCTCTTGCAAGTCTTGGGCCATGTGCTCACATAATCCTTTTCCTCTAATCAGCTTGGTCACTTTAATGTTGATGTCATATTCCATTACTTTAGTGATCCAACTACTCTTTTTTCTCACTTATGTCCTTGTTCAATAAAAATTCTTGATACTTGGATGAGAAACCATTAGATTAATTTTGTTGTTAGAGAGAAAATGCCTGAATTTCTTGAGTGATCTAACAATTGAAAGTACATGTTTTTCAACAAATGAGTACCTTGTTTCATACTCCATCAAAATTTGAATAAAAAAGGAAATTGGATGCTCCAAGCCTTCTTTGTTTTGTTGTGTTAACATTCCTAAAATGGTATCCACATTAGCATGAGCATACAACATGAAATATTTTGAAAAATCAGGATTTATGAGTGTTGGGGCTGAAGTTATGGCTTGTTTGATAGCTTCAAAACTGTTCACTCCTTCCTTTTGACCAAGTAAAATTTTGATATCTTCTTGAGCATATTGGTCAATGGCTTTGAAAGTGAAGCAAAATCAACAATGTACCTTCTTATAAAATTAATTTTTCCAAGGAAACTTTGAAGTGATTTCTTATGTTTTGGAAATGATAAAGCAAGAATAACACTTACTCTTTTCTAGATCAATCATCATACCATGTTTTGAGATGATATGGCCAAGAAGCTTACCCTCATGAACTGAAAACACACACTTTTTTTGGGATTAAGTGACACACCAAATTCTCTACACCTTTCAAAAACTTGCTTTGAGTTGTGATAAGTGGTCACTTGCAAGCTTTGAAAACTTGATATCATCCAAATAAACCAAAAAAACTTGTTAATGATACCTTGAATTCCATATCCATGGCTCTGAAAAGGTTACACCTGCATTGGAAAACCAAATGACATCTTTCTATATGCATAGGTGCCCCATTTAGTTGTGAATGTTGTTTTAAACTGATCTTCTTCTTTGACAAGTATTTGGTTATAACCATTATACCCATCAAGTAAAGAATATATTTCTGAACCAACAACCAACTGAAGTATCTACTCCATGGAAGGAAAGGATAATGATCCTTAAGAGAAGCCTTATTCAAATCACAAAATCTACACATAATCTGATTTCACCATTTTTTTTCTTACTTACATAAGGTTAGCTACCCAAGTTGAGTGCTTAATGGGGAAGATAATGGAAGACTCAATGAGTTTTTCAAGCTCTATTCACATCAAGGGCTCCAACTTGGGGTTAATTGGCCTTTGTTTTTTCTAACTCGGTTTTGAATCAACCTCTAATTCAATAGTATGTTGAGCTAAAGAGGGATCAAAACCTCTTAAATCATTGTATTTCCATGCAAAAACATCTACATACTCTCTACAAAAAGCTCAATAAATGCATCTTTTTTCAGCTTGTGAACATACCTTTACCAAGATTGAGGTTCTTACCATCAAAAATGGTGACATTTTCATGTTGATCTATTCCTATAGCAAAGGACAACCCTCTCATGCTTCATTTCATCATTTTCACCAAATATGGCTTCCAAAGTGACAAGGCCTTTTGGGATCTTGTTTGTTTTGAGCTGCATAATCTGGTCCTCATATCTATTTTACAATTTTCCTTGATTTTGAGCTGAAAATTCAGCCTCTTCCTGTAAAAAAATGATGATTATATGTGCATCATCATCAAAAACTTTCCAATGTGAATTATTATCTGGAATGGATGGCCTCACTATAACCTTGATATGAGGCTGTAATTTATCATTTATGATATCTACAGGTATATCAAATTGAGATCCAATGGTTGTAAGCCTATCAACATGTTTATTTCTATCTCTAGAACAATTTGAATATTGAAAGCAAGAAAATCCTCAAGCATGTCCCACACTCTATGTCTATAGGTTCTCATTAATGGATTCTTACAAGCATTAGAACCTCTTACCTGATGAATAACAAGCTCATTATCTCCAAAAACCTATAAATTCTTGATTCCCTTTTTTCTTTCCCACTCTAAACCATGGATAAGTGCCTCATATTCTGAAACATTGTTAGAAAAACCAAATTGAAACTTAATAGATGAGAAATACCTTTTTGTTTTGAAGGTGAAATCAACATCAAACCAACTCCTAACCATGTTGGTTTTTAGAGCCATCAAAATAAAGTTTCCATAAACCATCATCTTGCTGATTTTCTTTCTCCATAGCTAGTATTTCAACATTATCTCCATGAATGCAATAAATTCCAAGGCCATGTTCTTCAATGATTCTCCAAGGGTCATACTCATAATCCTCATTAGTCCTTTCATCCTTAAATAAATCTGGAACACCTTCTAATGCATACCCATTTCAGACCTCAAACTCACCTAGTTACTCTTCACTTACAATATAATTTGCATTTATGGCACTAGGTGTGTAAGGCTCAATGTGAAAATTTGACAAAGGCTCAGAATTGATGGTAACTTTAGTTCCATACCTGGTTCTAAAGACAAGATATGTCCAATCAGCTAAAGATAGCCACCAATCTTGGATGTGAAGTCTCTAGATAAGCACATAGAAAAATAAGGTGGTAAATCCACCACCATCACATCTTGTAAGATTGTAACACTTGGAAAAGCATGCAAAGTTAGTTTCAGATATTTTTGATCATTCCAATGGTCTTAGTTGATGAACCATCAAGTTGTAATACTCCTTTGGTACTTGGTTCATACTTAAGACCCAACTTTTTAACAACTAACTAACTTGGGCATAACAGTGCTATTAGCTCCACTATCAACCATGCAATTATGAACTAATGAGTCTCTAATAATCAATGGTGAAAGATAGAAAGGAGGTGATTAACTATTTTTACCTCACCAACAACTGGTTTTATCACTTTTAATGCTTGTTGTTTTGTACCTTTAGTTTTTGGTCTAAATTTCCATCACCATGTTGGTTGTGTTTTCCAGCTTGGTTAGCTTGTTTTGATGTTAATTTTAACCTGCAAGCTCTTGGACCAACAAGTCCTTTTGTCCTGAATAGATAATGTGTCCCACATGCTCATAGTGACATTATTTTTCTTCATATGATCCACTATGTTGAATGGAACAACTCCTACCTTAATATAATTTTTCAAAACAACAACTTGTTCTTGAACTTGAGAGGAAGAAGAAATCTTACCAATAGTAATATTTTATTTTCTTGAGTGGTACAATAGTTTTTTCACCTAATTTTCTTCCATAGCCTCTTTTTTCTTGATCTTGTAACAGCTGCAAAAAATTCAACTCTTTCCTTAGCTCCAATTTCTTGATTTATAGCCACATGATTTACAATTTCAAAGTTACCATTGTTGCATCTAGCTGCCCCTGTTGTACTTGTGTAAAATTTGGGTCTCCTTGTGTTACAAGATATGCACTTTGTTTGAATATGATAATATGCCTCCTCTTGAGTCATCTGTGGTACTATAAAACCTTGTGGTACCATCTCTAAGGCTGTATTTGGCTCACTAGGTTACATGTTAGGATCTGACATCATGTTTGTTTACATGGACTAAAGCTTGAAGTTGTAGGGGCATTAGGATCCACTTTGTTGTAATTGGTTTAGCTATTGTAATGGCTGGTTGTGCTTGATATGGAGGTCTATAACCTTGAGCAGAGGCCTATAATTATTAAAAGGCTGAAAAGGTGGCTGATATGGCCTATTTTCTTGAGCTTGATTTCTTTTCAGCTGCACTACCTCATTTGATAAGGTCTTAATGGCTCCTTTTAAGTCATCAATGACACTAGGCTAAACTGTGGAAGGTAATGGTGGTTTTTCAACTGGTGGAATAGAGCTAGCTCAGATAGATAGGCATAGAAGGTCTAGGGGCCAATTTTCCATCTTGTATAAGGTTGTTTTATGCTCTTATTGCAATGTCAAAGGATGCAGGAAGAGTAGCACCACCCATGGACTGAATCATGAACAACAATGTCACTATTTAATGCATGCAAATAATACAAAAAATGCATGTTCAGGTGTAGGCTTAACTATTGCTGAATCTTTTCCCAAGTCTAGTAAATCTCAAATTGAAGTTTGTCATGAACTCTTGGGGTGCACATTTAATGGTAGTAAGTTGCTCAATAGGGATAAATGATCATATTTGTCCTCAAATTGTTTACACAAGGCTTCACCCAATAAATCCCAAGTGGTGATTGATCCTATGGTCAAACTTCTATACCATTGAAGGGCTTGGCCTTTAAAAGAAGCAACTAATAACCTTAAAGCAATATCTTCATGAGTGATATTATGCACAAAAAAAAGGGTTGCAACATCTCTAATATGTTTGGTAGAGGTAACTTGGTTTTCACCTATGAAATATGGAAGGATTTTTAAGGCAATAATGGGTATATCATGATAAACAAAAAATTTGCCAAAGGGTTGCCATTAGTAAAGGGCACAAAAGGTTGATTTCTAGCTACCATTGGAAAGATAGGAATCTGAAACACAAAATTCGGTTTGGAGATGGAGGATTGGAAATATTAGGCCTTGTTGTAAGGTGTAGTATTTCCAAGCCTTCTTCTTCTAACATAATACAAAGGTAATTGAGAAAATTCAAATGGAATACCTCTTGTTGCTGATCTAGTTCTCACCTTAGGCATGAAACATAGAAAAATATACAATTAGACCCTTATAAACATAATCTTCATTTCATAAAAGTGTAGATCTATCAAAATATTCATACAAAATAGTGATGGAAGAAAAATCAAGTTTGAAATTGATTGAAATGTTTCTTAGTTGATTACTAACTCAGATATTCATTTATATCCTCTTGAGTGTTGATCACTCCTACAAAAATAGGTCGGTTGTTGATCTGGAGGAGCTAAAATTTTAGGAATAGCCATGTGAAAACACCATCTTCATCTACATGTTGAAAATAACTCTAAAATATGGTTCATTGTCCCATCGGGCATGCCAAAAAACTATTATCAGTCCGAAGTACACCTTTGATTTGGATAAATCTATCTAACTCGACTTTGGCCAGATATATGGGATCTCCTCTAAGTTGTGGGTGCCTCGGACTGAGGAGAACCTCCAGAGTGGGTTGGTTCCCTTGATGGATCACCTAAAACTACTGATATTGATGGAGGTTGAGGGATAAAAGTAAAACTGAAAATAACTAAAAATGAAAAAGGGTGATACACCAAATATTTTGGGACTTAACTTATATGGAAGCACACTTAATGACTGGTAAAATAACTGATGGACTTCACTACAATTGCTTGTTTGAAAGATTTTACACTCACAAAGGTATTGACATACACTTATATGACTTGCAAAACATACAAATAAATTAATGGAGGTGCTATGAGACTATTAACATGCAAAGGAATAATATTACTCACTGAAACATGCTTCTAATCTATTGTGACACACTTCACAAAGCTTGAAATGCATGATTTAAATACAAAATATCACCTCCCAAGCTCTAGAAAATAACCTATTCTAAAATTAGCCTAACTCGTTTTTTGAAAAAAAATCCAATAAAAATCACTCATGCAGAAAAGAACACTAACATTTTGAGCTGATCTCTTTTACACAATTTTGATTAAAAATAATCGAATCATATATTTATCCTTGTAAAAGAATAAAATAATATTTTCCCCATGCATTATGTATTTTTCCATGCAAATTTTTTTATTTTTGGCCCTTTCCACAAATTTGGCATGATTTTGAGTTAGCTAAGGTTTGAATACATGGGGTGAGCTTGTTTTTCCTTTTTCTCCCCTATAAATGCCATTAACTTCTGATTTAAATGATTTCATCATGAAGAGAAGGATAAGAGATTTCCAATGAGACCAAATTTATTAATTTTGGAGTTGTACATCGAAAGATATGGCCATCTGAAAAAATTGTCTGCATTGAGATGAACAAGTGAGTGACACTTGGTGGCCTCTAATTAGGTCGGGGATTACCTCTGCCAATGTGTGCATTGATTTTATTTTTTCCATATGTCATTCCCTAGTTTGGTCGCAGGTTGGGCTTCACTTCTTTTATTTCTTTTTCATTTTCCTTTGCAGTAGGGTCCGCTTCTTTATAAAATGTGAACCACTAAAAGAATGACACGTAAGCTTTATATTTCATAGTGTTAGTCCTCTCTTTTACCTCCATTATGAAATATTAACCAATGATAAGGCCACATGAACCTTCACAGTGTCAGTATTTTCTTTTACTTGCACTGGCTATTGTGAAACACAGGCCAATAGGAAAAGTCCACGCTACTTCACAAATCAAACCTTTGATAACCCTTGAAAACTGTGAAACACAAGCTAATGAGAAAGCTCCATGCTACTTTAGTTTCAATATGTTATTATATTAATCTTGTCATATTTCTAATCGCAGACCAATAAGAAAGCTCCATGGCCTTCGCAATGTCAATCTATTTGATAGTCCCCTGTGTCCGCTAAGAAACAAGAACCAATAGGGAAGTTCCATGATCTTAACAAATGTCAAAATGTATCATACCTCAAATATCAATTGTGAAAGATGAGCCAGTGAGAAGGCTTCGCATATCATTATATTTTGTAGTACTAGATCAGCTTTAGTGTCTGTTTTTCATTGGTTTCGCCCTTCGCATCACAAATTCTAACTTGTGCTCTTCCTCTTACCTTTCAACCTAGCATAGTTGTTTCCTAGACCTGAAGCCTTTATGAAGCTCAATTATTCCATAGATTTGAAGTCCATGAAATTCTATTTTCTATGAAGAGACTTGGAATCTTGCCATGTAGCCCTTCGCATCATGATCATTTGAACTTTTGCGATATAGATCTTTGATGTGCATTTGAACGTCTCAGGCTTGTTTAAATGGCTAAGTTGATTTGAAATGAGTGATCTCATGCTGCTCTGTCAAGATATGTTTATGTTCTTGATGTTTCTTAACAAGACATCCACAATTATAGTCCTCAACTCGTGTAATCCATCCATATAAGTCATTCCCGAAACTTGTTCTTGCTCATAATATTCTTTTGACTAGGGCGGTTTGTATAAATGATATGTGTTGAGTTGAACCTAGAAAATATTTCCTTTCATTTGGCTTCACGATTTATAATGAATGGTGTTGATTATGAAGAACATAAAAGATCTGATTTGATGCCTTATTGATTTTGTATTCTTCTCATCATTGTTATGAAGCTCTGTTATTCTTGTTTTCATGGCTTGTGGGTTATCTCGAGTAGCTTGAATTTTTTTGGTACCCGTTTTGATGATTGACCAAAAATGGTCAACAATTGCTTGCATAGTTGGAAAGGTTGATGCAAATATGAAGGGAAACACTTCATACATTCATCTTTCATATCTATTTACAATTGATTGATTACATTTGTGTTTCCTCATATAAGTGTGCTACCAAAAACTGGTAGAGGCCATCCAATATGCACGCGACTGGGTATGATTCATTATTTAATGTGAATTCAATACTTGTGGATGAGGCCGATGGACAACAAAAAGATCTCGATTCTTTAAAAGATAATGAAACCGGGTGTAATGATGATCGGAAGACAAAGAAAAAATGCTAGATAAAAGTCTGCAAGGTTTGGGATGGAGGTTAAAAGTGAATTTGATTTACCATTTTGTTTAACAACCAGGGGTGCCTGTAAAATTTTGTAAAGTGTTTTGGTTTTTAACGCTACAACTCTTAATTAATGTCATTTCAAAGTTATTTTATACTTTTTTCCCGACAATGTATGGTAGAAATGCTCCCGCATTTATTATTTGATTCATTATTTCTCTTAACAAATTATGTAACATCAATTTTTAATTTGATTTGAGCTTTGGAAAACACCCAATATGAACTTTTTGCCATCACTTTTTGTATCATGACACTTAATAGTGATTGTAATATTTACAACCTTCTGTGAAAGACACAATAGTTTTGGTAATGAATTACAAAATGTGATCTTCATTTAAAAATTTCTACAGGGTTTTTATTTAGAAATGTTTTCATCTTTCAACTTATGAATTGTGGAATTACTATCTCTATTAATTAGAAGGAACTTCTATGAAATTATTGCTTGAAGTTTTCGTCTATGTTCATTGATTTACTTTTCCTTAGCATCTAAGAGAACGTTTTATTTATCATGATTATGTCCTTGTTTTGTTTTGTATATGTTAAAAAGGATGCTTGCAACAAAAATAATTTTATGCTTTCTATTTCTTTTGGAATCATATATTCATTGGCAAAATATTAATCATAATGACTAAATGTTTTAAGTTTTTAATCCAAACAAACTTTTTTCAATTGAGGTGATAAATGGATACTATTGTATATTGAAATCTTATAGCAAAGTGAAAATTTATGTCATGTTTTAGTCATGGGCGGAGTAGTTTGGCAAGGTTGTGTCTACCCAAACTTAATTATTAGCTTTAATTTTATATATTTTTAAAATTCTTATCTAATTTTCTTTTACAATTTCTCTTACTATGGAGGACCTATGGAAACATGTGCATAGTTCAAGTACATTAAATAAAAGGTGATTCTAAAGCATAAAGTATAAAATAATTTAATTGAATGTGGTTTGCCTCTTCATTTTCATACCTTTATTACCTTTAATTTAATATATTTTGACAAAAATTGATCAAATTAAGTTTTCTTCATAGTTTTTGTATTTTGACAAGAACTAAAATGACACTTCCTTCCCTTGTCATTATGACCCCTTATGAGATTTCCTTTGAAGGAGAAAAGTACAATTCCAATATTATTTTTTTCTATTCGCAAGTCACAATATTTATTATTATGAAAGATCTAGATAATATGTGCACAACTCAAGTGGTTTACATATGATTAATTAAATCCACATAACATAAATTAAGAGCTACCTAGTTTTTCATAATGCAATTCAGCATTTCATTTCATATTTGTTGTAATAATTTTCTTGGTTTAGTGTGGGTATGATTATACCAAACAATTAACACAATATTTCTTATAACTTAGTTAAAGTTAAATAATTTTGATAACAAATGTGCCAACCAATTTTATAGGATATTTAAAAAACATAAGTTTAGGAAATACAAACCCTTCTAAGTCCCGCATCTTGAGGAGAAACCTCGGTAATATAATTATGCAACAAAATTTTCCATTTCTCTTGAGCATCAATTCCACGAGAAATCCATTTGGCAAAGAGGAAGCTCCTTGAAGTTGAAGCTAACAATTCTAGTCCTCGCAATTCTTTGGGAAGGAAGCAATATTACCAAGCAACCAGGATGAAATCCCTTCTCATGCTCTAAGCTAGCCCATAAAAATATCTAAGTAGTTTCTCAAGTTTTTTAAAGAAGCTTGTAAAGGGGCCCAAGAGGAAGAATGGAAAAGATGTGTGGTTATAAGCACTTTAGAACAAATATGAAATTTACTTGCTAATAAGAGAGGCTTCATGATCTAGTATGACAACTTATTTTCAACTCATCAATGAAATATTGCCAAAGTCGGGAGGGAGTTTCTTAGAACACAAACGGGATGCCCAAAAATTAGATGATTTCACCATGTTGGATCCACTTCCATTGGAGAAAAGATAACCATGGGGGAGGAGGTAGAGTAGATTGTTCAAGCACTAATTTTTGTGTCATTGAATGCTCAAACACAAGGTGAGGCAATGGAGATCCAGGAAGGATAAATCCTATTGAACCTTAGCATTATCTTCAATTAAGGTGAAAAAGGAATCATCCACAAAATGGTGATTAATGAGGTGATTAAGACGTAAGCTTATAATCATAATACCTTTCATCAAGCCATGTTGAGTGGCATTAGCGAGGAGATAGAAAAATTCTTTGATCGCTATCACATACAAAGTAGAGCCAAAGGAAAACCTTTATGAATAGATCAAAAAATCCCAAAAGGTTTCTAGTGGACTCCATTGAAGAAAAGATATGTAGAGGCATTAGAAAAAGCATGAGCATAGTGTTGATAAAGATAGGCCCAAAACCAAGTGTGTTGAAAATGGCAAAAATGAAGTGTCATTCAATCCTATCATAAGCTTTCTCAAAATCAATTTTAATAAACATGGATTTTTTTGACCACCAATCCCATTCCATACCTTCCCATACTGCAATAATATTATCCAAAATGTATCTTCCTTAGAAAAAATCTATTTTCTCTAGACTAACAATTATAGGTAACGGGTTGTAGATGTGTAAATCCAAGGATTTGTAAATGATTTTATATGAGACATTAAGCACGATGAATCAATCACCAATTGGTAATGAGATCCACATACCCCATATTGGGAATGAATTTTATGTTCCATTGGTTTATGAATTGACTAAGTGAATTGGGATAAAATATCTCTAAATAGACCCAAAAATTATCATTATCAACCACATCCTAGAGGGTTTTATAAAATTCACAAGGGAAGTGATCATTCCTTAGGGCCTTATCATTGGCCATTTGAGAAACTTCCTAAAAACTATCCGTGACAGCTTAAAATTCTATCACAAGCAATCCATTGTGATTGAGAGATATTACAAAGGACAATAGTTATGCATTTATCAAGAGCCAATTGTTACTTAGGAGAAAACTCCCAAGATTTGAAAACTTGTTGTTAATGGCGCAAAAATCTTCCACCATCTTTAGCATTTAAAATAGATGAAGCAAACCTTCTTGAATATCTTTATTTGTTGGTGGGCATGTTTGGCTTTGAGGGAATGAAAGAATTCCTTGAAACCCAATTACCCAATTTGAGCCAATGTGGTCTAGCTTTGTTCTAATCTCCTCTAGCATTGTAAGCATCAACAATTTGGATGTGTTTCCTAGTATTTTCCACCTATCTCTGCAAGTGTTCATTAAATTGAATTTTCTCTAGGGCATCTCAATGTGGAGGTGGTGGTGGTGTAAGAGTCACACTTGAATATGGGCCATATGACACCTAAAGGCGCACACAAAACATGTCAACCATAAAATGACATATTTCTAGCATGCAATCCATCATGTTCAACCAATCGGGAGGGCCACAAGACCTTAAACCCTCTTAATATGGTGAAGGGTGGGCATGTGATGAAAAATAGTGGCATTAAGATAAAAATGAGTGGTGTGCATGCATGGAATTTGGAAGTTTCATTCAATTCTAATGTGGATAGGGTAGTGGTAAGAAAATTATTTAACAAATATAGAAAATATTATGTTAAATTCTAATTGCAGAGTCACAACACAATACATAAGCAATAAAGTACAACTTTGACTTAATAAATAAGCAATTGGAAATTAAAACCCTTAGCGCAAGAGAAAGGATATAGTACTTTCAACTGATTTCACAATAATCCCAAAAGTGTATCGATTTGAAATATTGATGGAACTAAATGGAAGACTATAACAACCGAGCCCATAAAAATGCAGAATTTTTGAGAATGTTGGGCAAAGGGCGCCTAGATCGGGTCAAGGGAACCTAGGCACCAGGAAAATTCTGTAGGCCCATGTGACTACATAGAACCTTAGAAAATGATTTTCATAGGGTTGCAAGATGTTTGATAAATGTCATTGTTGGTTGCTTTTAAGTTCTTTGGATGATCACCGAGTTCACTTGAAACTTGCAAAGAGAATGACCACCGCAAAATCCCAAAACACGTCAAATCCTAAAAATAAAAAAGATGCAAATGGGGGAGTCTCGACCGACCTCGATGGTCACTCGACTAAATGAACTTACAATCCGGGCGATGCACTATATTTTAGACTCCATGTAGTTATGCGTGTGTCTGTGTGTAGAATCGTGCCCTAGGTGGCTCTTGTGAAATATTCACTTGATAGAGAGAAATAACTAGATGTAGAAGATGTAAATAGATGTGTGCATGGAAAAAATGAAATTTCCCTCATATGAAGTGTATGCAGAAGAATGCAATCCCTTCTCCATTTGAATGGATGCTAGATGGATGATTTGATGCTCTTGAAATGCCTTTGGATGCAACCTTAGGTGATAGTAATAGATGTTTAGAGCTTGGTATTTTATTATGGTCACATATCTTTGTATTTATATGATTACCTTGTTTGAATTTCATAATTAACCACTAAAAGGATGACCACCAAGAAAAAAATATGCCCAACAACTAGAAAAGACCCAAAAGATGCAAGTAAGATACAAAGATGTCGGGGCACACAAATGGGATGGGGGCACACAGGCACCGCATCCCTGGCCGGGCATTGGTGTCTAGACTTAGAAAATATGAATTAATGAAGGTTAGAATGGGAAGTGGGGTGTGTAAGACCAAGATGAAAACCATAAAGAAAGCAAAGAGGCCAAAGATAGTGATCAATTAGTACTCTTATCGCTTAGGAATGATATGAAGAATATTATGTGATTAGGACCTCGATATATACCCAAAGTGCATGATTTAATGTCTACATTTTCCCCACTTTATATTGTTGATAGAATGCTTGATAACATAAAGTAGATAAGAGATGAATACTTGATAACCATGTAGATCGATGGCGAAAGCGTCTTTGAGGAAACAAGAAATAATATGGAGTGACAAAATGAAGCATGAAAGATAGAGAAGAGGAAGTGACCCTAGGGGTAGAAAGCGTATGCGTGATGTTGCATTATATTTATTATGAATTATGCTTGATACTTGATGATATGGTTGCTTCTTCCCATAAGGATGAACCTACAATGGAGAAGAACAAACGAGTAGTCAAATATGTGTATATGAAAAAATTGATCAAACGTGTAAAAAGTGTGTAAAAAGTATGTAAAAATGTGAAAAGAAACATGTGTACCTTATTCACGATGAGAGAAAAGATAGAAAGGATCCTTAAAATCATGTAGAATGAGTTTTTGGGTGATCTCATGCCAAGTGCGAGTTTTTATGGCGATCTCACACCACGATAGAAGAAGTGTAGGGAGAAAGGTCTAGTGTTATTCTTCATCCTTTGATTGCTTCTCGACGATTTATACACCACTGCAGATGGTGTGATCCTACTTTGTTTAAATCTGATCCAACACAAAAAAATGGAAAAGAGGTGAAAGGATGCATGCTAATTGTTGAAGGATTGTTTCTATACTCGTGAAAACTGTACGTAAACTACTTTGACAACTATGGCGATTTGAGAAGAATGTGTAATTGCCCCTTGGTCATAGGCACCTAGGAAGGGTAAAGAGCACCTAGGTGCTTATGTCTATGGTTGGGCACTGGTGTTTATGTTGTGCTGAGGACCCAAGTCAGATTCTGAGCCTTGTCTGAGACTATAGAATGTGTTGATTTTGTGTTGAATTGTGACTGTGAATTGATGTATAGGGTGACTGATTCACCCGATGTATGCCCCCTTATTTGGGGTGCATGTGATGTCACTAGGATAATGCAGCCCAAAGGAGGACCCAATGTACATCTGAAACTAAAGCCCTATAGGGGAGGGAATGTGCTTGGTAAAAACCAAGGAACACGCAAACAAAGTGGTTGGAAAACATGTGTTAGTATAAACAAGACAAGTATGCATGTAAAAGACAAAGTGTAAGCTAACAAGCAAGAAAATAATCTAGACCTCAAAAATGGGTCCAAACATGGGACGTCGCTCACAATGTTGCAAGACAATTAGGGTTAAAGCATCCAAAAGAATATAAGAAGTGAACAAGCAAGTCATAGGAAAAGCCCGCAAACAATGGCATACAATGGAAAACAAGAGCAAATAAAGTGTAACAGACAACAATGGGAGAAAATAGTTCCTACAAAGAAAATGCTACACATAAAAACTCATTAGCATGTTAGAAAGATAAAAAGTATGTCAAAGTGTGTATGATCTGATATAGTAGTGTGCTAGTATGAATAAGAAATAGTATAAAATGAAACAATAGCACATGTAGTGTGTACAAAAGTAGATGCCCCCAAGATCCACTATGGGACTAGTAAGAGGTACAATGCCAAACATCCATGTTGCATGTAAATATATATGTAAATTATGCATTCACAACTAGAAGGAAAGTGAATGCGCATGTGTGTATGAAAAAGATAATGACATGCAGATTATATAAATAACATAGTAAGCAAATTGTACATGCGAGTATAAGTAAGAAAGAACAATGTGTAACCAAGATATGCAATATGTTGTGAGTGAGAATGGAATGGAATGCAAAGTGAATGTGATAGGAGCAACGTTCCCCCGAGTGGATGTGAATGAGCATGAGTGAAATGAGGATCATTTATAAAAGACCCCTTGGCAAAATCAATAATGAACCATAGAACAAGAGTGTGTCATCGGGAAATGGTTTAAGTTGTGTGCACTAGAAATATATGATCAATAAAGTGTAGATCATAGAGCGTGAGTGAGTGTGGTGAGGTTCATTTTGGATTTATACCCTCAGTAGTCGAGTATGGACCAAGGAACTAGAGTGCGTCATCGAGAAGTGTATTTTGATGAATGTGTGCTAGAAAGATGTGTCTTGAATGTGTCGAGTGTGAAGTGTGTAGTGTGTATGATGTGAGGTTCATGAATGTAGTGAACCCTCAACATTCAAGTGTGAACCATAGCACAAGAGTGTATCATCGGATAATGATGATACAAGTTGTGTGTATCAACGTGTGTAAGATGTATGAAGAAGACTAGATGCGAAGCATGAAGCGAAGTGGAAGAAATGTAAGACATTGAATGATGCTAGAGAGGAATAATAAGCATGATGCCCCCCAAGTGTAGGATGTGTATAAGTATCACGTAATGTCATCTAAAAGATTGTCATTGTCATGTTCAAAACTGAATGGAGATGCATTAGACACTTGGCAAAGTAATAGTATGCGATTGATCATAGAGAGAGCCATTGCATAAGCACGCAGTTGTACACTCCCATTGCATATTATTCATCAGTGAAAGGTGGTAATGAACATCCATGTGCATACTAACGAGTAATATTTTGTGAATAGCCAAGGAATGAATCATTGCAAATAAAAACACTGAAGGGCATAGGGAATGAAATGTCGATATCATTAGGATCTAAAGTACCACCAATATAATCAAGCCATGATTGTCCAAGAGTAATTAGTGAAAGACACCGACCGTGCATAACAAATGCGGATAGATGAAATACACAGAGAGGTCATAAGTAACACTAATGCAAACGTATCCATGTTATAAATGAGGAGTATGCGATGAGGTATGAGATGATCCAATGTGAATCCTAACTGATCCAAGCCATCATCTTTGCAAATAGTGTTAGAGAAAGTAGGATCGAGATGGAATATGTGGCCATAAAGCATTATTCATGAAGAAAGTGCATGTGAATGGTGGGGATGTAGATTTCTCATGAGAAGACAATGAAGGTGATATGACATGCGATGTATGGACAAGACCACGATAAATTACAATTGCATTAGTAAAAGGTGGGGGTGATATTGAAGCAAATGGAACATCGTCTAGTGCACAAATGGTTCCTTCAAGTGGAGGCAAGTTGTCCGGATAGTCCGTGGGTCGCGGATCAACAACGGGATGGATAGTAGGAGAATTCAAAATAGGTAATGTAGTGTTTGGATCTAGATTGCAATATTGAAATGGGGTATTATCAGCGGGAACTAAATATTTAATTCCCTCATGTAAGAATTTGATGCATCGATGGATTGTATAAGTTACAACTTGCATTCTATGAAGCCACACATCTACCGGGTAAGAAATCATATGAAATGGGAAATCAATGACAAAGAACATGGTAAGAACTGTTTTAGGCCCAACTGTGATAGGAAAAACAATAGTGTTGAGACATGGACGCATAGTAGAATCATATGCCTAAAGAGAAATAGATGTTGGGTTAAGATTAGCTACAGAAAGGCCTATATTCTGAATGAATGATAAAGGACAAAGATTAAGATCAGATCCATTATCAAATAAAGTTCACTTAACACCCCAGTTATGAATACATACTCATATATAAAGAGGATGATCATTTTCATAAACAAATAGATTGTCAGCTATAAGAGATGAAAAAGTAAGCTATTGAGAGGATGCATCCACAAATGTCCGATAAATTATGTTCATGTTGGCTAGATTTTCTGCATAGCATAAAACCTATGTAGTCATGAGATAAATCTCCCTCATTTACCGGTGAGGCTTTTGTGTCAGATTTTTCAGTTAAAATATGCTAGTATCTATATGGGGTTTTACTTTAACTGCTCACTCATGGACCATAGTTATGCAGTTTTTGCAGCATAAGTAGTAGTTTTTTAAGAAAGGAAATATTTAAAGAAGAAGGGAATTATATAAACATAGAGAAGAAATGGAGAAGATGTACATCCCAATCAATAGATAACAGATTTCATTGCATACACATAGAAGAAACCAATAGATATCAACACATAATTATAAGCAAAGGCAACTCTAGATCTAGATCTAAAATAACACAAAGTTTATTTAAAGATCTAAGATAAAAAGCTAGAAACACAATACACTCGTGACACAAAGTTCTCCGAAAATCTGCTCCTGTATATTCCTTTTTTCAAGTGGCTCTCAAGGGTTTCAACACAAAGTCTAGAACACAAGGATGCTGCTTACAAATTCCGATCCTTAACTCGGAGGTTCTTTTTCTACTTATAGAATGTAGAAGCAAAAGTAAAATGGGAAACTCAACTGAACTGAAACATAAACAACAAATAAAGATGACATTTTGCAATCATCCTCCACTAACTTCTCCTTAAGTGACACATGTATCACTTAACTAATAGAATTGTTCCACATAACTTTAAGTAATGGTTTCAAAACCAATAACTTTAAAGTTTTACAATTTCATCTGGGAACATGGAAAATAGAAGAAGAAAGAATAGAAGAAGAAGTCAAGCCAACTGTAACATTTATATCTTCTTTTTGTTCGATCTTTGGATATACTTGTCAAACATGTAATTCAACATCTTCCCATTTGTTTTAGCCACCACTTCCTTTTATGTCCTAAACTGCAACAATCCTTCATTCAACACCTTGATACACGCTTCCACATCCTCCAAGCTCATTCTGAAACTTGCAATATTCACCTGTAGTGCCACCAGTCTGCTAATGGAATTCATCGTGAAAGGCTTAATAACTCCATCAATTCTTCCTTGTACCATCAGAAGACACCCTTCTAGGGAATTAGGCACTGCTAGAAATGATCCGTACATATGAAGTAACATTTCCGACCACTTCCTCCTTAATGAAATCAATGATATTGTCTGGTAAAGACGATGTCTTACTCTCAAGTGCCTACATTCTCTTCAGCAAAACACTACAGATCTCCAAACAGAAAGATATTGTAAACTCTAGCTACTTCCCCTTCTCGACTGATCCGTCTGTACAATCTTCTCTGCAACCAATACTTCTCCCGGCAGACTTGTTGATTTCGGCCAAAGTACTCAGGTTACTCTCAACAACTGTGTTCATATCTACTATGCTCATCACCAGTTGCTTCAACTGATTTGTTGCATCATTCATAACCTTTAGGTGGGTTGGCACCTCTCCGAGTTGTACAAAAGCTTGATGAATAATCAGATTCTTCCATTCATCAATAGCTTTCACCTGATTGCTTGCATCTTCCATCTCCTACATAAGATGATCACTCACCTGAGTTGAAATGGGTTGAGTGGAAGATTTAGCAACCTTGGCTATGATCTCGCACAACTGAGATACCTACTTCTGAAGTTCATCTTTCTCCACCTTTTCTCTATCAAGCCTAAGGAATAGAGCATCTATCAATGTCTGTGTATGTCCTGCTTCAATCCTTCTGTGGTGGCTTGACCGATGGGTACTTTGGTTACTATTACATCTTCTGCCGTGAGCTCATCCTCCTTCTTTCCTTCCACTAGAACTGACATCTCAGCAAACTTTTGTCCCGACTCCTCAATGATCAACCTTGAATTTACCTTAGCAACTTTAGTTCTTCTATCTTTTCTACCTAGACTCTGGAGTTTCTGCACGTCGTGTTCCTCCAAGTTCATTTCCACTCTAGCTTCTAGAACCAATTGCGAAGCCAACCATTCTAAGAAGTTACTTCTCAGAGAATGAGAAGTTGTTGAGTGTACTACTATCTCCCATTTTGTTTCCTCTCCATCAGAAACTACTACAATGTTATGGCTGCCATCTTCTGAATCATCCAAGGACAAAGCTCTTTCAAACTATGCCATCTGCAGTTTCAACATCTCTTCTGAACAGGTGTTGAACGGAGTGGCTGAGGAGAGAAGATGAATGTTGCGAGATTCAGTGGAGGCATGGAAGTGTCCTGCTGAGGTGTAACAGTCGGTGAAGTACTGGATGCTAGAGAAGCCGGAACTAAAGTCATAGCCATAGAAGTGATCTTCTCCTTTGATTGAGATATTTTGTGCACTTTCATCTTCTCGGACCTTCTGCTGCTTTCTCCTCCATGCTTCCGCTTAAGAGAATCCTGTGCAAAGCTACCCGTGATTTGATTCATCAATGCTTCATCAAGGTAGTATCCCTTTGTCAACAACCAGTTTGAAGTATTCACCAGAACAGTGCTAGACCTTTCCTCAATCGTATGGCAGCCCCCTACGTTATCCTGAAGTACAACTCTATCTCCTCCCATTTGATGGTAAGTTTCAAGTAACACATTCCCATCATCTTTAAGATCTACAGGTATCCACACTAATCCAAAGTCATACACTTGCCATGCTAATAGCTTGCTAAAATCCTTCTTAATAAACTCATACTCACTTTTGCACTTCATCCAGAAATCCTCTAATGAAAGCACATGTGCATACTCTTGGGAGATCGTCTTCCTGGCTACTCCAAATGGATTAAAGTTCAGCCGTGCTAGGAAGAACTCTTGCTCATACTCGGATAACATTTCCGCTTCTAATCCTTGGGCCTTATGAATGCTCTGGCAGCTATAATGTCCCACAGTGATCGGGAAGAAGCTTGTAGACTTGTGTCGTTTCGACTGAAGGTCATGTATCTCCACAAGTTGTCTGCTCAACTCCATGGTGACCAATCTATCATTCGGATATCTGGGGTAGCTTAACTGGTTCTCTAGAAAAGCCAGTAACCTTGAGGTATGTGAAATCTACAACTATATGAATAGACTGGCCAATTTTGGATATGGCTTCCCATGCTTCCTTGTTCACCCTTTTGGCCTTTAGATCCTTGTCCAGCCTGCAAATGAATTCATAGAAGAATCCATCGTTGACCACTTTGAAATATTTCTTGCATGCAGGTATAATAAGTTGTGGGTAGCACTCAAAAATGGGGTCCTTAGAAAGAACGCCACATCTATCCAGCTTGGAGAAGATGCCTTGTGAAGCTACTATATATACCAAATAGGAAGTCATTTTGAAGCTGAAAGTATGCTTCACATTTCAAATTTTCTCACCAATGTTGTTGCTAATGATTTCCAACCAATTGATTATGGAATCAACCTTGTTGACTTCAATGGTCCTAATGAAAGCATACATCCATGTACAGATAGTGTGGGCGTTAGCGTCACCATTTATCTTGCATAACAATTTAGCAATATCATCTACCTCCTGTACCAGATTGGACCACGGAAGAGTTCTTGGGAACTTAGAAGGAGATCTGGGCTTCTTCATGTATCTGTTGTTCATTATGTTCACGCAGTCAACTCTATGCTTCTCCCACCTGCTGCCGGCATCCTGAATGCTAATGGAAGTCACCACCTTTCGAGCCGGAATCTTCAAGCAATAATTGATGAACTCTGCATCCAACCAAATTATTGTTTTCCCCATAGCATCTCGCACTGATCTGGATGAAGGATGGTAAGACCTAGCACACTCCATAACAAACTCCTAAAATCCGGGTATGTATGGAAGGTTGCAGCTCGAATAATTCCACTGCTTTTAACTTCATGCATGAGGGAAGTCTTTCCTGATATGGATATATCAATCAATTCAGAAAGAGGTTCTAGACCTAGATCTGTGTCTCCTATGTCTATAAATTTGGAAGTGATGCATGACTATGTTGTGCTTTCTTTTTCATCCCTCTTTGCCATGGCTTTGTCTATCTTTGTCTGGACAATTCTTTTTCTTCTTATTCGGCCGAATTCTTCAAAATTGGTGCAGATCTGGATAATTCTTCAGATTCGGAGGATATATTCAATGTATTGGACATTGATTAAAGCTCATTTTCTTTTGTAAAGCACCTGTAACGAATTCCTGTAGTTAATTCAGACAAAGATGGCAACTAAAACATGAACAGTGGATTTTAATCATAAAAATCTGCATAATTCAAGCTGTTGTCCCAAATTTGATGTTCTATTTGCATGCAAAGTAAGCATGAATTTTACCAACTTCACCTCGAACAATCAGTATCACTTATGCAAACAATTATCTAGACAAAAATCAACTCCCTTCAACCTGTGCGCCAAAATTGGAAGCTTTTAGGATTAAATTCACCTTCTTCTGAGCAAAAATCCTCTTCAAATGGGGTGCACTTTTCCTCTGGGCTGCACTTCTCTACCTGTGAATTAATTAATTCATCCTTATGGCAGCCCTTGCTTATATAATCCTTGTGATTCTATAATTAATTAATGTCTTTCCTATTAATGGCAATTAATTAATTAATTAATAAGATTCACTCTTTAAATGGGGCGCCTATTTTGTGCATGTTTATGGCTGCCATTAAATAAATTAAATTTATTTAATTTTAGACTTTTGCTTCCAAGAAACTCAAGCCTCACAAGTATGCTTTTTGACCTTAGCCACTTTGAAAATAGGAATTAATTTAATCATTTAATACTTTAAAAGTATTATTTCTTTCCCAAAAGGGGCGCACTTTTTGACATCAAGAAGATGCATTAAATAAATATTATTTATTTAATTTTAGAACAATCTATTTTCAACCACCTTGTCCTTTAACCTCATTGACTTTTCCACAATCCTGGGAGCCAAAATTGGGTGAATAATTAATTAAATTAATTAATTTAAAGGATGCCTTTCCTTCCTCAAAGGGGTCGCACTTTTTGGCATAAAGAATTATATTTTTAAGAAACACATGACAATGGGATTATTTACCCTGCAAGGCAGCCCTGAAAATCCCATGATTCACTTAAGTCATTTGACTTTCATAATGAGATTATTTACCCTGCAAGGTAGGCAATAAAATCCCATGATTCACTTAAGTGATTTTTCTTTTATTCCACAATGGGAATTTTTACCCTGCAAGGCAGGTAAGAAATTCCCATCTACTATTGCCTCTAATTTTCCCATTGTCACTTAAGTGGTGTTGCTTCCATGGGAAAAAGTACCTGCTTAGGCAAGTACAAAATTCCCACCTACCTGCTACTTCTAATTTTCCCATGATCCACTTCAATTCTTCTTTTTCAAAAAATGCGGCCAGCCCAGAAGAGGCTTTTTGGTGCATCACTTCATCTTTTCCCAAAGAACCAGACCTCCGATGGTGACTTCCTTCTGGCATAACGTAGGTATATGATCTCCAGCTACTCTGTGCCAAGAATCGTGCCAAACCAAGAAAGGAATTGATCCAGAGAAATTTTAGAGAAAACAAAATGGGAAAACACAAAAACACAAAAACGTTGCTTAAGTCACAAATAAAGTCTAGAACTCATTCTGGTTAAAACCCTCTTTTGGTTAATGGGAATAATGATATGTATGATCACAACAGAGTTAAACCGGAGCACAAATTACCTCAAACGAGGCTCAAAATAATTAAATACAAATTTCCCGCAGGAAAATCCCGACGACAGGATATAACAATTTTAGGCATCTGGGTATTTGGCGGAAATGGTTAATATGGCTCTTTGGGAATATCTTGACGCAATACAAGAACTTTCTGGAAATAAAAACACAAAATGACCCATTATTTTAAAATTACGAAATTTTTTCGAATAGGGTAGTCTCAAATTTCAGGATGAAATCTGGGGACACCAGTCGGCTCCGTCTGTGGACATCTTTTTCTCTGTCATAATGACAAGGGACAAGATGAGATCCCAGCATCTTTGGTTTCGTATCTTGTCTTTTTGGCATGGGGTCAGGTAAACACAACACAAATACAAAACAAGGAAAAACAAACATAGTTTTATTTATGTACATACAGGTTTTACCCTGTTTTTTATGTCGAACAACTTCAAGTGTTTCCCATTGAAAGGCAATGGCAATTCAACTCCATCTTGATGAGCAAGAATGAAGCTATCTGCTCTGGTGATCTTCTTAATCACAAAAGGCCCTTTCCATAGTGAATTGAATTTTCCATGCATGCCTTTTGCTTCTCTTCTTTTGTCCCATAAAAGGACCCAGTCATTGACTTCAAACTTTCTTTCCCTGAATTTTTGTCGAAGATGACTTTCACCTTCCTTTGATGCTCTGTCAATCTATCCGCAACTTGAGTTTGTACCTCCCTCAATTCAGTCAGGTACATTATCCTTTTATCAATAGCATCCATGAATGTAGAATCCTCCAAGGCTCTAGAAAGTTGTAGGGCAGGCAGTTCCAAGGTAAGAGGTAGCTCTGTGTCTCTACCATATAACAGCTGAAATGGGGACATGCCTATAGCCCTTTTCGGTGTAATTCTATCAGCCCATAATGCATCAAACAACTTCTTATGCCAAGTCCTTTGATTCTCTGTTACTAGCTTTCGCATGATAGTCACCAAGTTTTTGTTACTTGATTCAGCTTGGCCATTCCCTTGTGGATAGTAGTTGGAGGAATGTACCAGCTGATCCCATGAGTGTAGCAGAAATCAACCAACTCCTCAAAAGATAGATTTGGAGTGTTGTCTGCTACTATTTTATTGGGCATGCCAAACCTGACAACAATATTTTCTTTTATAAAACTGCACACCTCGGCGGAAGTGGCGTTCTTCATAGGAATGGCTTCTACCCACTTACTGAAATAATCAGTAGCTATCAGAATATAGTGATGGCCGACACTGGAGGCCGGGTTGAGCATACCAATAAAATCCATTCCCCACTGCTGGAAAGGTTCTTCAATTACAATTGGTTTTAAAGGTAATGCAGGTAATTTTACATGCCCAACAAAGTGTTGGCACGCTTGGCACTTAGCTACCCACTCTGCAGTATCTTGAAAAAGTGTGGGCCAGTAATACCTTGCTTTGAGGATCTTGTGTGCAGTGACTCGGGCTAAGAAATGACCACCGCAAGCCATGTCATGAAATTGTTGTAAGAGCTGATCCTGCTGAGCTTTATCCATGCATCGGAGAAATACGCCATCAATTCCTCTTTTGTATAAACCATTATCCCAAAGAACAAAGTCTTTGGATTTTAGTTTAATAGTTCATTTCTCTTTTCTAGAAAGTTGATCCGGCATTCTCCATATGTCAGAAAATAGGCAATGTTACTGTACCACTCCTCCACCAGATCTATAAAAAGTACCGTAGGCAAATCTTCATCCATCTCTTCTTGATCTACCTCTAGCGCTGTTGCTTTCATCTCCATCATTAGTTCGCACATGCCTCTTCCTCGAACCAGCTTTGTAGGTTTAATATCCAGTTCATATTCTTGAACTTTTGTCACCCATGTGCCTCTCAACAACCCTAACTCTTGTTGAGTGAGGATAGATTTCACTGCAGTATCTGGAACCAAGACCACAGTGTGTGAGGAAAGAATATAATACCTGAATGCTTTACACGCCTTCACCACTGCATATGCATGCTTTTCCATTGGAGTATATTTCAACTCATAAGTTTTAAGGGGTGTGCTCATGAAAGCAATCGGAGCTTCTATGTCCTCTTGATTCTTCTGCATCAATATTGCTGACATGGTGTGTTCGGAGGAATAACAGTAAAGAATAAATTCTTTACTAAAGTCAGGTGAAACCAAGACTGGAGCTTTTGACAGGGCCTCCTTAATCTTCTCAAAAGCTTCCTTCCCTTCACTGCTCCATTTGAAATCTTGTGTCTTCTTCATCATATTTGAGATATGACGGGTTAGCTCAGCAAAGTCAGGAATGAATCTCCTGAGAAAATTAACTTTTCCAAAGAAAGAGTGAACTCCTTTTTTGGATGTTGGCAATGGCAATGTCTGAATGGATTTGACACATTCTAGATCTATCTTGGTTCCTTCCTTGGAGACAATGTGCCCTAGTAGCTTTCCTTCTGTTACAACAAAGATAGATTTCTTAGGGTTCGAGAAATACCATGTTTGCGGCATTGTATGAAAACCTCTTCCAGATTTGAAATGTGCGTGCATCTATTCTTGGAAAAGACTGTCAGATCATCAAGGTACACCACTATGCTTATATCCTTGAGATGAGCAAAATCTAAATCCATAGCTCTTTGAAATGTAGCTCCAACATTGATCAAACCAAACGGCATTTTCTGGTAAGCAAAGGTTCCCCAAGGTGTAATGAATGTTGTTTTGTATTGATCTTCTTCAGCCACCTTGACTTGATTGTAGCCTGAGAAACCATCAAGCATGGAAAGCATCTCAGATCCAGTGACCACCTGCAGAGTGTGATCCATGATGGGGATGGGGTAGTTATCTTTTAATGAGGCTTGATTGAGGTTGCGAAAATCCATGCACAACCTAATCTTGCCACTCTTCTTTCTTACAGGAACTATGTTGGCTAACCATTTAGAGTGATGTATCGGATAAATTATCTTTGCATCTAACAATTTCTAGATCTCTACAAATATAGTTCCGGAAATAGTAGGGTTATGCCACCACAACTTCTGCTTGAAAGGCTTTTGTTCTAGTTTTAATGGGATGTAGTGTTGAAATTTTGCAAGGCTAATATGTTTTTAGATCCTGGTAAGACCAGGAAAAAACATCCATGTATTTCTTACGAAGCTCTGTGAAAACTTCTCTTTCTGCCTCTGAGCAACACTTACCTAGATTTACTAATTTGGGGTCATTGTTGGCTCCCAAATTTAGTAACTATGTATCGGAGGAAGAACCTTCCCCACTTTCTTCATTCTTCTTAAGCATCTGATCATGCTTGTCGAACATTTCCTCAAGAGATACCAAGCCTTTGGGAATTTTATTTCCCTTTAGCTGGATAATCTCCTGACTTCCTGAGACGTCTGCATCCATTTCTCCCATAGTAGTTTGTCTCGGAGGTGAATTGCTTCCCTCATAGTAGATCTCTTCAAAGTTGTCCTTTTGTTGGAGAAACGCAACAATCTGCTTGTCATCGTTAAAAACTTGTCATTCTTGGATGTTGTTAGGAACTTTCAGAAGAAGAACATCTCAACTTTGTAATCCCCCTGTCTGAAAAATGTGGGAGGCTGATCTGGATTTAACAAAGCTGCAGTCACTGCAAGTGAATCAGCTCTAGAATTTTGTTCTCTCGGAATGTAAGATACCGAGAAAGCTGAAAAATCTAGGATAGCAGAGTAGACTCGATCTCTATAATGCCGAAGTTTTTCCTTTTTTACTTGATAGAGACCTCTTATCTACTTAACAATCAGCTCAGCATCTCCCTTTGCATGTAAGAGCTTGATTCCCATTGTTCTTGCTTGCTCCATGCCTAACAACAACGCTTCATACTCTGTTGTGTTGTTAGTATTTTCAAACATCAATTTGAAGGAATGCGCATGCACCTTCCCTTCAGGAGAGATAAGAACAACGCCTGCACCAGATCCAAATGAACAGCAGCTACCATCAAATTCCAGAGACCAAACCTTGTTGTCAAGTTGATGTGGTTCTCGAATCACAGGTTGAACTTCTTCTTTATCCATTTCTAGATAATAGACTTCGTGATCAGATTCTTGAAACAAGATCTGAGATCTAGGATCCTCAAACTTTGATACTGTGTACTTGGATTTCTTCTCGGTTATAACTTCTGATTAAGTCCTTTGATTGGTATGTGCACACAAGACCAATCCATCTTGACTTCTCCGCCCAGCTCTTTACAGAAATTTCTACTCAACAACATGCCATAAGAGACTGGGATGTCTACTACAAGGATAGTCATTTTCAATCTTTTGTCTGGGAAAGAAGCAAGTACTTCCTATGCATCTTTGATTTGCCCCACAAGAGGAACTTGCCTTTCCATTGAATAGCATCTTCCGATGGTTTTTGTCAATGTGAGACCCAAGGCATCAACAACTTTGGCAAGCATGACATTATCAGAAGCTCCAGAGTCCAAAATGCAATTTCTCAATTTGTATCCGTTGATAAGCAAAGATACATAAAATGGCTCGATCCTTTCTGATGTAGTAGGAGAAGAGGTAGAAGGAGAAGAACTTGCAGCCGCATTATTTGAAGGAGGAGTAATCTTTGGACTTGACAAGATACCCCGTGAAGGATTATTTGTTGGGTTGGGACCGTTACTTTGCACATACTTGACCAATCTATTTAGCTGATCAGGAAATGCCCTCAAATACTCAGCTTCTGACATTTGGACCTTGGTCTTCTTGATGTGGTCAATGATGTCAAAAGCTTGACTTGCTTCAGCCAGATGTGTGTTGGCCCTCTACTGCGAATTGAAAGAATTTGAATATTTATCCTTGGGCGCTAATGAAGAAGGAAGAGGGCTACCTCTTTTCAAGATAGTAACATCCGGCCCAGGATCTTCTCTTTCTCTTCTTTGGCCGCTTGTGGATGCTTTGGCATTTTGGCATGTCTGGAGACCTTGTGAACACCGCAAATGTGTGACCATCAGAATCTTCAAAAGATTCATAATATCCATCGTTAGATTCATAGTCTAGGTAACCAATATTGGAGTCACCAACGGATCTACAAAGTCTTCACCATCGAATGATTCGTCAATGTCGAGATCTTTTTCATTAGTTTCCAAGTTATTCCTTGGAGAAGCTTCAATGCAACTCATGTGGTGCAAACAAATCTCTGTTTTGATTTTGATTTTGATTTTGACCATTAAAGCTCGGCGAGCAGAGCTAATCTTGAAGGGGTCGCATTCCCTGCTTGAGAGATTTGCTTCTTGATTTCAACATTTCATTAGCCAACCTTTACAACAAAGAATCTGAAGTACTTGAAGAAGCTCCATCACCTTTGTGAGATGGTTGTTTGATTTTTCCAGCCATGATCAAGTCATCTTCAACCTCCATGGCAGCATTTTGTGCTTCAAGTAGATTCACAGGCCTTGCCCTTCTCAGCTAATATCCAACTTTGGGAAACAGAGCGTTTATAAAAATGTCTTTTGATTTTCATCGCTCAATGCGGCAGAAGTGGGGATTTTATATAAAATCCTTTGGAACCTTGCAATAAAGTCCCGCATGTTCTCACTTGGCTCTTTCTTCAACTACATCAGTTGGGTGATCAACATGCTAGCGTCCTCTGCAGGCTTGAATCTTTTCAGAAATTACTCACGCATAGTCACCTAGTTGGTTATGGTGCCAGGAGCTAGCCGATAGAACCATTCGCCAGCCAATTCGTGTAGAGTCTAACTGAGACATCTTCATGCTCTACTGCAAGTACACCACAAGATATGAGGAAGCCCACCAAATGATCATCCAAGTTTTGCTTTCCATCTCCAAATAATTTTGGAAAATTCTTTCTGGATCCTTTTGGCAGATCGTGCATAGGTGGAGCCAAGTTTAGTGGCCCAAAAGCTGCTCCCCATGGGACAGTACAATATGGTTTTAATTCGCCATGACGAACAATGGAGCACGTCTTCTCCTTGTGTAGACTTGGTGAATAATTCCAGCTTTGCCAGATTATGCTGAAGACGATCCGGATCTGGATGGGTGTGCACTCTCCTTCCTGGTGAGAGACTAGATCTGTGGCTTCTAACTTGAGGAGGATGATTGAAATTGAATTGCTCCTGCAGTCTGAAGAAATGATCAGTCCTTCCTTGCGCCTTCACGGATCGGGTGAATGGATGTTCAGCCAGGTTGAGATTTGTATGGAAAACACTCCAATCTTCAAGAGATAAGCTTTGATTTGCAAAGATAGTTGTTCCCCAGCGAGTCGCCAAAAATTGTTGGCTAGATTTTCTGCATAGCATAAAACCTAGGCAGTCATGAGATAAATCTCCCTCATTTACCGGTGAGGCTCCCATGTCAGATTTGTCAATTAAAATATGCTAGTATCTATATGGGGTTTTACTTTAACTATTTAGCTCATGAACCATAGCTATACAATTCTACAGCAAGTAAGCAATTGTTTAAGAAAGAAAATATTTAAAGAAGAATGGAATTATATAAACACAGAGAAGAAATGGCGAAGATGTGCATCCCAATCAATAGATAACAAATTTGATTGCATGCACATAGAAGAAACCAATAGATATCAACACAGAATTATAAGCAAAGGCAGCTCTAGATCTAGATCTAAAATAGCACAAAGTTTATTTAAATATCTAAGATAAAAAGATAGAAACACAATACACCGTGACACAAAGTTCTCCGGAAATTTGCTCCTGTATATTCCTTTTCTTAAAGTGGCTCTCAAGGGTTTTAGCACTAAGTCTGGAACACAAGGATGCTGCTTACAAATTTCGATCCTTAACCCGAAGTTTCTTCTTCTACATATAGAATGTAGAAGGAAAGTACAAATGGGAAACTCAACTAAACTGAAACATAAACAACAAGTAAAAATGACATTTGGCAATCATCCTCCACTAACTTCTCCTTAAGTGACACATGTATCACTTAACTAATAGAATTGTTCCATATAACTTTAAGTAATGGTTTCAAAACCAATAAATTTAAAGTTGTACAATTTCATCTAGGAACATGGAAAATAGAACAAGAAAGAATAGAAGAATTCAAGCCACTTTGTAGCATTTATATCTACTTTTGTTCTCGATCTCGGATATACTTGTCGAACATGTAATTCAGCATCTTCCCATCTGTTTTAGCCACCGCTTCCTTTTCTGTCCTGAACTGCAGCAATCCTTCATTCAACACCTTGATACACGCTTCCACATCCTCCAAGCTTGGCTCGAACCTTGCAATACCGCTGCAGTGCCACCATCCGCTAATGGAATTCATCATGAAAGGCTTAGTAGCTCCATCAATTCTTCCTTGTACCATTAAAAGAGACCCTTACAGGAATTAGGCACTCTGCTAGGAATGATCCGTACGTATGAAGTAACATTTCCAACCACTTCCTCCTCAATGAAAGCAATGATACTGTCTGGTAAAGATGATGTCTTACTCTCAAGTGACTGCATTCTCTTTAGAAAAACTCTGCAGATCTCCAAATGGAAAGATACTTGTAAACTCCACCGCTTCCCCTTCTCAACTAATCCATTTGGTACAATCTACTCTGTAACCAATACTTCTCCCGGTAGCTTTTTGATTTCAGTCAAGTACTCAGTTACTCTCAAAGAATCGTGTTCATATCTACTATGCTCATCATCATTTGCTTCAGCTAATTTGCTACATCACTCATAACCTTCAGGCGGGCTGACACCTCTCCGAGTTATACAAAAGCTTGACGAATAATCAAATTCTTCCATTCGTCAATAGCTTTCACCTGAATGCTTGCATCTTCCATCTCCTACATAAGATGATCACTCACCTGAGCTGAAATGGGCTGAGTGGAAAATTTAGCAACCTTGGCTATGATCTTGCACAACTAAGATACCTGCTTCTGAAGTTCATCTTTCTCCGCCTTTTCTCTGTCAAGCCTAAGGAATAGAGCATCTATCAATGTCTGTGTGTCCTGCTTCAATCCTTCTGTGGTGGTTTAATTGATGGGTACTTTGGTTACTGTTACATCTTCTACCATGAGCTCATCCTCCTTCTTTCCTTCCACCGGAACTGACATCTCAACAAACTTTTGTCCCGACTCCTCAATGATCAACCTTGAAGTTACCTTAGCAACTTTAGGTCTTCTATCTTTTTGCCTAGACTCCGGAGTAGCTACAAGTCGTGTTCCTCCAAGTTCATTTCCAGTCTAGCTTCTAGAACCAACTGCGAAGCCAACCATTATGAGAAGTTACTTCTCGAGAATGAGAAGTTGCTGAGTGTACTACTATCTCCCATTTTGTTTCCTCTCCATCAAAAATTGCTACAGTGTTATGGCTGCCATCTTCTGAATCATCCAAGGATAAAGCTCTTTCGAACTCTGCCATCTACAACTTTAACGTCTCTTCAGAACATGTGCTGAATGGAGTGGCTGAGGAGAGAAGATGAATGTTGCCGGATTCAGTGGAGGCATGGAAGTGTCCTGCTGAGGTGCAACAGTCGGTGAAGTACTAGATGCTGGAGAAGCTGGAACTAAAGTCATAGCCGTGGAAGTGATCTTCTCCTTTGATTGAGATCTTTTGTGCACTTTCATCTTCTCGGGCCTTCTGCTTGCTTTCTCCTCCGTGCTTCGCTTGAGAGAATCTCTTGTGCCAAAGTTACCCGTGATTTGATTCATCAATACGTCATCAAGGCAGATCCCTTTGTCAAAACTGAACCAGTTTGAAGTATTCACCAGAACAACACCAGACCTTTCCTCAATCGTATGGTAGCCCCCTACGTTATCCTAAAGTACGGCTCTATCTCCTCCCATTTGATGGTAAGTGTCAAGTAACACATTCCCATCATCTTTAAGATTTGCAGGTATCCGTGCTAATCCAAAGTCGTACACTTGTCGTGTTGATAGCCTGTTGAAATCCTTCTTTCTAACCTCGTACTCACTTTTGCACTTCATCCAGAAATCCTCTAATGAAGGCACATGTGTGTACTCCTGGGAGATCGTCTTCCTGGCTACTCCAAATGGATCAAAGTTCAGCCGTGTTGGGAAGAAATCTTGCTCATACTCGGATAACATTTCCACTTCCAATCCTCGGGCCTTATGAATGCTCTAGCAGTTATAATGTCCCACAGTGATTGGGAAGAAGCCCGTAGACTTGTGTCATTTCGACTGAAGGTCGTGTATCTCCACAAGTTGTCTTCTCAACTCCATAGTGACCAATCTATCATTCGATATCTAGGCAACTTAACCGATTCTCCAGAAAAGCTAGTAACCCTGAGGTATGTGAAATCTACAAATTGAATGAATAGACTGCCAATTCTAGATATGGCTTCACATGCTTCCTTGCTCACCCTGTTGGCCTTTAGATCCTTGTCCAACCTATAAATGAATTCATAGAAGAATCCATCATTGAACACTTTGAAATCTTTCTTATATGCAGTATGAAGTTGTGGGTAGCACTCAAAAATGGGGTCCTTAGAAAGAACGCCACATCTATCCAGCTTAGAGAAGATGCCTTGTGAAGCTGCTGCATATACCAAATAGGAAGTCATTTTGAAGTTGAAAGTACACTTGACGTTCCAGAGTTGCTCAACAATGTTGTCGCTAATGATTTCCAACCAGTTGATTCGGAATCAACCTTGTTGACTTCAATGGTCCTGATGAAAGCATACATCCATGTACGAAAAGTGTGAGCGTTCACTTCACCATTTATCCTGTATAACAATCTAGCAATATCATCTACCTCCTGTACTCAGTTGGACCGTGTGAAAACTTATTGGGAACTTAGAAGGAGATCTGGGCTTCTTCATGTATCTATTGTTCATTATGTTCACGCAGTCAACTCTATGCTTCTCCCACCTGCTGCCGGCATCTTGAATGCTAATGGAAGTCACCACCTTTCGAGCTGGAATCTTCAAGCAATAATTGATGAACTCTGTGTCCAACCGAATTATTGTTTTCCCCGTAGCATCTCGCACTAATCTGGATGAAGGATGGTAAGACCTAGCACACTCCATAACAAACTCTGACAACTAGGTTGTGTATGCAAAGGTTACAGCTTCGAATAATTCCACTGCTTTTAACTGCACGCATGAGTGAAGTCTTTCCTACTCTGGATCTATCAATCAATTCGGAAAGAGGTTCCGGACCTAGATCTGTGTCTCCTATGTCTACAAATTTGGAAGTGATGCATGACTCCATTGTGCTTTCTTTTTCATCCCTCTTTGTCATGGCTTTGTCTATCTTTGTCTAAACAATTCTTTTTCTTCTTATTCGGCCGAATTCTTCAAAATTGGTGCAGATCTGGATAATTCTTCAGATTCGGAGGATATATTCAATGTATTGGACATTGATTAAAGCTCATTTTCTTTTGTAAAGTGCCTGTAACAAATTCCTACAATTAATTCAGACAAAGATGGCAACTAGAACATGAACAATGGATTTTAATCATAAAAATCTGCATAATTCAAGCCTGTTGTCCCAAATTTGATGTTCTATTTGTATGCAAAGCAAGCATGAATTTTACCAACTTCACTTGAGCACCTGTATCACTTATGCAAACAATTATCCAGACACAAATCAACTCCCTTCAACCTATGCGCCAAAATTGGAAGCTTTTAGCATTAAATTCACCTTCTTCTGAGCAAAAATCCTCTTCAAATGGGGTGCACTTTTCCTCTGGGCTGCACTTCTCTACCTGTGAATTAATTAATTCATCCTTATGGCAGCCCCTGCTTATATAATCCTTGTGATTCTATAATTAATTAATGCCTTTCCTATTAATGGCAATTAATTAATTAATTAATAAGCTTCACTCTTCAAATGGGGTGCCTATTTTGTGCATGCTTATGGCTGCCATTAAATAAATTAAATTTATTTAATTTTAGACTTCTGCTTCCAGTTAACTCAAGCCTCACAGTATGCTTTGACCTTAGCCACTGAAAATAGGAATTAATTTAATCATTTAATACTTTAAAAAGTATTATTTCTTTCCCAAAAGGGGTGCACTTTTTGACATAAAGGGGCTGCATTAAATAAATATTATTTATTTAATTTTAGAACAGTCTATTTTTAACCTCGTTTTGTCCTTTAACCTCTGTTGACTTTTCCATAAGCCTGGGTGCCAAAATTGGGTGAATAATTAATTAAATTAATTAATTTAAGGCTGCCTTTCCTTCCCCAAAGGGGTCACTCTTTTTGGCATAAAGCATTCTATTTTTAAGAAACACATGACAATGGGATTATTTACCGCAAAGTAGCCTTGAAAATCCCATGATTCACTTAAGTCGTTTGACTTTCATAATGAGATTATTTACCCTGCAAGGCAAGCAATAAAATCCCATGATTCACTTAAGTGATTTTTCTTTTATTCCACAATGAGAATTTTTACCCTACAAGGCAGGTAAGAAATTCCCTCCTGCCTGTTGCCTCTAATTTTCCCATTGTCACTTAAGTGGCATTGCTTCCATGGGAAAAAGTACCTTGCTAGCCAGGTACAAAATTCCCACCTGCCTGCTGCTTCTTATTTTCCCATGATCCACTTCAATTCTTCTTTTTCAAAAATGCGGCCAGCCCAGAAGAGGCTTTTTGATGCATGACTTCATCTTTTCCCAAAGAACCAGACCTCCGATGGCGACTTCCTTCTAAAGATAATGTGTGTATATGATCTCCAACTACTCAGGCCAAGAATCAAGCTAAACCGGCAAAGGAATTGATCCAGAGAAATTTCACAGAAAATGAAACGGGAAAACACAAAAACACAAAATGTTGCCAGAAGTCACAAATAAAGTCCAGAACTCATTCCTAGTTAAAACCCTACTGGTTAATGGGAATAATGATATGTACGATCACAACAGAGTTAAACTAAATCACAAATTACCTCAAACGGGGCTCAAAATAATTAAATACAAATTTCCCAGCAGCAAATCCCAACGACATGGGATATAAAAATTTGAGGCATTTAAGTATTTGGCGTAAATGGCTAATATAGCTCTTTGGGAATATCTTGACACAATACAAGAACTTTCTAGCAATAAAAACACAAAACGCGACCCATTATTTTAAAAGTACGAAATTTTGTTGGATAGGGTAATCTCGGATTTCACGATGAAATCTTGGGACACCACTAGATATATAGAAGGGATGTGAGTATTAGCCAAAATAGTAATAATTTTAGATCGAAAACCGAGTTTGGCTAGCAAGAAATCATGAATAGAGATATCCATGATGAGAAGATCCTTGAAATGAAAGTATGAAGACCCTAATGCATTCAAATGAGATGGGTTCACCAAATGATTTTTAAAATATAGAAAATGTTATGTTAAATTCTAATTAATGAGTCACAATGCAATAGATAAGCAATAAAGTACAACTCTAACCTAAGCAATAAGCAATTAGAAATTAAAACCCTAAGTGCAAGAGAAACAATAGAATACTTAGTTGATTTCGTAATAATCCCAAAGGTGTATCAAGTTGGAAAGATGATGGAACTAGAGGGAAGACTATCGCAATCGAGCCCAAAAAAATGTAGAATCATCGCGAATGTTAAGACTATTTAATTTAATTTAATTTAAAAATTAATGTCCGGAAGTAACCAAAAAGGTTAAAGGGACTACAAGAGGAGCAAAGAGAACAAGACAATGCATGAAGGAAAAAAACAAATACAAAACAAAATACGAGAAGCAACAGGAAAGACACGGGAAGCAATAGGTCTATGTGCCAAGCTTAGGAGGTTCTACGCCTGGTAGATCGTGACTATTGTGTGAAGTCATGTGCCCGTTTATGCCTCGGTGTTGTGTAGAAGACTGAAGGAATGCACCAATATTCTGGAACCCAAGGCTACCATAATGATGTTTGAGGAGGCTATATCTATGTTGGGTCATCTCCCTGATAAATAAAGCAACACACCTCTAGTCTTCATACTGAATAAGGGAATGTAATGAGCCTTGATTTTCTCGAAAGAGACAATAGTACCTACCATGGATCTCATAGTACACAGGATAATGAAATATAAAGTGCTCCTCTGATTCAGGTTCATTGTTGCAAAGTGTGCAAGTGTGTTGGTCCCTAGGAATGTAGTGCTCTGTCTCCATGCAAAGCTGATGAGAGAAAACTCGTAGTTGACCCAAGGGGAATCTCAAACCCAGTGGGAACTTGATGTATTTGGGGGGAATGACACGTCCATCTTCAATTTGGAGATAATGCTCCAAATAGTGGTGCATTTTTGTTGGCAATGGTTCTAATGGTTCAATCCACGTTGATCTAATGTAAGCTTTGTAGATCTCCTCTCTAATTCCTCTATGAATTTCCCTTCTAGGCATGTGGGGAGAATTAATAGAGAATGTGAGAGGAGGAAGGCGATTAATATCCAATCCAATGCTTTGGAGGAAGGTTGTACAATGTGCATACCAAGTGGTTTGGATCCCCAATTCACATAGCCTCATGGATGATTGGAGAGCCTTGAAGGGGTATCTATTCTGTCCAATTGGTGTATCTCATCATACATCTTAGTCTATGGAGTAGCATCACAAGATGAAATATAGTTGAGATTCGGAGAGGGTGCATGCCAAACTCAGCCAAGATGATTGCATGTGGAACTGAGCATTTTTCCTAGAGGGTCCTGGATAGCATGGAGACGAGTACTCTATCAACATGAGCCCAACTACTGTGCCAAAGATCAGGGCCCCAAATCTCACAACCATACAACACTGTTGGTGTCACTAGGCGTCGAGACCGGATTGGGAGCGCCAGGCACCAAGGACCTTTGTAGGTGCTTATGACTACAGAACCTTGGAAAATTATTTTCACATGGTCTCAAGATGTTTGCTAAATATCGTTGTTGGTCTCCTGTAACTCACCGGTTGATCACCTAGTTCATCTAAAACCAACAAAGAGAGAGTACCTGTGAAACCCCAAAACACATTAGATCCTAAAAATAAAAAGAAGAAAATGGGTAGTCGACTCACCCTAGTGGTCACTTGACCGAGTAAACTTACAATCCAAAGGCTACATTACATTTCGTAATCCATGTAATTCTCTGTGTGTGTGTAGAATCATGCCCTAGGTGGCTCTTGTGCAAGATGCACTTGATAACAAGCAATAACTAGATGTAGAATATGTAAATAGATGTTTGCATGGAAAAAATAAACTTCCCCTCTATGAATTTTATCGATAAGAATGCAATCCCTTACCCCTTTGAATAGATGCTAGATGGATGCTTTGATGCTCTTGAAATTCCTTTGGATGCAACCTTAGGTGATAGTAATAAATGTTTAGAGTTTGGTCCTTTATTATGGTCACATATCTTTGTATTTATATGATTCCCTTGTTTGAATTTCGTAATTAACCACTAAAAGGCCGACCATTAAGAAAACAAGATGTCCAAAAACTAGAAAATACCTAAAATATGCGAGCAAGATACCAAAAGGTTGGGGGCACCAAGAGGGGATGTGGTGCTTGGGCACTAACATCCCGGTTGGGTGTTAGTGTCCGTTCGGAAAATCAAGTAACGAAGGTCATACTGGGAAGTAGGGTGTGTAAGACCAAGATGAAAACCAAAAAGAAATAAAAGAGGCCAAAGGCAATGATCACGTGGTAATTTTCTCGCTTAGGAATCATATGAATAGTAGTATGTGATCATGGCCTAGATATATACCCAAAGCATATGATTTAATGTCTACAAATAGGACCAAATTTAACAATACTTATACTTATAACTAAACACCAATGGCAAAAGATAAAAATGTTACGGTGACAACATTGCACAATCGAGGCACTTAAAGAAGTGATCAAAGCCTTGGAATAAATTAGACTAAGTGTGTCAAACAATGGAGTTAGAATGAAGAGAAAATTTAGGGTCACAAAACCAATATTTATTAAGTATATACATCAAGGATGTTATTTCACCAACAATCCATTACATGGGAATATGGCTAATCTTGTCAATATGCGCAACTCAACTATATTAAAATCATCACATATTACCCAATAGGCATCAAGAATATTGTCGATAATCCAATTCTAGAGCACCATCTATTCAATCGTGTCATTGGATGCATAAAATTAATCCAAAGGAATGATTATCTATGATTAACATAATGATTCCACCATTTAGGGGTGATAAATTTCATAATTCCTCCATGTCCAGGCTCATGATTACTAGTTAGAGCTAAACTATCTAGCCAAATAACTTTAGTGATAATGGATAACAAAAATCCTGCCACCTTAACTTCTTGTAAACAAAGAATGTCCATCTCTAGAAATCACTTCATAAAATCTTGTACAATGTGCTTATGAGCAGATTCTATGAAAACCTTGAAATTTTAGGAGAATAATTCATTGGAAATGAGCATCCGAAACATATCCTCCGAGTTTAGGCCCGAAAGGTCATCATAACTATTCTACAACAACCATTGTTGGTTAGAAAGAAAAAATTCACTAGATTATACTTTCTATCTAGTAGGAGGTGTTATCTTTCTTTCCTCAAGGTGGCAAGGAGGGATTCAAGAGCACTGAGTTCTGTTTAATGGGGGAAACTTGAAGCTAAGACACAAAAGAAAACCCACCCTTATCCTCGTAAAATAGTTTGAAAACTTACTAACTCCATGGATGCCCCATAAGGAGGAGAATAATACCATAGAGTAGTAGACATTTTCTTTTGAGAAGGCGAGACAAAATCCATATAATGATTGGAGATAGAAGCTCCAATAATATTAGGAAGGGTCTCGCAGATTGGTGATTGGATAGCCTATGGTTTGATGAATTTGTAAGTGTGGAGAGTAGGGTTGAGAATGGGGGATTTTTATGGTTATTTTTGTGACCCATAATGGTCCAACCATCTTTTCCAAAGATCTAAGAAGCCACAAGATTGGGATTTTGATTTTTTTGTTATGCTTGGCTAAAAATGGTAATTCAAAATCTCATGGTCTATAGTTTGGAAACAAAAATAGGGGTTGGGTTGGTTAATATAGACCACCCGTTGAGTGTACAAAGACTCCCCCACCTAGATTCCAATAGTTTCTTTAAGGTTTTGAGAAAGGTCAACCGCAACATAGAATTGTCGATGTGGTTTGGTAGTATATAAACGAATAGGTTCTTTTGTTATGATTTGGCCTATAGAGGAAGCAATGAGGTGTTAAAATTGATATCAAGGCAAGGGAAGGCTTGCAAATACCACAAAAACTAGGGCTTTAAAAGCCATATGCTTGAAAAAAATTGTGATTCCAAGGGGACACAACAAAGAGGGAACTAAACATATCAAGAGGGGGAATCGTTTAACACCATGACCACATTGGCTAGGTCAGCAAAATGGAGCATGAAAATCCCTTTGGTCATATTCTTGATGGAGTCTAGATTTGAGCCTAACTAGGACCAATCCATTTGAATCCAAGAGTGAAACATGCTTTCAAAGGTAATCCTTCATACAAAATAACATATCATGCAAAACTACTCAAGTCAATCACACGCAACATTAAATTTCTCAACCGGTAACAATATAATGGGGGAATAACATTACATCGTGGAATACTTTGGGCACAAAATTCCTCACTTGCTTCCCTAGAGGTGTCATCATAGTCCGTCGCATTCTAAATAACCAGATTATGTGATTGAGAGGCCATTTATAAAATAACTCCTTGAAGGTGGGAATTCCTAAAAACTTAAAAGCAAATGCAAGCACATGTGAACAAATCACGTAGTAAGTGGTTTGACGAGGTTCAAACACCTAGTGGTGACAATCACACAAACTATGAAACCTTAGTAGATCATTATTTTATTCTCAAAACTTTCTTCCTCCTGTTGTATTTTCAAATAGACCTATATCGGGTGCAATTTCCCGACTTATTAAATTATTAATAGTTATTTTTCATTAAAAACAATGTTGTGTGCCTACTTCTTCATCTTACTTTGAGGAGAATAAAATCTCACCGAAAATTCCTTTTCTTTTATAATTTTGTAAAGGATGGTTCCCATTGAAGTTGCATTTTTTATCTTTACAACCCCAATTATGATTACATACTTGTATACAAAGAGGACGGTCATTTTCATAAACAAATAGATTGTCACTATAAGAGATGAAAAAGTAAGTTGATGAGAGAATGCATCCACAAATTTCGATAAAGTATGCTTGGATCAATAGAAGGGATGTGAATATTAGCCAAAAGATTAATAATTTTAGATCGACAACCGAGATTGGCTAGAAAGAAATCATGAATAGAGATATCCATGATCATAAGATCCTAGCAATGAAAGTATGAAGACCGTAAGAGCGTTCGAATGAGATGAGTTCACCAAATGATTTAACAAATATAGAAAATATTATGTTAAATTCTAATTGCTTTGAGTCACAATGCAATAGATACGCAAATAAAGTACAAATCTTACCTAAGCAATAAGCAATTGGAAATCAAAACCCTAAGTGTAAGAGAAAGGATAGAGCACTTAGCTGATTTCACGATAATCCCAAAGGTGTATCGAGCTAGAAAGATGATGGCACTAGAGGGCAGATTGTCGCAATCGAGCCCAAAAAAATGCGTAATCATCGGGAATGTTGAGATTAGGGCGCCTAGATCAAGTTAGGAGCGCCTAGGCACTAAGGACCTTCTCAGTAGGCACTGTGCCTGCACGTAACCTCGAAAATGATTTTCATAGGGTCCCAAGATGTTCGCTAAATATCATTGTTGGTCTCCTGTAAGTCACCGGTTGATCGCCAAGTTCACCTGAAACCAACAAAGAGAAAGAGTACTGTAAAACCCCAAAACACATCAAATTCTAAAAATAAAAAGATGAAAATGGGGAGTCAAACTGACCCTAGTGGTCACCGATTGATTGAACTTACGATCCGGAGGATACATTACATTTTAAACTCCATGTAGTTCGTGTGTGTATAAAATCGTGCCCTAGGTGGCTCTTGTGCAAGATGCACTTGATAACGAGTAATAACTAGATGTAGAAGATGTAAATAAATGTTTGCATGGAAAAAATGAACTTCCCCTCCTATGAATTTTATGTAGAATAATGCATTCCCTTATCCCTTGAATGGATGTTAGATGGATGCTTTGATGCTCTTGAAATGCCTTTGGATGCAACCTTAGGTGATAGTAATAGATGTTTAGAGCTTGGTCCTTTATTATGGTCACATAGCTTTGTATTTATATGATTCCCTTGTTTGAATTTCGTAATTAACCACTAAAAGGCTGAACACTAAGAAAACAAGATGTCCAACAAATAGAAAAAAACCCAAAAGATGCGAGCAAGATACAAAAGGTCGGGGCACCCAGAGGGGACGAGGGTGCTTGGGCACTAGCGTCCCCGGTGGGTGTTGGTGTCCAGGACTGTAAAATCTGAAGTAACAAAGGTCAGACTAGGAAGTGGGGTGTGTAAGACCAAGATGAAAACTAGAAAGAAATCAAAGAGGCCAAAGGCAATGATCACGTAGTAATTTTATTGCTTAGGAATCATATGAATAGCGAGTATGTGATCGGGACCTAGATATATACCCAAATCACATGATTTAATGTCTATAGAAAGGAGAAAATTTAACAATACTTATACTTGTAACTAAAAATCAATGGAAGAAGATAAAAAATGCTATGGTGACAACATGGCATAATCGAGGCACTTAAATAAGTGATCAAAGTCTTAGAATAAATTAGACTAAGTGTGTCAAACAATGGAGTTAGAGTGAAGAGAAAAATTAGGGTCACAAAACCAATATTTATTGAGTATATACATCCAGGATGTTATTTCACCAACAATCCATTACATGGGAATATGGCTAATCTTGTCAATAGATAGCTCAACTATATTAAATTCATCACATATTACCCAACGGGCATCAATAAGATTGTCGGTAATCCAATTCTAGACCACCTTGTCTATTCAATTGTGTCATTGGATGCATAAAATTACTCCAAAAGAATGATTATCTATGATTAACATAATGATGCCACCATTTAGGGGTGATAAATTTCATAATTCCTCCATGTCCAAGATCATGATGACTTGTTAGAGCTAAACTATCTAGCCAAATAACTTTAATGACCACGGATAACTAAAATCCTACCACCTTAACTTCTTGTAAACAAAGAATGTCCATATCTAGAAATCACTTCATAAAATCTTGTACAATGTGCTTATGAGCGGATTCTATGAAAACCTTGAAATTTTAGGAGAATAATTCATTGGAAATGAGCATCCGAAACATATCCTCCGAGTTCAGCCCGAAAGGTCATCATAACTATTCTACAACAACCATTGTTGGTTAGAAAGAAAAAATTCACTAGATTATACTTTCTATCTAGTAGGAGGTGTTATCTTTCTTTCCTCGAGGTGGCAAGGAGGGATTCAAGAGCACTGAGTTCCTGTTTAATGGGGAGAAACTTGAAGTGATACACAAAAGAAAACCCACCCTTATCCTGTAAAATAGTTTGAAAACTTACTAACTCCATGGATGCCCCATAAGGAGGAGAATAATACCTAGAGTAGTAGACATTTTCTTTTGAGAAGGCGAGACAAAATCCATAGAATGATTGGGGATAGAAGCTCCAATAAGATTAGGAAGAGTCTGCACATTGGTGATTGGATAGCCTATGGTTTTATGAATTTGTAAGTGTGGAGAGTAGGGTGGAGAATGGGGATTTTTATGGTTATTTTTGTGACCCATAATGGTCCAACCATCTTTGCCAAAGGTCTAAGAAGCCCACAAGATTGGGATTTTGATTTTTTTTTGCTCGGCTATAAATGGTAATTCAAAATCTTATGGTTTGTAGTTTGGAAACAAAAATAGGGGTTGGGTTGGTTAATATAGACCACCCGTTGAGTGTACGGAGACTCCCCCACCTAGATTCCAATGGTTTCTTTAAGGTTTTGAGAAAGATCAACCACAACACGAGACTCGTCGATGTGGTTTGGCGATATAAATGAATAGGTTCTTTTGTTATGATTTGGCCTATAGAGGAAGTAATGAGGTATTAAAATTGATATTAGGGCATGGGAAGGCCTGCAATTACCACAAAAACTAGGGCTTTAAAATCAGATGCTTGAAAAAAATTGTGAGTCCAAGGGGACACAACGAGGAGGGAACTACACACATACCATGAGGGGGAATTATTTAACACCATGAGCACATTGGCTGGGTCGGAAAATGGAACATGAAAATCCCTTTGGTCATATTCTTGATGGAGTCTAGATTTGAGCCAAACTATGACCAATCCATTTGAATCCAAGGGTGAAGCATGCTTTCGAGAGGTAATCCTTCATATAAAATAACATATCATGCAAACTTACTCAAGTCAATGACACACAACATTAAATTTCTCAACTAGTAACAATATAATGGGGAAATAACATTACATCGTGGAAATACTTTGGGCACAAAATTCCTCGATTGCTTCCCTAGAGGTGTCATCATAGTTTGTCGTAGTTTAAATAACCAAATTATGTGATTGGGAGGCCATTTATAAAATAACTACTTAAAGGTGTGGAATGCCTAAAAACTTAAAGTAAATGCAAGAACATGTGAACAACTTACGTAGTAAGTGGTTTGACGAGGTTCAAACACCCACTTTGGTGACAATATTTATACAAACGTGAAACCCTAATAGATCATTTTTTTATTCTCAAAACTTTCTTCCTCCTGGTGTATTTTCAAATAGACCCATATCGGGTGCAATTTCCCGATTTATTAAGTTATTAATAGTTATTTTGTATTAAAAACAATCTGGTGTGTGCCTACTTCTTCATCTTAATTTGAGGAGAATAGAATCTCACCCGACAATTCCTTTTCTTTTCTATTTTTGTAAAGGATGGTTCCCCATTGAAGTTGCATTTTCGCCCTTTTATATATGGGTGACAAATGTTAGGATTCTTTGTGGATTGGTATGCTTATGGATTTTCTTAAAGTTTTGAAACCCATCTCTAGGAAGAGATGTACTTTAGTATTTTCCTAAGCTTGCACATAGGAGGCCTAGTAATCTCACATAGGTAAAGGTCCTCTACAACATGTGACCTTTTATTTACTTTTGCATTATTTTTCCTCTCGTAGGATGACTAAGAGCACTCACTATCATTAGCTCTAGCTATTGTCCTTACACTTTGTATTTGTAGGACCCTTCCTTTTCCTAATAAATAATGCATATAATTCATTAGCAATTGTAATCGTAAATTTACACTAGTTCACACGGTTTTCAATAGTGTTCATATTTAGATCCAGATCATGATTTTTTTTGCATACAAGGTAGCATATGACCCAAAAAAAATATTTATGTCTATGAGGAATTTACCTAAATAAATATGTTGGTTTTAAGAATTGTTCGTCAAATACTTTGATTAAAATATTTAAACCGTCTAAACAATTTTTTTAGTTAATCTAATTTTCAAGCTCTCCATTAAGATGAGGTACAAAGAATCAATAATGTTGTAAAGGACCAAAAATAAGGTAGGAAAAAAACAAAATCACTTATACTAATAATTTCACCGAGGAGGTGCAATAGAGATGCAAATAAGGAGGTGAAAAAGAAGTTAAAGTAGGAGTGAAGGTGAATTATTGTTTGAGGAAGAGGGTATTTACGAGGAAAAAAAAAACATTATGAGATTGAATATTCAATGTTTCTTATTCCCATCTTCACCATATTTTTCAAAAAGGCACCACTCCACGATGGTCCAATCCACTATTACTTCCTCACTATCTTCGCTCCGCACACCACACTGGAGTGGTTATTTTACAAGAGAAAAAATTTACGACCCAGTCCATTGTAGCATTCATTTATTGCCTAGCTCCACCACCTCTCGCGCACATCCTCCACCACCACCCATGTTTCATACATCATCACCTCCTTGATGTTGATCATTATAAAGGAATGTCTCTCTCGAAAAATGCTCAAATAAATCCGAATATGTGTGCCACGTGTAATCTAAAAAGAGTTTACGCGAATCGAATCGAAACGAGGCACCACGAAGTAGTTGCACTCCAACGGAATCGTGATAGCTCCAGCGTAATCACAAGAAAGAATCGATCAATAATGGAAGAACTTGCTCAACAGAAACAAAGCTTGCACATAGAGGAAAGACAACGGAGTGTCTTGGCATGCTCATAAATGAATAGTAAAAGGGTACATATAGGGTGCTGAGTAACCCTAGTGCATGACACACATGAAACCCTAAACCTAACCCATGTGAGATGACCCTCCAATATGAGAGGAGGACACATAGGATAACTCACACTAACACCCCCCTTCATCGAAGCTAGGGTAGTGGCTATGATGAGTCAGACGGAAAGGAAGACACTCCTAAACAACTAAGAAAGATGTGTCAATGGGGCCCAACAACTAAAGGCCTGATAAGGTGCCCATATACAAACACAATCTTCCTAAGAAGAAGAAGAAAAGAAGGACTACATAGCCCAAGAAGATGAGCAACTAGAAGACCTCACCCCAAGAAGAGACCGTAAGTGAAGAAACTTCATCTTAGTGAAGGGCTTGGTGAATAAATCTACAATCTGATCAGCTGTCTGAATGTACTGAATGTCGATGATACCATCATGAATAAGCTCTCATATGAAGTGCATATGGATCTCAATGTGCTTCATCCACTGATGCTGAACTAGATTTCTACGCAAATAGAGATTGTGCTCATGTTATCATAGTAGATAATGGTAGGCCACCAAAAGTGGATGCCAAACTCTATCAGAATACCTTGTAGCCAAATAGCTTCTGTGGCAGCGTTAACTGCTCCTCTGTATTTTTCCTTTGTAGATGATATCGCAATTGCATTATGCTTCTTGCTAGACTAACTAATGGGACCCGAACCAAGAGAGAAACTATAGCTAGAAGTAGATTTCTAATGATCTAAGTCATCGGCCCAATCAGAATTTGTGAACCCAATCAAGTCAATATCTACCCCTCCATGATAGTGAATGCCATCAGCATAAGTGCCACAAACATAATGAAGGATCCATTTAGTTGCTTTCCAATGTAGCTCATGTGGCTCCTATGAATTTGACACGATCCCAACAACATACGATAAATCCGGTCGAGTGTGAGTCAAGTAAATCAAGCTCCCCACCAACTGCTCGATAAAGAGTACCATCAACCAAGGGAGTAGAGCAATCTAAACCAACTTAACCCCGGAAAGAAAAGGAGTAGGAGAAGACTTGCAATCGGACATCTGAAACAAGCTAGCAAATCAAGAGCATACTTAGGTTACGAAATCAAGATTCTCGAGTCAGATTGTGAAATCTGATCCCAAGGAAGTAATGAAGCAAACCTAAGTCAGTCATGGAAAACTTGTTGGCTAAGGTGATCTTCACAAATCAATAATAGAGGAAGAGCTTCTGTGATCAACAAGTCATCAACATATAGAAAAGAATGAGTATGGATTCATCTTGCCATAGAATATAAACATTTGGATCAGAGTGACACCTAGTAAACCCTGATGTAAGTAAAAAGGAGTCCATCTTGGCATACCAAGCCCGAGGGGCTTGTTTAAGGCCATAAAGAGACTTCTTTAACTTACAAATGAGGGAGGGATCTTGGACATAACCCGAGAGGTTGTTCCATATAGATCTCTTCCTCTAGGTCACCATGAAGAAGGCACTCTTAACGTCCATTTGATGGACTTTCCATTTGTTCGCTGCAGCAATGGCTAGGGTCAGTCGAATAGAAGTCATCTTCAAACCGAGAAAAGGTTTCAGTATAATCAACCCTAGCTATCTAGGAGAAACCCTTTGCTACTAATCGCTTTAAACTTTTCGATGTCTCCATCTACTCCATACTTTGTTTGGAACACCCACTTACACCGAACGATTTTTCTTCCTTTCGGAAGAGTGGTGAGATCCCAAGTATCATTCTTCATGAGAGAGGAATACTCCTCATCCATGGTAGAATCCCACTCAGGAATACTAGAAGCCTCCCGAAAAGACTGTGGATCAGAAGCAGAGGCGAAGAAAGAGTGGGGTCCAACAAAATCTGAGCGAGTACGTCTCATATCCGAAGTATCTCCAACTAAATCTCCAGCACTTTACAAATTTTTCCTGGCCCAAAGGGGACCAGAGGATCAGGCTCAGAGTCAGAAGATTCTTCACTTGAGTGAGAAGGGACATAGTCCTCATCATCACTACTATCAGAATCAGAAGACTCAAAGGTTTGATGGTCGGGAGGATCAGGAAGAGGAGCACGCTCAACAACATCATCATCTGATGAGTCGAATCTGAATCAACGAGCTGAAAGAACCTCAATAGGTGGAGAAGTAGAAGTCGAAGAAGACTCATCGAACTTAACACTTCTCTCAATATACAACTCATGAGAAGTAGGATTCATCAATCGATATCCCTTCACACCATCAGGATACCCTATAAAGATACAAGGTTTGGATTGTGGTTCCAAAGCCTTGCATTTCTTTTTGGGAATCCGAGCCATAGCCTTGGATCCGAAGACTCAAAAGTGCTCAACATCAGGCTTGTGTCCAAACCAGGCTTCAAAGGGTGTCATCCCTCTTACTACCTTGTGTGGAACACGGTTCTGAATGTAATTTACACAATTCACTGCTTCGCCCAATACTACGGAGGAAGAGACTTCGAGTGAATCATACAAGTGGCCATCTCCTTAAGAGTACGGTTCTTTCTTTCTGCGACTCCATTCTGTCGAAGGGCTATAAGAAACGTATGTTGCAAAGAGATCCCTTCAGAAGTATAAAAATCCATGAACCTATTGTTTACATATTCACCTCCATTGTCGGTTCAAAGAACCTTGATAGACCGTTCCGCCTATTTCTCAGCAAGAGCCTTAAAGTCCTGAAAATGTTCAAAGACTTCAGACTTAAGCTTAAGAAAATATACCCAAGTATATCGCGAATAGTCATCAATGAAGGTTAGCACATAAAGAGCTCTAGTAAACAAAGGAGAAGGAAATGGACCAGAAACATCGTTGTGAACAAGATCCAAAGGACGAGTGGCTCTCCAGGCTTTTCCTTTGTCAAAGTTCTTTTCAGGATGCTTTCCAAGGGTACAACCCTCACAAAGACCCTTAGAAAACTTGACGTGAGGCAACCCGTTGACCATTTCATTTTGGCTCAATTGTTCAAGGTAGCGATAATTTAGATGTCCAAATACTCATGCCATAACTTACTAACCTCATTTACATGAGTGAGCAAGGCAGTGGGTGTAGAATCAGAAGTAAAGTGGGAGAAGGTGTACAACCGTGAATGGTGATCTGCCTTTCCCTCAGCCACTGTAGTGTCATTGTTAAGCTCATGAATAATCACCGAGTTAGGACCAAATTCCACTCGCATTCCTTCACCAAGGTGAGTAATTTGGTAAACCGATAGGAGATTGGTAGAGAGATCAGGAACACTCAACACTTGGTTAAATGTTCCCCCATCCATCTCTACCGATCCACTATTGAAACCGACACTGTCGTGTCATTACCCATCGTGATTTGGGACATTCCACAAGGTTTGATGTTGGAAAACTCAACATGCGAAGAACCCATGTGGTGCGAGGCACCGGAATCTATAATCCATGTCGATGAAGGAGCAACTCTGGCTACAAGGGCCTTTCCTTTCTTCTTATCATTTTTAGCACCTTTTGCAGCAGAAGACTCGGCCTTCGGAGCACTTTGTTTTATGGATTCAGGAACACTTATTTTATTTTTCTCAAGTAAATGAGATAAGTGATCAATCTGTTTCTGAAAATAGTGTTGCTCGTCATGACCAAACTTCTTGCAATAGGAACACAAATACTTGCTTTTTTGTGCCTTAGGCTCAGAAGTCAAAGTGTTTGTGTCATTTTTAGGTTTGGTCTTGGTTTCTTTCTTAGGTTGATCCTTTGTTTCTTTCTTCTTTTTAGTCTTCTTTCCCTTACTAGTACTTGCTACAAGGGCATGTGACTTGGACTTGAGAGACCCCATTTGAATGAGTTTGTCCTGTTCTCGAATGAGTTGGGACGAAAAATAGTCAAAGGAGGGCATAGTCCAAGTATCACCCAAAGCAACTTTTGTAGCGTAGAAAGTTGACACGAAGACAAAATATTCGGGACCTAGCTTAGAGAGAATCGACAAGATCAATTGAGAATCTTTCTTCTCTACTTGACATCCTTTTAACAACAATCTAATGTGGACAAATTTTGAGAAGAAGGCTTGTAGGTTTTCAAAGTCACTAGGATTTAACCCTAGTAGTTCATTTTCCAACTCATGCACTCTCATGTCATCTAGTTGTCCAAACATCACATCCAACGTTTTCCACGTAGATTTAGGTGTTTTGGACGCCTCAATGTGGAAGAGCAAGTCAGGAGAAACAAACATGCAAAGAAGACCTAAAGCTTCATCACTATGGTTTAACCACTTAGATTTTTCAGGTTCATCATCTGGTTTAGTCTCAGTTCCCATGGTGATGTGGAATAACCCTTTACCCCTTAGTTTCATTATTATTTTTTATCTCCATTCGAAAAATTTGAACGGCGTAAGCAAAGGAATTGAAAGTGCATCCATAGTGAGAGAGAGAGAGAAAGAAATGCAGAAAAGAAACACAACCACCTAGGATAATAACAACCCCCTGCTTTCAGACTTTATAGTTTAGTGCGTTGATTACAATCGGGTCCGTGCGTGCGGTTTGAAACACTTGGTAACTCGTCTTGCAATCAACATAATAACGCGCAAGAGAGGAGACCACAACAGTGTTTCGTGGAGCGCAAAAAATAGGACACCGTAAACAAGCACAAGCAAAAAACAAGAAAGGAGGCAAAAGCCAACCCTGGTGGTGAGAAAAAATGTCTCACGTCATAAATGGAAACCCCTTGATGCAAACTATGGCGGACGCACTCACTAGTCATAAGCAATAAAAGGGTAAAATACAAAGTTTTAAATGAACTCAAGGAGTTCAGAGAATCTTCAGAACGCCGGAAAAGAGCTCGGAAGGAAAAAAGGTGCTCAGAGTGATGTTGCACACTTGAGCGCACAATTAGAGAAAAAAATGACAATAACGTTGTTAAAGAATTACCGTTTTGAAACGTCCTATTTAGCTAAGTAAGCAATTTGGAGTTTTAAAAAAATGATAGTTTAACGTTAATGTTACTAGATGAAAAGGAAAAAAATTAATTAATTAATATAAATAGATTTAATTAAATCTAATTAATTACAAAAAAACTAATTAAGATCTAAAAAAAATTAAATCCTAATTAAAAATAATAATAAAAACTTTCCGTTTTTTAAAAAGCAATTTTAAAAATTAAATAAATCTAATTTTTAAAAGAATTAAAAAAAAAATCCGTTTTAAATAGAAAGAATGGTATTTTATTTTATTGTTTTAAACTTTACAAAAAAAAGCTTCCACGTGTTTTGTTTTTTAATAAATAAAAAGGCAAATGAGTTAAAATAGGAATTTTTAAAAAAGCTTTTCTAAGTTTTAAAATAGAAATAAAAAATACTAAAAGAAACTTACCAGTAAATGAAAACGATCCCCACGATTTGGAAAATTTTAAAAAAAGTACCAAAGTTCCAAACTCACCACATGGCTTGGTGGAAATCCGTCGAGGCGCCGAGAAGGCCGTGGAGTCCGGAGTGGGAGGTGGGAGTTGATGGTGGTGATGCACAGCACACGGTAAAAAGGCAGACATTACGCATAATAAGGAGTGGAGTCCTACGAGATCACGCAAGGTAAGTAGAACTGACCACCGGAGATGTCGATGGAATAAACCATGCGGAGCAGAGAACCAACGTAGGGCTCCAAACAACTTGGCTTCGAGCAGAAAAAATGACTATGCAGAGGCAAATTACTCAGTAGGAGTATAGTGATCGTTGAGCAAAGCAAGGATCAACACAATGTGAAGAGCCCAACGAAAAAGGAAAAGACCTAAGTTCGAGCTAAACAGAAGAGGAAAAAGCCAAAGCCAAGGAAGGAGCACGAGCACGAGCATGGGGCAGGAGAAACTCACGGCCACGTAGGTAGAACATAGGCACGACAGGCAATTAGGTTCCAAACATGCATGCAGAGAATGGCTTGGTTAAGAGCCGAACGAGTAGAAACCAGCCGGGGGAGCTCTCGGTTGGGAGATCAGTGGATAAACTAGACTACCATGCAACAACCATAGAGAAACCACAAATATCCTGCAAAAAAAAAAACACAGAGAAACCAGAAATAGAGATAAAAAATTCTAATTAAATAAAAAAAATAAAAACTAGAAAATACTCTATTTTGGATTTAGTTGCAGCTAGCTAAAAATGGTGGCAAAACCCCTGATTGCTCAAGGTATGATGAAAACCTGCACATGCAAAAAAAGACACAAAAAATGACACAACTTTCCGAGAAAGCTTGTTAGATACGTTAGCAAGGAAAAACTCAGAAAATAGTGATCGAAAAACTTGCATGCAGAGTAAAAGAACGAAACCATGAAAGAGTAATCGCAACTAAAAAATAATGAGTGCACGTTTACCCGATCTCAGCTCTGATACCATGAAAAGAGTTTGCGAGAATCAAATCGGAAATGAGGCACCACGAAGTAGTTGCACTCCAACGGAATCGTGATAGCTCCAGCGAATTGCAAGAAAGAATTGATCAATAATGGAAGAACTTGCTCAACAGAAACAAAGCTTGCACATAGAGGAAAGACAACGGAGTGTCTTGGCATGCTCATAAATGAATAGTAAACAGGTACATATAGGGTGTTAAGTATCCCTAGCGCATGACACACATTAAACCCTAAACCTAACCCATGTGAGATGACCCTCCAATATGAGAGGAGGACACATAGGATAACTCACACTAACATAATCAAATACATATTGACTATGGCAATGGTGCCCAATGAAACACAAAACAATTTGCACTTGAGTGGTGCAATGGCGGTGCATATATAAAAGCATTGAAGAAGTTAAATTTAAAGGAGTGTAGGTGAAATATTACAAGAGGAAAAGGTGCGATGAAGAAAGATATCGAAGGAGGAGAATTTCGGGGGTGGGAATACTATTCGATGAAATGTGTGTGATCCTCTTCCTACTTGAAGGAGAAAGGGGAAACCAATATTTTCAAGTGTTTATGGTGGATTTTACTTATTATATAAAAAATCACCAAAACTCATAAGACAACATGGTTTAACGATACTTGCATCGAAAATGCAATGTCGAGGTGTGTAGATGCAAAACATGCACGTGACTCCTGCTTCCCGAAACGAGAGAAACCTCGTGTGCACAAATTGATAATTGGACAAGATAGATATTAGATAAAATATGACGAGTTTATTAGAAAAGGCCGATCCCGGAACTAATGGGCTTCCTTTAAAGGGTGTCAACTCGTTTTACAATTAAGTGATAATGATAGCAAGATAATTGACAATAAAAGGATGATCAAAGTTCTAGAGGGATAGAGAGATCCTGTCTGCGTGATAGGTGGCCCAAGAAAGGGCTGCGACAAGCTTGAACTCCATGAAGTAATCGAACCACACATGTTCAACATTGTTTTGTTCTTCATGTATGAATTTAAGTTTATTTTTGATGTGCACGATGTTTGGTGTCAAGGAGATGGCACAGAGATTTAGCTTGTGCGCAATGTCGAATTGTTTCCAAACAAGAGGTTGTGAGGTAATAGGAAGGTTGTAGATACTTGTAATTAGATGTGCCGACTTGGTAGGTGATCATCTACAAGCAAAAAAACTCGAAAAAGACCGATTAGATGAAAAAGCAGTTGATATATTGATCGTGCAATCGTGAGAAATATGATTAAAATGACAAAAAGATAGTGATCGCTAGAAATTTGAGGTAATTGTTGACGATTACTGTGGAAAAGGTTGATTCCTTAATAAGATACAAATTGGATGTGAAACAAGTGATTTATGGATTGATACGGTCATGTATACGACTTGTTGATAAACTAAATGCAAAAGCAAATGACGAAGACTTACCTTTGATGAGGAATGTTAAGAAACGGTGTTGTGGGAGTCTTATAATGTTTGTGAAGCTTCCAAAGACGTGACTAAGATGCAAGAGATGTCGGGATATTTGAAATGATATCACTTAAGTCGTCGATGAACCAAAGCTTCACTACAAAAATACGAGGATCCTCATTCATGAAGATTGGTGGGATTTTTATAATCCACGACGATTAGTTAGAATCGTTGGCGATCCGAAAAAAGTGGGAAAATCAAATTTTGAAAATGGTTTCAACCACTTCCAAATGGGCTAATTCAAATATGGGAATGATTGAGGATGGGTATAAATTGCCAAGTTTCTTAGGTCCAAATTTTAAGTACTATAATTTACAACGAGACACTTCAATCTCTCTTTGTCCCTACATAGTTATTTTAGCCCAATAACCCCTTATTACCATAATGCACAAATTTAAATATCCAATTTTTATACTTTTAATGACATTTAATCCATTAATACACATTTAACCTTATTCACACATATTTTCTCATTGTAAACACCCTCCACTCCATTAAGCTTCTTATTCTCATTTTCAAATACAAAACCATCAAAATCACTTATTGTCTCTATAATAATGTCTTAAACATAACCTTAGACATATATCTACTTTTAATTTTGAATTTCACGACCTTTAAACAAGTTCGCAACCTTTTCAAAGATTCAGCACCAAATTTATCCACCTGCTATGAACCCATTCCTTACCTTTCCAACAATTATATTTTCAAATGAGCAACTTATCATACTTAGTCTGGTGTGATTTTACAGATTGAAGCGTGTGAGCCTAACCTCCTTATCCACATACGGATTTGCAGCATTCAAACTGAGGTCGTGACTCGTGACTGCACCAAGTAAACATCCTTACAAAGCACGCCTCTTCATGTAAAATTAACGGCGATGTGTGACAGTAGTAGGTACTGGTAGTGGCTGTCACCTTCAAACACTCCTAGCGAGCGCCTGTAAACCTCCTACTGCTACTGCTACTGCCCTCGCTCGCCAAGTAAACAATAAACGTGCAATTGCAAAGCACGCCCCTCCAATGAAACACCCACTTTATATTTCCCTGCACATTCCACTTTCCCCTGATCGGAGTTATAAGCTACGCTCATTCCATACTTTGTTGAAGGAATTTAGCCTCAACCAAAACGCACGAGTTTTTTTGTTCTTTTGGGCTCGCAATGAACGCTCTGCGCTTCAGACATGGGATGTACTGGAAATGGAAATGGGCAGTTTCGAATTATTCGTCCGCTCTCACAGTTCAGAAACATTCCTACACTTCAAATGCAAAAGACTACCGTAAGGAAGCCCTTGTAAACTCTTATTGCAAGCGGGCAGAATCATGGTTGACGCGCAAGCAGATGGCAAAAGCAGTACAAAACGCTGAGAAAGCCTTGAAACATGACTCTGTACACCTCAACTCCCCGATTTGCAAGGGCAAAGCTTTGCACGCACTCGGGGAGTACACCATGGCGTCTTCCTGCTTTCAACAAGCACTCCAACAATCCTCAGATGCCGCAGAGGAAATAAAGGCGCACTATGAGATATCCAAGAAGCTCGACACAGGCATGGTGTCTTTGATATCTCTGCCTATTTCAGGAATGGCTGCAGGGCACAAGATATTCCCGAGGTAAGCAATTATATTGGTCCTGTAGTCATTAAAACTTCGCCGGGGCGCGGCAGAGGCCTGTTTGCTACTGGGGATTTAGATGTTGGGGATACCATTGTTGTGGAAAATGCTGTTGTAATGAGTGATGTGTATAGGAGGGCACACCCTTATGCTTTAATAGACAATGAGTTGGCGGAGATTGAGCAGCTGAGGCATGATACAGTTACCCAGGTGATTTCTTCTGCAGTGTCATCCCCCAGAATTATGCAGCAGTTGCAGCACCTCATTTTCCCCTCACAGGTTCCTGACATGGAACTGTTCCGGATAAATTGCGGCAATTGGAGCAACATCGATGCTTGCAAAACCTTGCAGAATTTACAGCTAGACAGGGAGAAACTTAGAAACTCAATGGATCTCAATGCCCTACTCACATATATGACGCAAAGGAAACGAGATGAAGAAGGTAAGTTTGATGAAGATGGCAATCCCTGGGCAGGAAGCATTACACTTGATAGATGGGGATTTTGGGCTCTTACATCTTTCATCAACCATTCATGTTTCGCAAATGCAAATTGCATGGTAGTGGGAAAAGCCATGTTTATCATAGCTGCCAGAAAGATTTCTCTAGGAGAGGAAGTTACAGTCTCTTACTTTAAGAGTCTTACACCTTTGGAATTGCGACAGTATTATTGTAGCGAATTGGGATTTCGGTGCGAGTGTAAGCGGTGTATGTTTGAACGATCCTTGGGCCCAGAGTATGGTAAATTGGCTCAGAAGATATTCACTAAATATACCTGGTTGGTCCCTCATGTCCCACAATTTTCACCAAAGGGTATTTTGTCCTTATTAGAGCTGCTTGCACAGTTGGAAGAGGTTGATGCGGACATTGAAGGGAAACAATTCATACATGCATCTTTCATATTTATCTACAGCTGGTTGACTAGATATGTGTTTCCTGGTACTAGTGTGCTCCCGCATTTGCTTCCAACTCCAATAAAACTGGCAGAGGCCATCCAATATTGTGCACCAGGGTCTGAGTCATCCTTTAATGTGTATTCAAGACTTGTGGATGAGGCCAATGGACAACAGAAAAATCTGCTTCTTCAAAAGCTAATGGAAGTGGGTATAATGATGATTGGAAAACAGGAAGAACGCGTGCTTAAAGATCTAGTGAGGACAAAGATGGAGGAACGCTGGATCAAAGTCTCCAAGATTTGGGATGGAAGTGGAAAGTGAGTTTGATTTACACTTTTCAGTGGCAAGCATGGGTGACCTGCAACAATTGATAAATTATCTAGCTCTTTGAAACACTACAGCTCTCCATTAGTGTCATTCCAACCTGTTATTTTTGGTAGAAATGCTCCTGGGTGATTATCTGATTCATGGTTGGTCGTACTAGATTATTACCCATTTGGGTATGCAGCATTGTGTTCAATTCAATAGGATGCTTCCCATGCAGCATTGGTATTTTTGACTGATTTGAGCACAAGCCTTAGGTTTTGAAAACACCCAATTTCAATTTTTTGTCATCTACTTTTATATTAAGACACACTTAATACTGATTCTAATGTTCGCCATTTTGTGAAAACCACATAATAGCAGTGAAGGAGAGCACTTATTTTTAACTTACAGATCAGTATTTGTCATTATGTCCGTTGCTTTTACTATCATCCAGGAGTCAGTTTTGTTTACCATGATTATATATCCTCGTTTTATGTTTTTGTTTTGTGAATATGTATACTTTGGTAGGCTGCTTGCAGGAAGAAACAGTTTTCTGCTTTACGTTTTTATGGAATCATATATTCATTGGCAAAATCTTAATGTGGGAGCTGTTTTGCTTTCTTTTATAAATGCACCAAATATTTACAGCTCAGGGGATAAATGGTTCATCCTAGGTTTTAGGTCACTATTGTAGATTGGCAGGATTGTGCTTACTCTGCTTAATTATCAGCTTAAATTTTAGATATTTGATTCCTATTATGGAGGACCTATGGCAACATGTGCACAGTTCAAATGGGTTACATAAATGGTGATTCTAAAGCTCAACTAACTAAAAAAGGAAATCTATATGAATGTTGAATGGCTAATAACTTTGCCTCTTCAGTTTCATGCTTTTTTAGATTTTGACAAGAGCTGAAATGGATTTTCCTTCATAGTTCTTAGATTTTCCAGCGATAACTGAAAAAGTAATTACAATATTGGTTTTCACTCCAATTCCCTTAAAATCTCTCTTATTGTGAAGGATCTATGACAGGACTTAGTTAAGCTAACCAGCTTACATACAATTAATTTGATCCGTATAACAGAAGTTAGTTGAGCTACCCAGTTTTCATTATGCAATTCAACATTCCAGTTCATGTTTGTTCTAATACTTTCCTTGGTTTAGTGTTGGTCTAATCTTATCAAGCAGATATAAACAATCTTTCTTGCAGCTCAGTTGGAAGTCGTAGTGTTATAGATAGTTTTGAAATCCTCTCTGCATCGCCAGGTTAGTCTTATGAGCATTGTAATTCATAAGGTTATGAAATAGTGGATGTAGTGAAAAGCAGAAAGCACATTCATTGATTCAATCATGGGACACATACTCTGTATGCAACTCTGTATGCTCCTCTGGATTCCGAGTTAGGGTTTTATTCCTTCATATTTTATAAGTAAAAGTTTGGTCCCTGTATTATACCTTCAAGCAAGCGCTCTGTTCCTTCATATTCTGCAAACAAGGATTTTGTCCCTATATTACTTAGTAAACAATCTTATTTTTATCAATCAAAATAAAAGATTTATTCATCTACTGAGTTTTTTTTTTTGGGAGAGAGTATTCCTGCCATTTGAGTGCTAACTATTTCGTCCTTATATATACCTGCAACTTAGGGATTTGTCCCTACATATTTTATAAATAAGGGTTTTGTCCCCATAAATACCTTTTATTAATTCAAATACAATATCATTGATTGTAGAGTCTTGGGAGAAAATATTCAAACAATGTACTTGTGGGTGCCTAATTTTATTGTTATAAATCTTTGTTATTTACTATATTGAGTGTAATAGCGCATAGCGTATTTTCAAGTATAGTATAATGTTCTAGCGGCCTATGCCAAAGATCTGATACATATTTTGTTGTATGACAGGAAGCTGTTGTTGAAATATAAGTAGAATTTTCAGTAATTTGTATTCGGTTCTTTTTTATCCCCACAAACAAATTCTTGTAGTTGTGTTTTTTTATTATATAGGATTATCCATTATATTTATGATATCTTTCAAAATTAATTTTATTATACCAAAACCATTTCAACATTAGATTGATAGACCTATTAATACTTAATATAACGGAGTTACATAGACCTAGAAAGAGATGCTATAATCGAAAAATTAATTTACATATATTTTATAATACTTTAAAAGACATTTTATATTAATAATGTATTGTTAATTTTATTTTTGGATAGAATTTTTGAAGTTATTAAGTTTATTTCACTTTTTACGCCGAAGGCGTTCCCCCTATGGGAAAGGCACTTGCGGACGTTTCTATGACTGTCTTAAATTTGACAGTTTGACGGCCGTCTAGACGTTTTTGTTGTTTAACAGTTTTTTGGGACGTTTTTACTTTTTAACAGTTTTTAGATGGGTCGACTGAACTCCAGTCGCATGTGCTACTCTTTTATTTTTGTAAAACCTGCATGTGGAAGTGGAGGTGGATACATTGGGGCTCATCCAGCACACCAACGCATCTTGAAGCTTCTGTGTTGCATTTCAAGCGAAGACACCGATTTCAAGTTGTTGGTGTATGAATACATGTCCAACGGGAGCTTGTCGGAGCGGTTGCATCATCGTGATTTGCGAACACCAGATGAAAGGGCGTTGTCGTGGCCGATCCGTTATAATATTGCACTGGGCCGTTTTCAGGAGTGTCCATTCTTTGAAATCAATGTGTTTTTTTGGAATCCCTGCCGGTTAGGGTCTATATGACGGTTGGGATTTGAAAACGCATTTGTCTATTGCGGGCGCGTTAGATACAAATATGGAGAGCGAGAGACGTGATCATGTTTTTACAGTCATCCGTGGGTTGCTCTGCCTTGCAGAGATTTCATACATTTATTAGGGTTTTAATTTTCCTGCCCTGTTAGCTTGGCAATGTCACTATTCTCATTATCCCCACGAGACTTCTGGTTTCAAATTGGGTATGATGAGATGTATCACTAAGGGAAATATAAATCTTTTGGGAATGACAAAAATTCTGATGCCGAGGCAGGGGAGATCAGTGAAGGAAGAGGAATAGATGAGACATTTACGGACTCTAGAATATAATTATATAATTGAGCATGTAAGAGATCTTCGATAGAAATAAGGTTCCCTCTTGGTGAGAGAAAATGACTTTGACAGGACTATTGGTGGCCCTACTGATAAGAATGTGTTCAACATCATAGTTACGAAGGTCAATCTCACCATTGGACTGGTTCCCAAAATGAAAATTTTCGTTGGGCTATTGGGTTTTGTTCTCATGAGAACATCGAGTATGGGTGATGAATTTCATAAAGAATGACGCAGTTCAGGTAGCTACTGGTCACCAGATAGGGAAAGGGGGAACAGTTGTTCTGTCATAAAAAATGAAAATAGAAAAGTGTGGAAGCAAGAAGTGCTCCTTACAATAGAGCAATGTGGGTTGTTCTCAAGGAGACGAGACTTTTGGAGTAATGTCTTTGTATGATTCAAATGATTATCAAGATATCTCAATTTTAGAACCGGATGTCAATAGATTTTTCTAAAATCTCGAGGATTATAGGAGACTACAATATGATTGAGGACAAACAAGATTTAAAAAGAGGTAATCCCTATAACTAGAAAGGTGGTAATGTTTTTTACAAGTCTAAAATAAAGAGAGAAATAGCAGTATAGAATCTTTTTGGAGAAACAAAAACACTGGCAAAGGGATTTGGTTTGCATGGTGCAATGATTAGCAAGGAAGAGATAATTTACTCTACACTATATTAATTCGTGGTATCAAGAGATCTCATTAAAATTATAGAAAAACAATGGCAGAATTCAGTAGAAGCCCATTCTTTCATCTTATCTAATCATCACCCAATACAAATGGAAGCAAACAACAAGACATCAACAATTAGCTCTAAACTTGATGGTCTAAAAAAGAATGTATCCCATCTGAAAGATGAGAATTGTTTACAACCACTCAAATATATTTGGAAATTAGTCAATATACCTTCTATACCTTCTCAAATTTGTCATATCAAGAGATGGGAAAAATTTATGAGTTCTGTACAAAATATCAGGAGTTTCTATGATAGTGAATCCAGAGATAAAGCAAAAAGGAGAAAGAGAGCAATGAGGGATGCTCAAGAAGCACTCATCAGGGTTGAGAACCGGTTCCAGGGAAATACTAACAATGTGGAACTCTTTAAATAGAATGTGAAAATCAACTGAACTACAAAACCAAGGGTGCCCTTAGAGCTAGGATGAGTTGGTTTAAAACTTAAAAGAAGGCAAAAAAACATTTTTGTTAGGATGCTTGAAGCCAAAAAATATTTGAGAGAAAGTTTAACCAATTGAGGCAGAAGGGAAGATGATTTCATTAGGGATGAATCCAATGAAGCCTTCCTTGAATTATAAAGGAATTAATTTTCTGCTTGGGGGTCTAATGAGGACGTGGAAAGAAATAGAAAGATCTACCAATGAGTGGTCCCAGAGAAGGTAGGCATGACAGGTGCCTTGGAATTTGTAAAGAATCATATGAAGGACGAAATAAGGTATGACATACTCACCATGAGTGAGGACAAGCCTCCAAGCTCTGATGGCTTCCCAATTGAGTTCTACAAGGCACACTTGGTCTTGAATCAACACGGGGATGATCATACTGACACCTAAGAACAAAAACAAACACATAAATAGGAATTGGACGTGAATTACATTCTAAATGATCCCCACTTAATATTAAGGGCGAGGGTTAGCAATCACATGTGTTTCATGAGATGTGAATGCCGAACGGTATATGTTATTTGATTTAGAGGTATAGTTATTACTTTTGTAGTTGATGTTGATTAGGGGTGTGATTTTTTTCGTAAGTGTAGAAATATAGATGGGCCACTTAATTTTAAGGTTGTTTATACATTTCAAAGTTATTATAAATTCGTACATGAATACATTTGATACCGTTTTCAATAGTTAATTTTTTTAGTTGATGTTGTATGTATTTAATTCGGCTTTATTGTGTTAGTTGTGCATCGGTTGTTCGGTTGGTGTTTTGTTGGAAAAACATTTATTGTCCAGTTGATAACGTGTGTGATTGATAGTTGTAGTGTAGGAATTTAGTTGAAACATTACATTGAAATGTTGTATGTGTACATTTAATTATGTTACAGATTCGTACATTTAAAGTTGCTTTTCATATTTGAACTCCACATGCATTACAATTGAATTTAGTTTTATATTTTGACTTATTTCTGCATTTGTATGTCATCAAACTATGTATCGTTCCTTGGTAACCCGCATGATCTTTATCCAACAGGTGGTACTCCATGATATAAAATCAGCACATGTACAGAAGTCTTCATGTAATAACATGTTTAGTTCAAATAAAATAGATATGAGATTTGCAAATGTATATGTACAAATTTGTAACAAGTTTGAAATCTAGATATGGAACCTTTAAATGAAGTGGTTCATCTATATATCTACACTTACAAAATCAATCACACCCATTATCAACATCAACTACAAAAGTAATAACTATCCCTCTAAAACAAATAACATATACCGTTCGGCGTTCACATTGCATTGTACACATGCGATTGCTAGTATATATGGTTATTAACTTTTACAATGTTGTAACTAAATATATTGTGTCTTGAGGTTAAAATAGTAGGTTAAAATATTTGTTTATATACGAGATGAAGTGATTTTTATCAATTTAGTTTTAGCTTTTTCATTCAAATAAAACCTTTGTCAAAGTTATACTTATTTGTTTTATTGTTTTAATAACCTTTAGTTTTTATGGAATATGTTGTTTTTCATGTAATCAAAGTCTAGTAACTCAATTTTTGCTCATTATTTTTAATTTTAGAATAGATAAAATGATGTCAAAACAAATGTGTCAATTGTGATAGGTATAATAGTTCGAGTCTTATCTCTTGTTCAATCATTCTTGTATGTTGTCAATAGTCAAAGATAAATTCAAATTTCTCTCTATTGTAAATGGAGGTAATATTGGGCGATCGATATCTAATACAATATGTATTTTCATATTGTGGGGGACATCTTCTCATCAAAACATCATACGCTTAAGCTTCAAGATTTTTTTTTTTTTGTATAAGTAATAGTCGATGGTGGATGGAGGCATCAAAGGAAGGAGGCCAATCCAAGCCTCTCATCGACCACTAATGAAAGTATTGCGTATTGAGATACTAGCAACAAATATGCACAAAAATTACTTGTTGTCAAGGACAATTTTCAATGGAAATGGAGATCGTTTGTATTGTTTACGATTGAGTGGTAGTGGTCAAGGGAAGAGGCTACAAACGCAACAATTGGCCTAATCCTCAATCTTATTTTAAGTTTATTTTTGTATGGTGTATGAATTATTTGTATTTTTCCCCTGTCGTGATGATGATTTGAAGATCCAGGATAATAGGTATTATAGTAGGGGATGTTCTTAGCAAGTGATATAGAAGAGTCATCCCACTACTTTTTGACTAGTTCAGTTAGTGTATCCTAATTTGTGGTACATGGATTCAAATAAAAAGGTTGGTGGGCCTTTGTTCATGATTGATGTGGTTTCCATGGTCAATGTGTGTGTCAAGACCATGTAAGCTCTAGGGGAACATTATATTTAGTTATTAAGTAGTGTTTTTCCTTGTATTCATACTAAGGTGGATGATGTTGGGAATTTATTTCTAATGCTCACATATGTTGTGTTGGACTTTATATTTGTATATAGGTAAATATATTAGCTAGGAAAACAATAATTTGTGTGGGTATTCAATATGTATGATATAATATGAATGTGAGAAATAATTCCCCACGCAAACCACCCTGCTCGTGGGTTTTGCTCAGTGGTGAATGCAGATAAGTGCCCGCAATCATTCCATGGAATTAGTTCAGGCGAGGACACCACCAAACTGAAGCACTGCAAACACCTTTCACAAGAGTTGGACGCAACTCTGGAATGGACATATCATGTGCCAAATGGATCACTAGATTTGTCCTTCAGAGCGTAGCTGACGTCCAAAGCAGGGTGGGTTGCGTGGGGAATAAACCCACCTCTTGAACTGATATAATATGCATGATATAAATGAAATATACACAATTTTGCATTGACATATTGAACTGAACCTATAAACATTGACTCTCGATTGTACCAAGTATGTAACATATATGTTGCATAATCACTCTTATGCTTTAGAGAGAATAGTGAAGGAAGGTCCAGTGAAAGTTACACCAAGGTACATATAGGATAAAACCACTTCAACGAAACTATATTGTAAATGATATTATTTTCCTCGGATTTTTCTTAGTTTTGTTGAAATCCATAACCTTTGTTTTGTTGAAATTCTAAGCTCAATTTGTAGGCATGCAACATTATGTGACATGAGAATGAACTCATTAGAAAATAATAAAATAGAGATTATTATATCATAGAGAATATAATTATCCCCTGTTTTCCTTGAGCTTACAATGATATCCTCTAATTTAGATCTATGTAGAGACTAAACAAAGTAGGAGAAAGTAGAAAAACTTGTTTAACACCAATGGTGTTATTGATATATTTTGTAAAACTAGTATGAGTTCATATTTTTCTATATTTCATTTCTTAAAGTATCGTCACAATTAGAATAACCAAATGATTTAAGATATGGAGATCTTGAAGATGTAGGATTAGAAGTTGTATAGGAATAGTGTCAAATGCCTTCTAAAAATAAACAAAACATTAGTAAACCTAATACTTTTTTTCTATTACGTCTTTGATTATAACTCTAATCATAAATATATGGTCTATTGTATTATGATTTCTTCTAAAACTTGCTTGCATTTTCCCCAAAGTTTCTTGGACTCTCCAAATCTAGGAATCAAACTATCTAACACTTTAGCAAATAACTTACTCAAGGCATGCCAACCATGATGATTCTACAATTATTTGGATCATGTTGGTTACCTAACTTAAATACGGGATACATTATATTGGATGTCCATGCAAGTGGAAATCCATAAGCCATTGTATTAAAAATATTAGCAATATATATTGTCATCTGATTTACATGTCTTTTGTTTGAAAATAGCTTCCAATACCATACAATCTTTGAAGATACATTGAGTAGGTTGTAATCTATTTCCAATTATAATTAGGACTTGGGACGTGGCTTGGAATGTCTTATATAGAATAGTTGTAATTGGACCAAGTATCCTTCTCGGATAAGGTATAAGAGGATTTCCTTCGAAGGAAGGTTTTCCAAAATGATTTAGCATTCAACCATAGCATGTTGAGTGTATCTCTTGTTTTCTTATTCAAATATAACATATTCTTATTAATCAATGTTAATCAACTTAATGGTTCATTTGAATAATTAATCATTACATTATCATGAGTCAACAACCTTTTTGACATTTTACATTTTGATCAATATTTATCATTTAAGGTTTCCACTATTACTATAATATATGTGGATTTGTTGTCATATTCTTCTTATCCTTGAGGATAGGTACACATGATGTGCCTAAAATGTTATATTTATTTTTATATAATATGATAGATCCAAAATATCCATTTGAAACACACATCATCATGGAAACTTATAAAATCTTAGTGCATCTTGGAATTTCTTCTACGCCTCTTAAAATCCTCACCCACTTTCATTCATTCAATATTATTTCAATAGATAAAATGATAAGCCTTTTTGAATTAACTTACTCATATAGGGATGTTGGTGAGTGATGTTATAGTAATCTTAGAGAGATCTCTAAAACTACTATCAAACCAACCATTGTGGAGGAAATAAACAAGTGGGGGATAATAGAGTGATTATAAATAGAATGAGGGAAGGACTTAAGTGTTGTATTCTAAATTATTATAGAGTGAAATTCATTGCTTTCTACTGGGTTATTAGGAGAATTTGTTTATATGAGGTTATCTTTCAAATTTTCAATGTAAAATTCAACAAAAGTATGGACAAAATAAATTTGAATCAAAGTGTTGGTTATGATAGTAAATAATATAATATCTAAGGTTGGAGAGTATGATCTTTAATAGAATTGATGTGTGGTCTATAAGGGGTGGGGGGAGAAAGCATCCACTCTAAAATAAAATATTAATGGCCACAAATATTTATTGGTTAAACATAGTCTACCACACTAGATCCCCTACAATAAGGATAAAAAGTAAAGTCACTTGTTTAGGAAAGCGAGAGAGTCCATTTAGCACTAACATATCATTAGATTCGCCAAGTCAGATCAAATGTATGCCATAAGGTGTAATGGAATGGTCAACGAGTGTCTGTAGATGTTTATCTCCTCTTTCCTTTTTACCCATATTAGATCTCAACTAGAATCAAAGTGTGAGCATAGTAGGTTACACATACAAGCATTGAAGTCTTAAAATAAAAGGAATCATCCCTATAAAATAGGAGCCAAGGATTTTTAAATAAAAACATTCAATGACTATGTATGAGGGGACTGAGGGATAAACTTTCCCCTACCAACTTAGGGACATGTTGTCCATATGGCAACATGAATAATATTTGTTTAGAGATATTAAAATTCAATAAAAATATGGACAATTTGTTTGCTTGTAATTCTTAGAAAAATCTCACTTCAAATTTTCAACACAACAAAATTACAAATTGATGGGACCACTAAAATACAACTGCATTTTGTCAATAAAACCTACTAAAAAGTATAATAAGCCCTCACCGTAGGACCACAACCTAATAATTTTTAGTTCTGACATCTCTAATTTATTATTGAACCTATTAGTAAGAAGTAAAAGCCTACACTTAATAGTAAGGTAAATGTCTCGAGAAAATAATTCTTGATGTCAAGAACAAATTGTTATCATTCATTTAATTAGGTCGATAGGCATACCTTCAACTAGATGAAGACTCTATGGAGCTAACAAGAATACATTGCATCAAAATAACAATACATCACACTTAAATCTATATCTTCACTCTTCTACTCTAAAGGGTTCATTTTTATCAAACACTTGGCTTTCATATCTACTTGTTTATATGAAGTAGTTAGTTCTCTTGCACATGTCGGTGTCTCCATTACACATTGGAGATAAAGAACGACACATGTTTTACATTCGAGATGTCCTAAGAGTCCAAAGTAACAACCACTTGCATATATCGCGAATTTTTGATCAAAAGGTGGTCCAAGGTGTCTCGTGGGGCCTACGCCCACCATAGGAAAAAGGAGCCATCGACTCCTAGTTACGCAACCATTGCGCTCTTCTTGAAATCTTTATATATCCAAGTCTTTGTTTTCTCGTCTTATCTTAAGGTAATACAACTTTCTGTTTTCATGTGCCTCAACAATTGCTTCTTTTCCCTATTTCAATAATTGATCTTTCCTCCTCCTCAAACTAACAATAATGCATTGCACTCAAATCTACTTCGCTTTCATATCCTTTTTGTACATGAAACTTTTAATATTTTTGTGACTATCGGTAATCCCATTGCATCCCTCTACACGTATGTTTTTTTTTTTTTTTTGTGGAATCATCTAAGGATGAAAGTTTTAAGCTCTCGACTAGCCCTCAAATTAAACCACATAATCATGGTGCCCTATCACCAAGACATACCTTAACACGGAGCCGAGATTTAAACCTTGAAGCTCCCAATTATTAAAAGACCTAAAAACCATCACACCACTATCCATTAACACACACATATATTAAAAACGAAAAACCTTTAAATATAATTTACATTAATATTTTAGGTCACTCTATTACAATCATATGATCTGCTTTCCCAATTGATTCCTTAAATTCACCCCTTACAACTTCCTACTCGGGAGAAGTGTTGCAAATTAATTATTCTGAAAAGACTTGTACATGAACTGCTTTTTTAAATACAAAATATACTTTTGTTTCAGGAAAAACCCTTTAAAAACAAAGTTTGGTAGTGCTAAAAATAATATCAGTATCACCTAGTATATGAGAATTAATGAATAATTCCGTGTATATTATTTATAGGCCACAATGTTTTCGTTCTTTCATAGCTGGGAATAATTGCTCGATTCCTCGCCATAGGCGTGAATCAAGCTTTCACGAAAAGCACATTTGCATGCTGCATAGCCTGACATCATACTTTGGTCCTTTCTGGCTTCTTTAATATATTCCTTTTGGATCTGGTATTCTTTCATATTATGATATTTTCTTTACAAGCTCAGACTTTATCAGGAGTCGGGACACATCACACAAAAAACAACCACCAATCAACTATGCAATTTGGTAGCAAAAGGACAAAATACAGAGCTTTTAAAGTTCAATTAATGAATTGAAAGGAAATTTCTTATTGCCGTCCACACCAAATTAATCAGCTTCTCTAACATTTTTATCCTAGTCACTACAAATAGTTTCCTCAATATCTAGTGTTTCAGTATTTTTTAATTTCACTAAAAACATGCATGCTCTCCTTCCATTTGAGTGGTCCACCACTAACTTGTCTGGCATTTAAGACTAAGAATTATTCTTTAATTGAGATACTAATATCTTTTCCCTCGTTTAATTTTAATTTATATGTACCTTTTTTTTTTTGGGTAATGCTCATAAATCAAATTGAAATCTATGAGATAATTTTAAACTTTTTATTCACAATTTTTTTGTTTCTTTTTAAGATTTGGAGATTCATTTTTAATCTAGTACCCCCTAATCACTCATTTGTGATTTTTTTCATCTATATACTTCTCATATACATCTCTTTTCTTATGACCCTAAACCATTTAGGTTTTCATATTTTTACTTTTTCCAAATAATATAATTATCCAATCATAATGATTGCTTCTAATGACAAATTTACTTATTTTACTAGAAGTTCATTTTAAATTAACATACCAAAAGAATAAAAGGAAAAATGTTGTTATTTATGAAGAGGGTAAAAGTATAACAAAATCTAGTAGTACTAGTCTAGACAAGGGGAAAAGTTAGGATCTCAATGAGTTGCAGGAAGAAAAATTTGGATCTCAAAGAATCGCACGAAGAAAAGTTTGGATCTGAGAGAGTCCCATTTGTGACCCAGCTTAACCTAGTGTTCAAGTTAAAAAAAGCTATCTTAAGTGAAGTTGGCTTTAACAGAAGAGTTGCTTCCAATTTTTATTTTTTTATTTTTGAGTGGGTGAATTTTAGGGTTCAAATGAGTTTTTTTCTAAATCTGATCAGTTAGGATGATAGTATGTCAAGTTATTCACTGAAATATAAATAAAATTAATAGATAGGAAGGTTTTCAACTGAAAGTCCAAACTACCATAAAAATCTTCCATACAAACAAATATGCTATGAAACAACCTTCCACACAAAAAGTGTGTTATAAAACCACCTCCCATATAAAAAAATATGTTGAGAAACAAATTTCCTGCAAAAAAATATACTAGAAGCCATCCTCTCATACAAAAAAATGTGTTATGAAACAACCTTCCATACGAAAAAAATATGCGAGAAACGATGACCTATACCAAAAAAATGTGATAGAAAACAACCTCCAATACAAAACCTGTAAACACTCCTGAAAAAAACTAGCAGAAAAATCAATAATAAAAAGTGTGCTGGGAAACAACCACCTATACAAAAACTGCAAACACACTGCAAAAAACTAACCAAAAAATGTCAATAATAAAAGTGTGCTGAGAAACCATCTCCTATAAAATGAAAAAAACTGACAAAAAATAAAGTCAATAATAAAGCAGCCCACTGGTTTGACTCTGTATGTTTTTAGTTCAATGAGGAAGAGTGGGAAAAGGAAAAAGAACTGTAGTCCAATTTCAAAACATTCCCATACTTCTTTCACAGATTTCGACTTTGCAGTCAAAATAAACCACAAAAATATAATATAAAGAGAAACCATAATAGTTAATCCACATATTACAGCCAAGATACGAGTCTGTACAATTTTATGAGTCTGTACAATTTTATTTTTTACTGAATTATAGCAACAACTACAATGATATTCAAACACTTTGCAGAAAAATACATTCTAAGCAGCGCCACAAAAGGCCCAAGGATTTTGGCCCTTCCTATTGCAAATCCAAACAAGAAAAAGATAGGATTGAAAAAAAAAAACTGATAATCATCGTCAAACTCAAAGAGACTGAGAAACTCTGCTTGATTTTGTGTCATCCAAGATGACCTCTGCAGCAGGCTGAAGATCTACAGTCACTGGAGGACCCATCATACCTTGGTATTGAGGATTCATAACCGCAACCTTTTGAGTATAATACATTTGTTGAGGAAGGGGATTTGGGTTTGCTGCTTCATACGCTGCGTGTGCGTAGGCATATTGATCAGAAGAAGGTATAGCAGGAGGTCTCGTCATCATCCTAATGTCAGAAGCAACTGGCCTTGTGGGTCTGTACATTGGGATCTTGGCTGCTGCTTTTGCAGGGTATGGAACAGGGTGACCCTGCAACCTTCTGTGTCACCGGTCCAGGTGGCAATACCTGTGCTGGCTTGGCCGCGATCATGTCAGCAGTGTAGGGAATGGAAGCAGGAATTCGCTGGACTGGCATGTATGCAGGCTGCTGACGTGGCAGGGCCTGCTGAATCACAGGGTGGGCTGTTGCTGCTGACGGAGCAGGAACGAAGTACATGGGAACCGCCCCGTCATCGTGCATTTGCCAGTATGTTGCTGCGGCTGGTATTTGTCCATGCTGGATAAAATGAGGTGGCTGTGTGAATTCCACGTAATTCGGATCTGGAACATATTGCGGCTGCTGCATCAGCATTTCCGGCGGCGCCTTGTAAACCTCGTCCGATCGGAGCTCTGTCGGGATTGGCTTATTTCTGTCCTGTTGAGGGTTTCTGGAGTCGTCACCATAGGCGGAGAGATTCGAACCGCTACCCTCTCGTTTAATGCTGGCAAGGCTCGAATTGCTGCCCTCTCGCCGCATGGTGCTAGATTCCGGCGGCAAAGTAGCATCTTTGGGGCCGCCGGGAAAGCTCGACTGGTTGCCATCCCGAATCACAGTCGGCGATTTCGCGGCCGGACTAAGCGCCACCGGCTGGCTTTCCGTCGCTAGATCCAGAGGCTCCCGATGTTCTTTACCGATCTGAAATTGGTTGAATTCCTTCGCTAAACCCTCGGGCGAATTTTTGTTCATGACGTCAGGCTTGAACATTATTTTGGCCATGGGATCCTCCAAAACCAGGCGGGGTCCTGCGTTCGAAGCCCGATCTCTTGTGGAGCTAGAGGTTGTGGGAGTATTTCCTCGTGCATCTCCAAGGTCGGGGGATCAGATCTCTCGCGCTGCATAATGAATTCCCACACAATTGAACAAACGTCCGTAAGAAATTTTCACAAAGAAAGTTTAATAAAGCCGAGCAACAGAAAGACATATACACAAAATGATCATTCTAGGGCATAATTTCATTTGTTTTCACAGCTTCTTAATCATTTTCAGTTGGAAGAACGCTAGCAACTAATCATTAATATTGCAGATCGGATCAAACTCTCCGCAATTCTGTGTCGAATAGCAAAAATTGACAGATTGTGCTAACAAATTTACACAAAGAAAGTTTAATAAAGCCGAGCAACAGAAACGATATACACAAAATGATCATTCTAGGGCTATTTTCTTCTGATTTTCTTCGTACTCAGTACTTTCACTACTGCACAATTTCATTTGTTTTTCCAGCTTCTTAATCATTTTCAGATGGAAAAACACTAGCAGCTAATCATTAATATTGCAGATCGGATCAAATTCTACGCAAAGAATTGCAAAAAAACTGCGTCGAAGAGCAAAAATTGAAGATTGTGCGAACAAATTTGATCTGAGAGAGGTTAAATGTACCTTAACGGGCGGCAAATCGAGGATTCCTGAATCAATACAGGGGGAGCGGAGGAGGTGGAGCCGTAAGGGGACGATTCCGGAATGGGAGACCCCGGCATGGAGTGCACGTCCGGCGACTGCGAGTTCAAATTCAGCCGACTCTTACGCATAGCAGCCGCGGGTTTCGAACCCCGGTCGTCTCGGTCCCAGTCCTCGATATTATCGAGGCCGAACAAATAATCCGGCCCCTCCGACGCCAACGACGACACCTCGGAACGTCCGCGCGTCAAAATAGGAACCCCGTTGAGGGCGTCGACGAACCAGTGCTCCCTCTTTGAGCCCTCCAGCAGGGACCCCAGGCTGGTCTCGTTTTCCAGCTTGGCCGGGAACAAAAACAGCCTGAGCCTCGACGAAGAAGACGAAGTGGAACCTGAAGAAGACTTGTTCATAATGAGGCGATCGTACTCCTCCATCATGTTCTCGTGATCCTCTTCTGTCGTGACGGAGATGAGCGCGTCCAGGTCCTCGTTGGGGAGCTGGTATTTCAGCGTGATGTTGTTCCCGCAGAGCTTGGAGAGCTTGGAGATGAGGAGAGAGGAAATATGGCGGCTGACGGCCACAATGCGTGTGTCGCCGCCCACGTAGCGGAGCTGATTGTCGTGCGGGCGGGGCAGGATTCGGCCGCCATAGCTGCACATGAACCTCACCCTGGGACCTGCCCCATCGACTTCCGATTCGGCTCCCCAGGAGCTTACGGAATCAGGGTACGCCGCCTCCTGAACTTCAGAAAGGGAAGAAGCCATGAATCTATGTAATTCTGCTCTACTGATTACCCCGTTCAGCATTGAACCCACCCAAAATCCAACAGAAAATGGGTCGGATCGGAATCGATATGGAGACTTCCAGCCGCTGTAATGCATTGCTTTACTGCTAAATTAAGTACAAAGATTGTGGGCTTTTTGAGCAGTTGAGGCGTGCAACGCGGCGCCTTTTCCTTTACAAATTAATTGGAAGGGCGGCCACTGGATTGCGTATGCAATTTTGGATGATGAAATGGGTGCGCATAGGTATGCCTTATCGTTTACGCACGCAATTTGCAAATTCTTTTTCCTACTCTTACAAAAGGGTCCCATTCTATTCTACGGCTTCACGTTCAATTTTACCTCGTTCAAATTCAGATGTGATTCGAGTTGAATAATTTTCGTGATTTTAGGTGGGCAACACATTTTAAAGCTCATTATTTTTTTAATTTTATTTTTTAATTGAATGAGATCTTATATTAAATTAATAACAAGTAAAAGGATACAAGATATTTCACAAAAAAAAACGGGTGGTATGAGAGCATGTCCCAAAGTCATGAAACAAATTAGGCTAAAAGCTTAGATACATGAGGGAGCAAAAGTATCAGAACATCAAAATCAAATAAATTAAGTCACCGCTATAAATTGTCGGCATACATGCGGCGGGTCTTTATCATGCCAACTAGAGCCAAGCGGGTCTTTGTCAAAAGTCCCACATCCTAACCCATCCATGATGGCTTTCTTCTTTAGTATCTTCAATAGGGGCCCGAGAGAGCAAGATGGCAAGCACCAACCTTGGAATCTTATCCAGTGGAGGAAGGCTCCACCCATCATGAGTGTGAGGCTCATGTGCAAACAACAAGCCCCAACCTTTTTGAATGGGAGGCGAGGGGGATATCCCAACCGCGATGGTGAGTTGAAGGCGAAGGATAGAAGCTCCTTTAGGGGTTGGCTATGAGGGAGACCGACAAGCACGACTAAACAAGTGGCGTTGGGAACGAGAGGGGGATGGCGATACACACATAATTGCAGGGGTGTCGCCCCAGTGGCGCATGAGCATCTGTAGATGCTCCACCTCCAACGCCACCTTATTGGCTTGAACTTGAATCAGAACAAAACATTGGCGACAACCATAGACTTGTTATAAATAGAGAAGTGATGATCAACATTAGCACTAGAAAACAAACAAACATTCCTTTCTTTCCATAACCAGAACAAAATTTCCCCTCTGAAAGCATGCCAAATCTGGGTAAACTTATGCGGCATTTTGGGATTGTCTCCTAGTAAAACATGATGCCAAGTGAAACACTTAGGGCGGAAAGGTTGAAAGAAGGAATGAATCCAACCCCAAGCACTTTGGGCTTTGTGACAAGATTTCAAAACAGTGTGGGAGGGTTTCCAATGCACACATAAGGGGCATTTTGGCATAACCACTCCCATTTAAACCAGTGTGTTCCAGTGGGAGGCCTTGATGAAGCACACACCACAAAAAGTGTGCAATTTTGGGTTCCACATAGGTGTACCAAACCGTAAGAAATCTCCTTTTCTAGATAGATCGCGAGGAACGAATTCCCCATCGAGTATTAAGTTTATCCACCACGGGTAGATGTGGTGAAAGTCATGCATAGCCTTAACTAGCTGAGTAATTCTAGAAAGGGGTGTCCACATACCACTTCCAGTCTATCTACCATGGGTGAGTCTGGAGGACATCAATCTTATGAATCATATGATCTAACACGAAGGAAATGACATCTTCAACAAGAGTTCTATCTCTTAGGGCCAACTTGAATTTTTCCTTGAGTGCTTACCACGACAACCAGTATCAGTGTGCTTGTAAAAAGATCTTGGATAAAGATTCTATGTTTGAAAAAGTGAAAAGTAGGAATCCACGACATCTCTTCCAAACAATGATCTTGACATTGGAACAAGGGGAACACCACAGAGAATGGAGATTGAAGGAAAGGCATTCACGGAAGCCATTTCCATTCCACATAAGCCATAGTTTAATCTATTTCCAAGCTTTCCAGATGCTTTTAATGACGAAGGTGCCCACCACTTTGATTGGGACAGGGGCAATGAGAAGGTTGGTGAAACCAATACCTTTTCATGTAGAGCATCCATAAAGGGCACCTTTTGTTATGTCATGTCGTAAGTGATTTAATATAAATTGAATTAAATCTAATTGCATAGTAACTACTATAATATATGATATACAAATGCTAATCTATAGTAAAGACGCAAGAAAACAAACATGTACAATGTGAAGCCCTAAACAAGAGAGGGAGATAGGAAGACTTAGTGTAACATCCCCATTTTAAAATACCAGAACAAGGGAAATTTTTTTTTTTTTTTTGATAACGTTCTCTGTTATGAATTACAAAATTCAAACACACGTTCAAGTTTTAATAATTGTTCTCTGCCCAAACAACACAGTTTGGATCACACAATTTCTTTTTAAAACGAATGTTCCCTGTTCGCATATTTACAATATGGAACACACATTCAATGCCATTCAATCTTATAACAGATTCTATATGCTGCTGTAAATGACTCGAGGAACTGCCGATCTTCCATTTTCATGGCTCGGAGTTTCAACGATCCTTCATTTCATGACTCGGCAACAACCGATCCTTCATTTCATGACTCGGCAACAACCGATCCTTCATGTTCGTTTATGCATGGTATATTATATATACCTGTTCTCATAACCGTTTCCGGTTATCGAAGTGATCCATTTAAGAAGCCTATCTGAATATCTGTTACTGATATTCATTTGACATCCTGCATCTTAAATTAAGTGATAAGGACAACGCAACCAACAATTGCGATACTTTGGCCAAAGATTTTCACATGCTTTGCATGATCATATTCCTGGATGTTATACACATCAACGGAATACGTCCTTCACTTCACTTCACCTGTTATCTAGAATGGTCTTTCCTGGTTCCTACCAGTCCTCTTCGTTTAAGGTCAATTTTAAACTTCCAGTTTTTCAACTAGTAATACGAACGAATATAAGAAGGCACTCCTGGTAACTAAAGATACGCAGACATACGGTGTCGTTCCCCACGACTCCGTGTGTCTAGTTATCCTTAGTGTTCCGGAGTCACTCCGTATACCAGATCATATTCCTATCCCCTTCTACGAGTTTCACATTCACTTATGTATTCTTGATGTTTTAATTCGGAGGGCATTGCAATAAGTCACCGCAACATTGTGTCGTCATGAAGACCCCGTCTTCACGGAGACACATTCTTTATGCTTGGCGTATGCCAATGTCCTACTGAAATTCTCCCATCTAGAATGCACATCCCGCTTTCAAGTGATTTGGATATGATTTAATAATTAAATTCAACTTTCAAAGATTCGTGTTGATCCTCGATTCTCGCTTTCCGTTGCATAGGTTGCATATAGCTAAGAGGGACTAAACCATCCATTAGCTTGCTATGCATCTTCTCCTTCGTATCGAAGGGCTACATTTCCCTACTTGGTTCACTTCTTAATCATTGGATTAAGCAGTCCGTCTGACGATGGACGTGATAAGTTTAACCTATTAAACTTAGCCAAGATTTTCCAACTGCAACTAAATTCAGAATTCTAACTTATTAGACGTCATTTAAACGAGGTCTAATTCCCAAGAAATGTATTCATTTGTTCTCCTTAACGTTATATGGTTAAGGTCCATTAGTTTTGGATATACTTATCCTATATCCTTTATTCTGAATTTAACACACGAGATCATTAATGGAGCTCGAAAGCGAAGTTCGATTACTCCGAAGTTTAATTGGTATTCCTTAGCTCCTAAGCTAATCCTGAATACCTTCCAATTATGGAATCATATTCTTCCTAATCCTTATAATGTCAATTAAAAATTCATCTTTACCCAAGTATGAATTAATTGCATTTTTCAACTTAAAAGTTGCATTTAGGTAAGAATAGATATCAGTTTCCATTTAACATCCATCCAAGGACAATTAAACAAATCCAATCAAGAAATAACATTATATTTCCAATTTAGACAACAATTCAAACTGATATAAACATTAAAATATCACACATGTAATTGTATTCAATATTTTATGTCATAATCCGTACATTTGCCAATCCAGCTGATTGGGCATGGTTTACATAAATCATCCATACAACTCATAGATAGAAGAATATACTTTCTTCTTTTCACAATTCCTCAAAGAGGAATAAAAGCGACAATTACAATACATCATCAACAAATCAAGAAGCATCAGAAAACAGCCAAGTCTTCATTCTAATCAAATTCCATCTGCAAAATGAATTGCACGGTCGGTTGAATCGAGCATATTAAGCACTTATCCTTAAAATAAGGTGCTTCAACTAACTGTCTCAATAAAAGAACCCTGCTTTTATGAAACGACAGTTAAACATCAATCACGAAATAGGCACAAAAGAAAGATCAGCAAAACAACTGAACTATCAAAATATCATCACAATCAGCCAAAGAACTGCTGTCCCGTTTTCCACATAACTGTTACAAGTCTCAATTTACAATATTTGTAAAGTTAGGAATACAAGTAGCTTACTGCTGATATAACATACAGTTATCCTTTCCACGTCTTTCATTAATAATAAATGCAAAGGATGAAACTAACTGAAATGTAAATCCATTACTTTCCTTTCAGTTCGTGCATCACATTAGATTCCAAACAATCAAGTATAGACAAGAAAGCAAACAACAATGCATATAGTTGCTCCCATCTAAGCACTATAAAAATTCATTATTCACGAATTACCGATTTCCAACTGAATGAAGGAAGAAAATATCATTTTTCCAAGTCATTCATTCATATCTCTATTTCTTTCCAATTGGCTGTTCTGAAAATGGAATCCAAACGAGACACAATCAAAATAACAGTTCAGAGTGAAACTTACAAAATCCATTCGGAATTCACTTTCCGGCAGCAAGAATAATTTCATTTATAATCAGCTTTAAATGAAAATAGGGAAGAATTCATCATCCATATCCATACTTTATTTGAATCAGGCTCATATGAAAATCCAAAACAGGTTAGTACCTCATTATGATCATCCAGATCAAACAAAGATAAGGATGTAAACCATATTTTTACCATACTAAAAGAAACCATATTTCTTTCACTTGTATGCTAAGCATGACAAACAACATTTCAATCATGCGGTCAATTAATCACATGACTTTCTAATCCTATGAACGTATCCCGTTCAAAATAACATTTTATTCATTGTTGTTACCTACAGCAAATCCAATATTCACATGACTATGAATTTCAACAAGTTAGAACAGCAGACAGAAGATGAATTCATATGCACAGTAAAGCTCCAATGTTATTTTCAGAGTCCAAATGGCAAAAAGAGAAAAATCCATTTCCCTATAATTTCATTAATGAACAATCATTTTGCTCAGAATGAAATCAAACATCCAAATCGTGTTTATCTTAGCATGACAGATTCAACTTATAAAGATAACAGAACAATCGTTCTTATTGAAAAGAAAACTCACATAGCCTATACAGTTTCAATCCAATATACCACAAACAATGAATATCCAATTCGAGTTCTATCTCGATCAACCGTTAACTCCAAAAACAGCATTCTCCATTTACTTAATGAGGTACAGAACTCAAAATATAATATTCGTATATCAATACCTCTATAAAGACAAACCCGCATAGGGTGTTAATTGCGTAAGCTTGGTACAGTCAGGGCAGACTCAGAAAACAAGCTAATTCCCACATTTTCCATTTGTTTGTCACGTAAATCCAAGTCAAGTTGATTCACAATGAGTTCATTCGGAAGGTCAAACCACAACTACAAGACGCAATGGAATCAACTTTCCATTACAGCAAGAAGGAAATATAATCATTCATTGCACAGAATACAAAATCAATTTGTAATTGTGTCTACAGCCCGAACAGGAAGACCGAACAGTATCAAGAAAACACAATAAAACCATCTTATCCTCACAGTGAGGGAAACACAATCCATTAATATGTTTAAGAGGAAAAACAGTTAACTTTTCCTATTCCACAAATACCCAATACGTATCCGTTTATTTCCTATTCAAGAAAGGCACAACAATGAAAATATTGCAATTACTTCATTCAAATCGAATTCAAATATTCATAGAAAACCCAAATGCCATTTTCATTAAAATCCATAACAGTTGAAGGAAGAGGATCTGTTTCCTTAAAAATTTCAATAAGAAACAACTTCAACCAACTATCGCCTCTTTCATTCCAGATCGTCAGTAAAAGGTGATAGTTTCAGTAGTGAAAGGAACTCAATAACATGTACAGACTCATGATACACAAGACGGATTTCCCATTACTGTCAAACAACCAACACGATATGGAGGTGTTACCACTCCATTAAAATGCAAGGACAGTTCCAAACACAGCAGCAAGGAGACGATTACACAGAAGGAGAACATCGCACAAGGCCTGTTCCAATTCATACAACATGTACAGAGAAAGAAAATGTCTATTTCATTCCACAATACTGTCAACAACCACTACAGTAATTCATTTCCAACTTGATTCGAGCAAAAACAAATCAAAACCGAGCAACCAGAAACGATTCATCATATCATTTTCCAAACAAAAGAAGCAAGAATCGATGAAACCCAATTCGAATCGACTCACAACAAATCACAGAATCAAAACCCAAGAGCAGGGTTGTTTTAATGAAACACTTAATCAAAGCAAAGATTTTTAAAGAGAAGGGCTTAACATGCCTGAAATCTCTTTTCCCGAGCTCGGAGAAAGCTTCGTTTGCCGCGTTATTTCCTTCCACAGCGACAACACAAACTTCCCAGCACCCTTTCTTCTTCAGGCTTAGCAACAGCCTTAAAAATCTCCAAGCACAGTGTCAATTCCAAGAGCTGGTTCGACTGAACCAGACCAGAAAAACCAAATGCAGAGCAACTTTGCAAAAGCCAAATCGAAACAATGAAAAATCAAATTCCCTCATACACTTTCCAAGGCGAACTGGTCGCGAGGACCAAGAATAATCAATGCAATTAAGGCTCTGCCTTTTCCTTACTTTCCACGCCACCGCCACTTGGGTTGGCGAACTCTAAATTTCAAATTTCCCATGCAAACCGAATTTGGCTCTATCTCCAAATAGATGCCTCTATTTCCTACCTGCCCCGCCAAAACTGGCGCTGTCCACGTATGGACTGTTTATTAAATGCCAATGAATGCCTTCTTCCCATCCTTATCCCTTTCCTTCCAAGGGTCTCATGCGCCTTTTAGATTAGGATTAGTTTAGGTTGTATATAGTGTTCAACCTAGGTCTTAGTTTAGCCTTAGGTTTTAGGGCTTAGGTTTATTTCCCCCTTTTTTTTTTTTTTTTTTTTAATTTAAAAATCCACTTAGGGTAGTAGTGTAGGATGCATGTTAGGACTTAGGATTAGTTTAGGTTTTCAATTTATACTAACCACTAACACTAATCAACTTCCATCCTGCCCTCCTACAGACATTCACGTTAATGCAGAGCAGGACGTTCCGTCCTTTGGATCACGTGCCAAGGCCACCTGTGTCCAGGCGGTTCTTGCCTCACGAGGTCCCAAGTTCGACAGTACAGGGTTCAAGAATCGAACCCCTGTCGTTGGTATCTACGTGCCAGCTGCCCAAAACTGCAATCAGGCGCTGCACGCTCATAACAATCCCGGGTTCGGTTCAAGTGTGAATCGACACAGAAATCACAAGAGGACCTCAGCATACTTGGATCAATGGAATTGATTCAAGGTATGCTGTCAATCAGTAACGAGAGTATAGCAAATATACGACAATTTGTCGTCACATTAGCAAACACGCAAGTACAATAATTGTTGTCCTATACAATAAATCACAGCATGCAAGAATCCAAGTTAGAAACACATTCCTTTAAGATCAGAGTTTCTCTTAACATGTTTGCTTTCATTCCAGCAGTTATAACAGCATGAAAAACATTCACCAAGATAATTTGCAAAATCAGAGTGTTACACTTAGCTTATTTACGAGTAGATAGGAGGTGATCTAGGTAGGTGAAATACTAAAACAAATTGTAGACAGTGTCATTGATGCTCACTAGAAATTCTGAACTTAGAAGCGATGCAGAAAGGGGCCCCGTAGGAGGGTAGGGATGCCCTGGCGCCGCCGAAAGGATCCGGGGCATTGGTGGCTATGCGGAGATGCTCAAGAATTGATTTCTTTTGTGTCACAAGAGGCTCCCTGTTGATTCATGTTTGTTGTTTGATATTCACTCCTTAATCGCTAAAGGTACTTGTAACCTGCAAAACAAAATATCTACCTGCACATTTCCACAAACCACATCAAATCTAATAAAAAAGATGTAGAATGTGGAGTTGGGTGACCTCGATGGTCACCCGAAGAGAGAACTTGGTGTTGACTATTGCACTACATCTCGGACCTATGTATTTATGTGTGGAAGTGTGTGTAATGATGCCCTAGGATGCCCTCGTATAAGTTGCACTAAGATAGTGGGCTAGATCTAGAATGCTTCAAGATGTAAATGTGTGGGATGGAATAGAACAGACTTTCCCTCCTATGTTGTGTATGCAAAAGTGATGCAACCCTTGTCCCTTGAGTGAGTGTGTTAGATGGATGCCCTTAATGCTTTTGTGCCTTTTGGATGTAAGCTTAGGAGATAGTAAGTAATGATAGTGTTTTGTCCTTATTTTCAAGAAGTAACTATATATATATATATGATTCTCTTGTTTGAATTTCGTAGTTGACAACTAGAAGGCCTACGCATAAGTGAAAAAGATTCCCAAAAGATAAAAGTGATCCATGGGATCCACAAAACACACCACTTCAATAGTTCCATCAGCACCAAGAAGGAGAATTAAAGAAAATGAAGGAAATGAGGTAAATGGAGGTTACGGGCGACATAACCGCCACTCGTGTGAGCGGCGGTCATGCAACCGCCGCCCAACTAGGTGGCGATCCTGAAACCACCGTGCTTCGGGGTGGCGGTTCGACACTTCCGAATAGAAAAGAAGAATGGAGCACGAATGGACACAAATTTGAAGTGCTTGACTATGTCTCTTCCCTCCATGACCTTTCCCATTCTCCAGTGCATGGGAGGACATGGGAGAAGGCTATAAATACAAGGAGGAGCAAGAGAATTCAGCATTTGAAGATCTAGAGAGATCGAGAAGTAGAGTATTAATATGAGAGCAAGTGAGCAGAGATTCTTCAGTGCTGGAGTGGAATTGTAGGAGCAAGGTGTAAGAAAACAGAGCAAGCAAGTAATTGGAGAGAAGGTTTACATTGTTGCTTCTTTTCATACTTATTGTAATATGTACAATTTGATTAATTGGCCAATACAAGTGGGAAGAAAGAGTAGTTGCCCTTCCTGACTGGTTTTCCCTCATTGGGGGTTTCTAGGATAAAAATTATTGTGTTGTGTGTAGAATTCTTTTAGCATTTCTCTACAATTCTGTCCTAAGCACTAGTTAATCAGTCACTAAAGCTCTAATCTTCATCAAACTGTCATTTTCCAAAGTTGAAAGTAGAACAACATAATTGTGTGATTTCGTAGAGTTCTAAAGTAGAAGTTTATGGATCATTTTGGTATCATAGCTGATTATATATCCGGGATCACACAGTATTTGATTCTTTCATATGATTTGTATGACAATGACAAGGTCCACAGTGAAGAATTTTTACCTTAAGCTATATATTTCTACGAAGTGGAAATAAAGAATTTGAGCTCAAATGGAGGAAAAGAACTTGGTCCACAGAGTCAAGATGTTAGAGACCATGATGGATAGATTGTATAGAAAATAAGAAGAGCTTTCGCAATCTGCAAAAGATGGATTTGGTTAAGCAAGATTCCATGGACTCAGTGGTTCGAGCACTTCTGGCTGAGAAATTCGGTATCGGAAAGATCCATGAAGAGGAAGAATGGGAAGAGCGTGAAGAAGAGACACCAATTGTAAGTGAAAAGGTAAAATCTTCTCATACACCTTTTAAAGTTGAAACAAAAGTGGAAATAAAGAATTTTGAAGGAAAAGTAGATGCAAAATTACTAGATAAATGGCTAAAACAGTTGGAAGTCTATTTTAGTGTGCATAATGTCATTGAGGCACAAAGGATTACCTTTGCACGTCTAAAAATGGAAGGTCATGTTAGGAAATATTAGTTATTGTGAACATTAATAATATGTTTGGAATTATACTATCTAGATGATAATATAATATTGTAATAGTCAAATTATTTTGTGAGAGTGAGTTGTGAGAACAACTCATATAGATAGATTTGTGGAGAGAGAATAATGGAGATTGAGTGAGAGATATGTGGAGAATATTGTGAGATAGTGGATTGATGTTGACTCCTTTATAGGAGCATATCACACTATTTATATGTATTACTCTTGAAATGTAATCAATCCCGCATGAATAAAGTTTTTGAATATTATTATCTTTGTGTTTATCTCTATTGTATGTAAATCTCATACCACTTCTAACAGTGGTATCGAGTAGGTATGGCCATGGCCTTTGGATGTGCAAGATCCATATAAATGATTTGGCATAAACATGCCTACATAATTGATGATTGTTTGCTCATACGTTGATCTTCAAGCTTCGTAAAGTAAAAGATGTGGAGTAGAGGAAAAATGGAGTCCCGTTTTGATAATCGATGATCTGCACATTCTTCCTCCATTGCGGAAAGTTAAAGTTTGATTTTTAGGGATAGACTTTCACACATGGCAAATCCAAACTCAGTTGACGCTGATTGAAAAAGACCTATGGGAAATTATCGATGGAACAAACTTGGTAGCACCAAAGACTCTTGTTCGATTTAACTCGTACCGTAAAATAATGAAAATGGAAGGTAAGAGATAGAAGAGCTCTTGTTATTATTGGTTTAGGATTGTCTAAACCATATCTGCATCATGTAGACTTCAAGAAAACTTCTAAATATATTTGGGATACACTAAACAAACTATTTGGTTCACAAACTGAAAGTGCACAAATAACAATGAAGCAACGCCTATATGGTTTAAAAATGGAAGAAGGTGGAAACATGGTAGCTCACATCAGTAAGTTCAGATCATTGATAAATCAATTAGCTAGGATTAATGAGGATGTGAAATATGATGATGCTAAGGCCATTCTTCTTAATAGTATGCCTTGATCTATGTCAAATATTGTGTTTACGTTGAGAAAAATGAATCCAAGTCTTGAAAGTGTGATTGCTACATTACTCGATGAAGGGAGTCAAGTTTTGAACCAGAGGAAGAGGTATTGGTTGCAAATAATAAGCCGAGCACATCTTTCAAATATAAGCCAAAATTCAAAAACTAGAAATGATATACTTTCCATTATTGTAAGAAATGTGGACATGGTATTCTAAACTGCAAACAAAGAGCACATGACCTTATTGATGGAAAGTTGAAAGATAAATCCTATGTTACTGTTGAAGACAATGAGGAAAGTGATTGGGGAGAATAAATTCTTCATTTAGATGATGAGGCCTCTATCAAAGAAATGAAGAATACCTTTACTGATTTGCAAGCAGTGGAGGTTGGAGGCAACGGAGGAAGGAGGTCAATCAGTGACCTCTCGCGAGCCATGGAGCGATGGGGCCGCAAAAGGGTGTTGTGACATTTTTTTAGTTGTGTGTTTGCTTTCATATGCATAATAAGAACAAAATTTTGTCCTTGTTCACTTGGAATGTGTCTATATATTCCTATATTTTCCCTTGATGTAAAATAAAATGTGGAGATTCAAAGTACAAGTTATGTATAAATGTTTCAGAGTCTTGACAAAAGTTGTTGTTTCGATTGATAATAGTTCCCATTCTACTTTGGATCCTAAGAGGCGGGGATGATGTTGACTATCAATTGGTTGATGTATCCACATAAAATAGTTATTGGATATGTTCTTGATCACCAGTGTATGAGTGTCAAGCATAATGGTGATATGTTACAGTTTCATTGTGACTTGTTTAACTCCCCATGTTCACACTAAGGGGGTGAATGTTAGGAAATATTAGTTATTGTGAACATTAATAATATGTTTGGAATTATATTATCTAGATGATAATATAATATTGTAATAGTTAGATTATTTTGTGAGAGTGAGTTGTGAGAACAACTCACGTAGATATATTTGTGGAGAGAGAATAATGGAGATTGAGTGAGAGATATGTGGAGAATATTGTGAGATAGTGGATTGATGTTGACTCCTTTATAGGAGCATATCACACTATTTATATGTATTACTCTTGAAATGTAATCAATCTTGCATGAATGGAGTTTTTTAATATTATTATCCTTGTGTTTATCTCTATTGTATGTAAATCTCGAACACTTCTAATAGGTCATGCTTTGGTTTGGTGGGAAACCCATCGGCCACTTGTGAGAGAAGAAGAAATGTCCTATTGTCGGTTACTTGGAAGGGTTTTAAAGAATTGCTTAGAGCTAACTTCTATCCTATTGGCCATAAGACTGACATGATGATTAAGTGGCGATGTTTTAGACAGGGAGCGTGATTAAAGCGTATAGGACTACACTACGGAATTTTGGAGACAAGCCATGTTGCTTAATATGGACTTGGAGGATGAGGACATTCGACCAAGTATTTGGGAGTACTATACACTCACCTTTGGAGGAAGATAATCTCCTCGAAGCCCAAGGATCTCAATGAAGCTTGTATACAAGCATACTACATTGATGATGAAGAAGCAAGGAGAAACAAAGCCAAAGGGATACCATCAAATAGATCAACAAGAAAAAGAACAAGGGAAGACAAGTAGCAGAGGTAAATGGAAAGGTAAACATGTCGCTACTGCTTTGCATACTTGTAAATATCCTAAGAATTTATGTAAGAATTGTGATATAAATGGACATACTTGATGCCACATGTTGGAAGTTGCATCTAGAATTACACCCAAAGCACCAACCAAGGATTCCAAGAAATCCATGGCTATTGTGAAGATAAAATGAGAGGTGGAGATTGAGGATGATTCAAATGTAGACGAAAGGTTGGGATGCACGGCCACTAACATGTACAAGGTAGAAAGAAGAAGAAGAGATGAGTAAGCTATTTCAAGTCAGAATCCAAATCAAGAAGACTAAGGTAAACACTTTAGTAGATTCTAGTTCTCAGTCAAATTTTATTTCTGATGCGGTTGTAGAACAACTTGGCCTAGAGACTTACGCGCATCCACATCCATACCCATTGGGATGGGTGAAGAGGGGTGTAGAAATACAAGTTACAAGAAAGTGTAAGTTTCAGTTTGGGATAAATACCCAATATATTGATGTATTAGAGGCTGATATCATTCCACTTGATGCATTTGACGTTGTCTTGAAGTCCTTACTTGTATGTCAGGGATGTTATGTTCACAAGGAGGGAGAACTGATGCAGATGGGTCAAGGACGAAGTCAGTTTCAACATCCGGGCACACCAGAAAATCAAAGAAGGCTATGGTAAGTGTCAACCAAGCACAAAGACTTATTCGGAGTAAATCATCGATTTTTTTACTTTAATTGGAAGAAAAGCAAAATGGACTTGAGAGCATAGATATTTTTATAACACTTGTCATTTTTGAGAAAAAGCCACCACAGAACTACTCATTCAAGGAGGAATACAAAATTCCACTATGTAGTCACAATGTATCTACCTACGGATTCACCTGGACTCTATGTAGCCTTGAGGAGAAGAGGAGATACAAAGAACGATAGTGATTGTAACAACAATGTACATGGAGAGGATTCAACCAATCCATATCAAGATATAAATAAAACCAAGAAGGACTAAACCACTATAGTATTGGACCTTCACCATACTTGAAGTAGGTTAGAAAAGAAACCTTCATACCATACTTCAATGCAGATGCAACCTTTCGATATCAAATTACAAGAGCTCGCACCTACTAATGCCATCTATTCATGACAAAGAAAGAAAGATACAAAAGTTTCCTTCCAAATAAGATGGTACTCAAGGAAACTAGGAGGAGAATGTAGCACTCAATTGCAAAACCGAGTAGATCCAAAGGAGTCTTGGTAGGTTGGACGAGAGAAGACACCAAGGCATACCTAGTGGTACTCTTGAAGGAGTAAGAGAGGGAGTTGATTCCTCTACCACTCCCCCTACTAAGATTTTGTGGGACAAAAAGCCTCCTAAATAGGAGAGGTATGATTCATAGGGATCCAAAAAAACACACCACTTCATCAGTTCCATCAACACTAGAAGGAGAATTAAAGAAAATGAAGGAAATGAGGTAAATGGAGGTTTTGGATAGAACTACCACTCTGTGCGGAGCGACAATTGTTGTAGACTCATCACCCTACATGGGTGGAGGTCCCGCAACTACCATTAGGGCGGTAGTCTTAAAACCGCTTGGTCTACTCGGGCGGCGTCCTAAACACTTCTAAGCGAGAAAATAAGAATGGAGCACGAATGGACTCAAATTTGAAACACCCGACTGTGTCTCTTCCCTCCTTGACCTTTCCCATTCTCCAGTGCACGGGAGGACACGGGAGAAGGCTATAAATACAAGGAGGAGCAAGATAATTCAAAATTCGAAGATCAAAAGAGATCAAAAAGTATAGTATTAATATGAGAGTAAGTAAGTAGAGATTCTTCAGTATTGAGTGGAATTGTAGGAGCAAGGTGTAAGAAAACAGAGCAAGCAAGTAATTGGAGAGAAGGTTTACATTGTTGCTTCTTTTCATACTTATTGTAATATGTAAAATTTGATTAATTGGCCAATACAAGTGGGAAGAAAGAGTAGTTGCCCTTCCCGAATGGTTTTCCCTCATTGGGGTTTCAGGATAAAAATTATTGTGTTGTGTGTAGAATTCTTTTAGCATTTCTCTAATTTGTCCTAAGCACTAGTTAATCAGTCACTAAAGCTCTAATCTTCATCAAACTATCATTTTCCAAAGTTGAAAGTAGAACAACATAATTGTGTGATTTCGTAGAGTTCCAAAGTAGAAGTTTATGGATCATTTTGGTATCAGAGCTGATTATATATCCAGGACTGTGGTATTTGATTCTTTCTTATGATTTGTATGACAATGAAAAGGTCCAAAGGTGAAGAATTTTTACCTTGCGAGCTAGATATTTCTACGAAGAAGTGGAAATAGAGAATTCAAGCTCAAATGGAGGAAGAGAACTTGGTCCAGTAGAGTCGAGATGCTAGAGACCATGATGGATAGATTGTATAGAAAACAAGAAGATCTTTCAAATATGCAAAAGACGGCTTGGTTAAGCAAGATTCCATGGACTCAATGGTTCAAGAATGGCCAAGAATTTGGTATTGGAAAGAGCCACAAAGAGGAAGAATGGGAAGAGCGTGAAGAAGAGACGCCAATTGTAAGCGAAAAGGTAAAATCTGCTCATACACCTTTTAAAGTTGAAACAAAAGTGGAAATAAAGAGTTTTGAAGGACAAATAAATCCGAGATTATCTTGGATAAATGGATAAAATAGTTGGAAGTCTATTTTAGTGTGCATAATGTCACTGAGGCACAAAGGATTACCTTTGCACGTCTCAAAATGGAAGGTCATGCTTTAGTTTGGTGGGAAACCCATCTAGCCACTTGTGAGAAGAAGAAACATCCTATTATCAGTACTTGGAAGGGTTTTAAAGAATTTCTTAGAGATAACTTCTATCCTATTGGCCATAAGACTGACATGATGATTAAGTGGTAGTAATTTAGATAGGGCAACGGTCAAAGCGTGTAAGACTACACTATGGAATTTCGAGAGACAAGCCATGTTGCTTAATATGGACTTGGAGGATGAGGACATTCTAACCAAGTATTTGGGAGGACTTTACACTCACCTTCGGAGGAAGGTAATCTCCATGAAGCCCAAGGATCTCAATGAAGCTTGTATACAAGCATACTACATTGATGACGAGAAGAAGCAAGGAGAAACAAAGCCAAAGGAGACCGTCTAGTCAATGAGATCAACGGGAAAAGAAAAGAAAAGGGAAGACAAGTAGTAGAGTTAAATGGAATGGTAAACATGCCACTATTGCTTTGCATACTTGTAAAGATCCTAAGAATTTATGTAAGAATTGTGATATAAATGGACATACTGATACCACATGTTGGAAGTTGCCTCGAAATCACATCCCAAAGCACCAAACCAAGGATTCCAAGAAATCCATGGCCACTGTGAAGATAGAATGAGAGGTGGATATTGAGGATGATTCAGATGTAGACAAAAGGTTGGGATTCATGGCCACTAACATGTACGGCGTAGAAAAAAGAAGAGAGATGAGTAAGCTATTTCAAATCGAAATCCAAATCAAGAAGACTAAAGTAAACACTTTTGTAGATTCCAGGTTCTCGATCAAATTTGATTTCGATGTGGTTGTAGAACAACTTGGCTAGAGACTTACCCATCCACATCCATACCCATTGGGGTGGGTGAAGAGGGGTGTAGAAATACAAGTTATAAGAAAGTTTAAGTTTCTATTTGGGATAAATACCCATTATGTTGATGTATTAGAGGTTGATATCATTCCACTTGATGCATTTGACGTTGTCTTCGGAAGTCCTTACTTGTATGTCAGGATATGTTGTATTCACAAGGAAGGAGAATCGATACATATGGGTCAAGGACGGAGTCAGTTTCAACATCCGGGAACACTAGAGCAAATCAAAGAAGGCTATGGTAAGTGCTAACCAAGAAAAAGACTTATGCAGAAAATCATCAATTTTGTTTACTTTCATTGAAAGAAAAGAAAAATGGACTTGAGAGTATAGATATTTTGGATCGCACTTTCGATTTTGCGAAGAAGAAGCACCACGAATTGCTCATTCAAGGAGGAGTACAAAATTCTACTATGTAGTCACCGTATCTACCTACGAATTCACTGGACCTGACCATGGGGCAGCAAGAAGAAGAGGAGATACAAGGAACGATGGTGACTATAGCAGCAACATACATGGAGAGGATTCGGCCAATCCATCTCAAGAGAAAAAGAAAAGAAAGAAGGGGTAAACCACTATAGTATGGGACATTTTCCATACTTGATTAGGTTGGAAAAGAAACCTTCAAGCCATACTTCATGCAGATGCATGCGATGATAGCAAGTTGTAAGAGCTCGCACCTACTAATGCCATCTATGCATGAAAAAGAAGGAAAGATACATAAGCTTCCTTCCAAAGAGGATGGTACTCGAGGCAACTCGGAGGAGGATGTAGCACTAGAGCAACAAACCAGAGATCCACAAGAGTCTTGGCAGGTTGGATGAGAGAAGACACCAAGGCAGACTTAGTGGTACTCAAATGAGCAAGAGAGGGAGTTGATTCCTCTACCACTCCCCCACTAAGATTTTTTGGGACCAAAATCCTCCTAAGTAGGGAAGTATGATCCATAGGGATCCAGAAAAACACACCACTTCATTAGTTCCATCAAGGCACTAGGAAGGAGAATTAAGGAAAATGAAGGAAATGAGGTAAATAGAGGTTCTAGATAGAACCACCGCTGTGCGTGGAACGATGGTTGTAGAATCACCGCCTTGTAGGGGGTCGATTACTGCGGCCACCACCTGCCACCCAGGGGTGGCGGTCTTGAGACCACCGGTCTCTTCTCAAGGCGGTGGTCTTGACACTTCGAACAAAAAGAAGAATGGAACACGAATGGACGTGAATTTGAAGCGTCAGAACCATGTCTCTTCCCTCCTTGACCTTTCCCATTCTCAAGTGCACGAGAGGACATGAGAGAAGCCTATAAATATAAGGAGGAGTAAGAGAATTTCACATTCGAATATCGAAGATATCGAGAAGCGAGTATTAATATGAGAGTTTAATGAAGTGAGAAGAGATTCTTGATCTTTGGAAAGTGATTTCGTAATGATGATTCATATCCTTTAAAAGATGTTCGAGTTCCTAAACCCATTTGCACATTACATATTTGTAGCCTAGACATCCTTACTTAGCCCTCACATGCTTTTTCCTAGCTTCCTACTACATTTCAGAGTAGTTTTGACCTTTAGTGTCAAAACCACACCCTATTGGGCGGCGGTTTCAAAGTCACCCTACACACGGTGGTGGTTTTCCAACCGCCAATTTTTAAGAAACATAAGCGACGGTCTCCTTGAGAAATTTCCAGAATTCACTCACATTTTGATGTTGGTTCTCTCACTTAACTTCCATTTTTAGATGTGTTGAGTCCATTTTAGATGATTCCAAGGTCCAACTACCTTGTGGAAATCTATTCTTGCACTTCTATTTTTGATTGATGGTTGTTAATAGTTTGAACTCCCTCTTCACTTTTTTTATGTCCTCCTTTTGTGTCAAATGGCTTCAACCATTTCCCAGCTAAATTCCTATAAATACCATGCTTGTTTTCAAGAAAAACTGGAGAATTTTGAGTATTCTTGTTATTGCAAAGTTGTTTCCTTTCTTGCTAGAAATTTCCAAATCCAATCTCAGTTCAATTGTGCTTGCATTCTTCCACCTGCATTGCTTCCCATTCTACCAATTCAAGTGTTATTTCTCCTACACCTTCTTCTTCTGTTGTTGTTTCATTCCCACCCGTTGGACTCACGTGGACACAAAATTGAAAGGATAAATTGAGGGGAAAATATTCACACAACCATATTTTCCATTGTTCTTGCATATCCAGGTTGGAGGTGTTGTTTTTTTTTCATTTATTTAAATTGTTGTTTCTAAATCATATTCATTCAAATAATTCATATCAAATAGAGTAGAAAACAATTCTCTTTCATTTGTAAATTGTTAGTTAATTTCCAAGAGGGTTTATATCTTTCATAGTAGCTCCCAGTGATGGATCTTCTTCTTTCTATCCCTATGGATTTGAAGGAGAAAATATCTATAGGAGGTTTTTATCATATCATAGATTATTTGGAAAAGTTCTTGTTTTATGTTAGCATTATTTAGAATACACTCAACACAGGTGAATAACCACACGGGTTATTTTTATTATTTAGTTTTAGTGTAGAAGTAGATTTGATTATTTAGAATAAAAGAAATTGTTGTTTAGTGATTGTAATATTTCAGTTTTTTTTTTTTTAATTTTCTTAGATTAGTTTCCTTTAGTATTATCTTAGATTGTTAATTTCATTTAGTTTACATTGATGCTTCAAACTAGTTTAGCACTTGGATCCAATTAGGAAAACATGCCATAGGGAATTTACGCTACCCATTCATAGCCTCTAAATCTCCCCTTTTGTTGATTTTGCTACTGGGAAATCACACTACCAGATCTTAGTCACTGATTCTCCCATAGCCAACCATCCACACATTCCACATCGGCTGTCCCGACATGACCTCGGGAGTCGGGTGCAGAGAAGGTCGTATTTCAATTTTATTTCATACAAATTGGTGAACCCGATGTGAAGGATTAATTCCTTCTTGTTTCCTTTTCTTTCATTTTATTACCTCATCTTTCCATTTCTTCCCCTATTTTGATAGGTATTTTATACTTTCTAAAATATGTCTGGAAGAGAGTTTGGTGGGCCATTTGGCTCTAATAGATATTACACCAACATTCAACCACAACAGTCCCCTTCTCTTTCGAGGTGGGGTGAAAATTACACAAGCAACATCCAAACCTCCCTAGTTACACTTCAAACCCCATTAGCTATGTAAGGATGGAGGAGGTTGATCAACCGTTAAACATGCAATATGGTCAACCCAATGCAAACCACATTGTTATCACAAATGGAATAGGTTCTTACCATAAAGTCTTGTTAAGACCTCACATTGCCATGCAATCAACAAAGATGATATATTTACATGAATAGCTAATCCTCTTCATCAAATAGATGAGTCTTTGGATAGAATGAAGGCTAAACCTCTGAGATTTCAAATGCCTATCCTAAGATTCTTACTTCTGAGGAAGACAAGAATTATAACACTGAACAATTCATGATAGGGTATCATGATCCTACTCAATCAAACCCTACGCCACAGCACCCCAAAAGGGACTCAATCCTCTCCCAATGATCTCATTTCTACTTTAGTAGGGAGGATTAGAGAACTAGAAAGTTCCCAAGACTTCACAACCAACACATGCAGTAGGGAAGAACATGGGGTATCCAGTTGACAGCAAAGGATACATCCCTTCCAATGAGCAACCAACACAATATCATGTACAACAAGGTTATCTGGTTCATTCAAATCCAGGTGATCTTCTCAATAGGATTAGACACACTAGGGATGGGTCCTCATCCTTCTCAAGCTTATCCTACGTAAGGGATGGTCAAAGTGCATTCTCGAATGCCACCACAATAAGAAATGTGATGTTCCTAGTTTTATGCCCACTAGTCCATATCTTGGTACTATCCCACCTTACATGCACATGTATTCAAAAACCCCCAATGGACCCATATGATATTCCCACTCCCTACATGCCATATCAAGGGACCCCATACGTTCCCGATCAACACTTATAATGCATCTTATCCAACTCCTCCTCCTCCACCTCCTCATCAAGGATCTTCAATGGTGGAATATTATGCAATGGGTACATATGCTTGAGTACTTAAAGGAGCCTCTTGACTTCACCATACGTGGTGTCATGCTTCCATGCCCATTTTTGGATCTTCCAAAATTTAAGGGAGAAGGAGACCCAATGCTCATATCAAGGCCTACACTACTGCTATCAGGGAATTGATTCCTTGGGATGTTATAGTGGCTAAGATATTTCCAAAGACTCTCAAGGAATCACACTAGATTGGTATTACATATTCGAGAAGCTTCTATACATTCCTTTAAAAACTTGTTTCTAAGTTCATCAAATTATTTTCCATGAACAAGTTGTTGTATACAGGATTAGGGAGTTCTTACATATTAGACAAGAGAAAAATGAATCTACACCATTTCATCCAAAGATGGCACCAAGTTCTCTATTCCTCTGCAAGTGCACCCAACATGGACCAGATGGAACTTTGTGATCTTTTCCTTCACTCACTCAATCAAGAGACTAGGGAGGAAGTCCAAAAGTTTCCTTTCCATAGTTACGAGGAAGTATTGGAAGGTGTGCTTCGATTGACCAAACCGCTATATAGAATTGGGCATAAGATCTATGGTCCTAATGGGAAATTGGTATCCCCAAATCAAAATAATGTAAATTATCAAAACAATGGTGCCAACAACCAAGGACCTAAGGGTGTGAATCACAATCATGGTGCTACCATGAATAGTGCTACTGATCAAGCCAAGAACATTGGTTTTCCAAAACAATGGTAACACTAAAAAAAAAAACATGGGAAATCAAAATCCCCTAACACTATCTCCTCAGTCAACACAATGATGTAAATAGTCCCTCTCAAAAAGCATAAAATCAAACCCAAGGCCCAAACCAATATCAAAACTCTAGCCAAGGGGCAAAATGAATCATGGTTATAAAATCAATTTCAAAATTATAACCAAGGTTATAATCAACAACAACAAGACACTTATCAAAGGCCAAGAGATTATGACCTAACCTATATTGTGGTTTCCATAAGGTTTGAGGTCATGATGATAGGACTTGTCATGATTGCAACAAGTTTCTTGCAAAGACTTCCCGAAAACCAAAGGCAACTCTTTGTAGACATGTTCCTAGAAAATCCTAAAACAAACCCACAACCTAGTCATACCAGACCTGTCACACCTCAAAATGTGAACCCTAAACATCCTAGGGATTCCCAAGTGAATCCTCAAAATATAAACAAGGGTATTCCTATAGGAAACAATGACCATGAAGCCTCAACTTCTGACAACTCTCGGGTTTCTCCTAACCTTGGTTCAAACGATAATACAAAAATCTTGGGGTTAGTCAAGCTAGAGGTCGAGCCAGAAATTAATGCAACAACTTGGATGAAGGAGTACATTTCATAACCCCTACCCACTCTTTCCTTCCCACAGATGATGTTCCTACAATCTCAAAACTAGTAGAGCCTATGATTTAATATCATTTGAACAAGACCTTTTCTCACATTTTGTTTCTATATTTGTTGAATCATTCACATGTGCATTATTCTATGTTGCTCAATGCACTAGGTATTGGTCATCTAATCCATGTTACACCACCTCCTACACTCAAATAAATCATATTGAATTTGACATACATCCTCCGAGAAAAATGATAGGGATATTGGGTTTGTTTTCGATATAGACAATATGCCATTGATGCTTAAATTTCCCAAAGAGGTGATCCTGCCTTATTTTTACAAGTCTTGGTTTTATAACCATTGCATTAAGAGAGCCATGATTGATGATGGGGCTGCTGTAAATGTGGTTCCCTTCTCTTTCTTGTAGAAGTTGGGATATGGAGAGACAAATTGTTCCTCTACAAGAAACACATTACGGGGGTATGAAAGTCTTAAAGTGACCTCGATTGGAACCATAGTTCTTCCAGTCATGCTTGGTCCAAAAACCATCTTGATGGATTTTTACATTATCGATAGGAAAAAAGTTATAACATGATCCTTGGGAGACCCTGGATTCATCGAATGAAGGCTATCCCTTCTACCATGTTCCAGGAGATTAGATTCCTCCATTTGGGGAAGGTCTTCATCACTCAAGGGGATCCTAAGCCCTTTGATATACACTTAGAAAACCTCAAGAAGAATAAAGGATTCCATATGGAGTATGAACTTCCTGTGAAATCAATTAAACAAACCACCTCCATCAAAAGAGTTAGTCCCATCACCCCAGGGATTTTCAAAGGCTGAAGTTGTTGACCCAAAAACATTTTAGGTGGCAAAAATAGATAAGGGTAAATCAATATCTGTTGAAACAATGTCCACTAAAACCATAATAGAAATTATGAAACTCTTAGAGAGTGATGATCCATCTTCCTCCATTTGAACCACAGGGGATGGGTAGTCTTCTCATTTTAGCATCTCTTCCCTCTCGATGACCTAGGTCTAGGTGTAAACATGATAGAATTAACAAATGAAGAAGGGAAATTTGAGATTGAAATGATGCCCATCAAAACCATCTCTGAGGGTTGTTCTATTCTAAACCCCGGTTTCAACCCATGTGCATCTAAAACTAAGCTTTCCATATCCATGGGGAAAGGCCTCATCATTCAACAAGGGTCATAAGTAAACACAATGCTCTACATAGAAACAAGGTTGAGAAACATAGTCATGCTCACCCACACACCATGTCTCAAGAACATGACAAAGAGGTTCACGAATGCCTCTTTCAGAAAAATGATTTTAATGATTGGACATATACACTTTTGGGAAAGGGTTGTAAGTTTAAACCCAAAATGGTAGGCCCTTGTCAAGAGAATGGAAATTTTGAGGATCATGGTTCTCCATTGTGTACTTTTAGGGGTGAAGAATTTGATATTCATCAACTTTCTTCACCTTATCCATCATGACATGTAGTTTCACCTACATTTCCATATGTACATTACTGCATCCACATTTTCATTCTCATCTTGCTAACTCATTCAATGAAATTTGTAATCAAGAACTTATCTTTCAAGTAATTTTTAGCAACTTCTGAAATATTGGAAAAACCTCTATCACACTTCTTCAAATATCCGTAATATTATCATCAAACATTTCTTAATCATTTCATCTATTTAGCAAGTAAGGCATAGTTTTGACAATTATCCTACCAAGGCCTACATACTTGGTTCTTCTCATAGTTTACTTTCATTAGGTGTCTTTTCCCATAAGTTTGTTCTAGAAGCTTCTTGGTGTCACATATTTCCCAAAAACACCTCTTTGGTAGAAAAACATTCTAAACATTTTACCTAGATTTCTTGTTCTCCTATCTCATCCTGTGGTGTTGAGCCCTCACATCCTACTAGTTACGTGGGGTTGAGGTTAGGGGAAAGTTCTCCCTCCCAAAAAAAAAAGCTTAAAGTTAAAAAAAAAAAAAGTATATATGTCAAGTCAAAATCAAATACAAAATTTTCATTTACACACTTCCTTTCCCTACCAATCTTCGGTGTTGAGCCCACGCTTCTTACTGGTGGCGTGAGGTTGGGAAAGGGAGGAAGTTCCCTTACTCACCTATGCCTTGTCCTTGGTGATGAGCCCATACTTCCTACTGGTAGCATGGGGCAAGGTGTAGGGGTATCTACAAATAAATCAATAAGTTAAAAGTAATTCATTCAATAAAAAGTTATTTGAAATCATAAATCCCAACAAAGTGAATTAGATGTCTAAGTTCCAAGAGATTTGTAAACCTTAAAACCAGATTTTGTCAATCAAGTGGCCATCTACGATCTAAGTCTAGATAAAATGACAAGCGAATCACATTCTAAATTGTGTAGTAAACTTGTATATGGAATTAGGTTGTAGGTTCCCAATAGGATTTCTATCAAAATAGTTTTTTCTCTCATCACATTCATTCAACAAGTCATACAACTTGTGTCCCTTTTGGCTCTCGGTGTTGAGCCCTCACATCTTACTGGTTGTGTGGAGTTAGAAGTAGAGCGGGTTCATTTTATTATCAAATCATTTCATCACATTTTTCCAAACAAATAAGAAGTAACAAATATTTCTTGAGAGGTTAAAGTTCTGAAATTACATCATGTTTTGCATCAACATTTTATAAAGAAAAAACAAAAAAAAACACATCATTCTATTTAGCATATCATCATCCATCGCATACATTAAAAGCATAGAAAATCAGAAATTATAAACATCTAAGAGTACACACGTGAATCAAATCATAAATGGAAGTCAAATCTATAAGGAATAACCGAGAAAAAAAGAGATATATATACATATCATGGTGTGTCATAGTTTTGTACAATGTCATCACACACTAGGTGCGGTCAAAATGCTCACAATGAGCATGAAATACCAAAACATCATATATGCCTCACAAAATGGAGACTAAGCAATAAAGGCACTCTGCCTATCTGCCTCTTTGAGGCCCCTTATGACCGCTCTAGTTACAAATTTCTTAGGAGTTCTTCTCAAAAGCATTCAAACAACAAAAGGCCAAATCCTAACGTAAAATACCATTCTAAATCCCCTTTCTGATTCACTTTCATAGAATTGCCAATTTCTAAATCCACTCAACATACTCACAAATGAAATGGTCATCATGGACCCAGAGCTCCAAAAAAATCACAATGAGAATATGTGCAAATGAATTGAAAATAAGTTGTTTTGATGTTTTGTTTTAACCTCATTTTGAGTGTATGTGTCTACAGGGATGGAGCATTGGTGAAAAGGTATATTCCTATCCCCACAAAATGGTAAGTCCTCTTGTCATTTTTATTTAGTGTTTATTTTTTGATATCATATCCATCTGCACTTGAGTCTTCCTTTCATCTTGTAGGTAATGGAGCTTGGATGGTGACATTTTCAGCACACATGCATGTCAGTTATAGCTTCTAACTCCCCATTTTGGGAACACCATACTCGGACTCTACATTTTATGCCTCTTCATGGCTAAGATGCTTCTCCGAGGGGGAAATATGTACACACCCAAAATTACACGTGCTACATTGTTGAAAAATGGTTACAAAATCCCCAATGATGATTCATATCCTTTGAGAATGTGTTCGAGTTCCTAAACCCTTTTGCAGTACATATTTGTAGCTTAGACATCCTTACTTAGCCTCTCACATTTTCTTCTAGCTTCTCACTTCTTTTAGTGCATGATTTTTCCTTTAGTGTCAAAACCACCACCTACTTGGGTGCGGTTTCGTGTGTCCACCACCCACGGTGAAGTTTTGTGTTTGCCACCATTGCCCTAGGCGGTGGATCGTGTGTTTACAAAACCTTAATGCAAAAATTAGACACTTGTGATTTTATTTAACTTCACTTCTAAGGCACATTTATGATCCAAATTAGCTAAATTTGGGCTTGATTGCATGGTCTTCTCTCCCTCTTCTATTTTTAAAAATATTTAATCATTTTGAAGTGCTTCTTCACCAAATGAGTTGGAAAATGAAGGTTACCTTATGTGTGAGTTCACAACCCAACCAATTTATTATATAACCATTGCTTGTTCTCAAGAAAAACCTAGAGAAAATTTGTATTCTTGTTATTACAAAAATGATGCCTTTCTTGCTAGAAATTGCCAAATCCAATCTCAGTTCAATTGTGCTTACATTATTCCCCTTGCATTGCTTTCCAGTCTTCCAATTCAAGCTATTGTTTCTCCCTCATCCTTCTTCTTCTGTTGCTTTTACATTTTCATCCATTGGACTGATGTTGACACAAATATTGAAAGGATAAACTAAGGGGATGAATATTCACACAACCATAATATTTTCTTACATATCCAGTTTGGATTTTTTGTTTGCTTCATTTATTTAAATTAATGTATTTGAATTATATCCATTAAACTAATTTATATCAAATAGAGTACCAAACAATTCTCTTTCATTTACAAATTTTTAGTTAATTTCTAAGAGGTTTTACACCTTTCATAGCAGCTCCTGGTGAAGGATCTTCTTCTTCGTATCCCTGTGGATTTGAAGGAAAAATATTTATAGGAAGTTGTTTATCATATCATAGATTATTTGGAAAAGTTCTTGTTTTATGTTAGCATTATTTAGAATACACTCAACATAGGTGAATAACCACACTAGGTTATTTTGCTTGTTTAGTTTTAGTGTAGAAGTAGATTTGATTATTTAGAATAAAAGCAAATTGTTGTTTAGTGATTGTAATATTTCAGTTTTTTGATTTTCTTAGATTAGTTTCCTTTAGTATTAGCTTAGATTGTTAATTTCATTTAGTTTACATTGATGCTTCAAACTAGTTTAGCACTTGGATTTAGAGATTTATAATTTGAATACGAAGGTGAGGTTTTGGGTGATCTCATGCCAAGAGTGAGTTTTGGGTGATCTCACGCCGAGAGAAATGTTTTGGGCAATCTCACACCAAAGGCAAGTTTTTTAGGTGATCTCACGCCACGGGTGAAGAGTGTTTAGGAGAGAGGTCTGGTTTTACTCTCCTTCCATGTATTTTACCCATAAGCACCACTACGGATGGTACATCCCTATTTATTATGTTTGTCTTGATTTGTTCCATTTATCTCGATTATAGCGATTGTAGGAGATAAAAAGCATTATGTAATTTGAGGAAAATATCTGCTAGTGTTGAACTTTGTTGAAGACTATGTTTTATAGAGAAATTACATATTTTCCCCCCAAGGATGTTAGTGCCCAAGGGAGGACACAAGCATCGAGTGCTAGTGTCTGGGTGCAGGCGCTAGTGTTTGCTCTATGTTTGGAGTCCAAGTCTGATTCTAGACTGTTCCATGATTGTATACCTATGTTTTTTATGTATTATGTTGATATGAACTGTAGCTTTGAGTTGCTTTATAGGGGTGATTTTTTCACCCAATGTATGCCCCCTCGTTTAGGGTGCATGTGATGTCTAGAGATAATATGGCCCAAAGGAGAGGACCGAGAGACTAATATGCATATCTGAAATGGATACCTGCATGGGGTAGGGAATGTGCATGGTATAAACCAAGGCACATGCAAATAAGATGGACTAGTAAAAAGTGTTAGTATAAAAGCTAGCATGTAAGAGAAAACAATGTAACAAGCAAGTGTTCAAATAAGATGGACTATGAAAAGTGAGTTTAAAACATGGGACATTTCTCACAATGTCACAAAACAATCAAGGCCGAAGAAGAAAAGGCATACAATGATCACACAAGACATAGGGCATATCCCACAAACAATAACATACAATGGAAAACAATATCAAACAAAATGTATCAAATAACCATGGTTGTATATAGTCCTGCAAAGAAAATGCTACACATAAAGCACCCGTTAGCATGTTAGAAAGATAAGTAGTATGTCAAAGTGTGTATATAGTAGTGAAAAGTAAAGTGACTATAATATGAAAAGTAGTAAAGAATGTGACAATAGAACTGTGATGTGTGGAGTATGAGAGTAGTAATGTAGATGCCCCCAAGAGTCTTGGTGGAATTGGAAAGAGATCTGATGTTGAACATCATGCAATGTGTGAGAAACTATAAGAGATCTGCATTCTTTTTAGAGACCAAGTGAATGCATGTGTATATGATAAATATAATGACATATTGAGTATCTATCTAGCATAATAAGAAAAGTGCAAGATGTAAGTAGAATAAGCTAGAAAGAATAAATGCAACCAAGATATGCAAATGTTGTATGAGTGTGATGGTGTGATATGCAAGGTGTGAAGATGATAGGAGTAGTGTTTCCCCAATGGATGTGTATGAGATGAGGTTCATTTATAAATTCCCCCTCAATAGTCAAGAATGAACCATAGAATAAGAGTGTGTCATCGGGAAATGTGTGTGGTGTACGAGTAGATGCTATAAAGGATGTACCATGAAGCACGAGTGTAAAATTTATATGATGTGAGGTTCATTTCATAATTATACCCTCAATAGTCGAGTATGAACTATGGAACTAGAGTGCATCATCGGGTAATGACGATACAAGGTGTGTATCAAAGGGTGTGAGATTGCGTAGAAAGATTAGACGTGAATCACAAAGCGTGAAGTGTAGTAGCAGACACTAGAGACAACTGATATGAATGGAAGTGGGTGGAGAAAGCGTGATGCCCCTAAGTGCGTGATTGGAGGAGGATCTAGTAAAATCATTTAGGAGATCATCAGTGTCGGATCATAATTGATTGGATTTGGATTAGAGACTTGGTAAGAAATGGTGTGGGGTTGATCATATAAAGAGCTTGTGCGGTGTAAATTATACATGCCCATAACATATTCTTTATCAGTAAAAGGAGGTTTTGGACAATCATGTGCATACCAACGAGTTAGATTTTGAGTATAGCCAAGGAATGAATCATTACAAATAGAGATGCAACAAAAAGGCATGAGAAATGGAATATTAGTATGATTAGGATCCAAAATGCTACCAATGTAGTCAAACCAAGACTTCTCCAAGTGTGAGTGGAGAGGAACAGGGAGTATATGTAAGGAAGAATGATAAATGGAAGATGCGGAGGCCATAGGTAGTGGTAACAAGTACACATCCATGATAAAGGTGAGGAGAGTGAGGTGGGGGAGGAGATCGGAAAGTGTGAATCCTAAGCATGCTTAAGCCATCATGCATGCAAATAGTGTTAGAGCAAGTGGAATTAAATGGAATATGAGGCCAATAATAGTTATGTATGAAGAGAGTGCATGTGAAGAGATCAATTTGTGGCATAAGTGAATTTGGGGAGATGTAGTAGGTGGTAAGATGTCTAATGTATGGATGGTCCCCTTGAAAAGGTATCATGGCATTAGTGGAAGGAGGAGGCTTTTTTGAATTGATATTCACCAAGGCCAATAGCAAAAAAGTATCTTGGAAGTAGGATTCATCTATTTCAAGAGGAGTAAAGTTAAGATTATGCAATGTTTCATCATTAAGCTGACATCAACCTCATTATCAAAATCATCAGTGTTGACATTATCTTGTTGGATAGCATTGTCAAGGATATTGGTAGGAGTGGATCCTAGATGTAGGATTGAGAGGAGCCATGACAAGTGGGGTAGTGGTAGCTATGGAAGTAGACATGGTGGGTGATATGAGATCAATAGTATGTGTAGGAATGGATGGGATGCATGTGGAGGTAGAATAAGGATTTGAAGCACTAGATTGACCAACATCATATGTACTAATATTATGATATGGAATAGGGTAGTGGAGGTATGGTCTTGGCGGTGGACTGGGTCTATGTGGTAGAACTTAAATGAGTCGGGGTCAAGGGAAATGGTATGCTCATAGCCATCATGTAGGAATTTAACACACTAATGAACTATGGAAGGGAAAACATGCATAGCATGAATCCATGGTCTACCAAGTAAACAATTGAACTGAAATGATGTGTCAATGACATAGAATGGAGTGGGAAGGGTTTTAGGTCCAACTTGTAGAGGTAAGGTGATGGTACCAAGGCATGTGCAAGTAGTGGAATCCTAACCACAAACTTGAACAAATGATTTGGTGATGAGGCTATTAGGAATGTGCAATTGGGTGAGTAATGAGAGAGAGCATAAGTTTATGGTGGAGCCATTGTCAATTAGGACGCACTTGATGTAATGGGAATTAAATTTGGTGGACAAAAAAGGGGTCATAAGTGGACGTCATATTGCAAAAAATAGAGAAATCTCAACTTGTAGGGATTATTAGCAATACGTGCACTCAAAATTAGAAAAATTTATATAAATATGAATCATAGAATCTGGAATCTAGTTTCTAAAATACTATTTTTTTAAAAAATAGACAAGTTTAGCTATATTAAACACTTAAAATTCTATGACTTGGTTTTTGTTTTTGAAAAAACCTATAAGATTGCAGTCTGTTTGCCCGCGATTTGGATGACCAAAACTTGTTATTTTTTTTTCCTTTGGTGAAAAGTTAGATGTAGTTATCTATCTTGGGATGGATTTTATTTTGTATTTTTTCGAGCAATATTTTTTTTTTAATGATTTTTTCCGTGAGATTGGTCTAAAAAGATTTAGAAAATGGAGTGTTTTCCGTTTGCCCGCCATAACTATATAAAAAAATATTGAAATCAAATATTTTTTTAAAGTGTATAGAATTTCTCCACACTTGGGATGGTATAATTTTTATCACATTTTGATAAACGAAACAAAAGTTATATTCGATCTTAAATGTAGACATGAACATTCGCGGGAATAAATGTCTTAAAGACCTATTGTTAGTAAAAATTATAAAATGGTATTTATCTTATTCTATTCATTCTAAAATAAATATTTTTACGAAGTTAACTTGTCTCCCCTACGCGATGACACCATTTTTGTGAAATGTTTTTAGTTTTTCAGCATGGTTCAAGTCTATGGAAGAGCAAATTTAAAGTTTTTTTACCCTTTACACTTCATAATGACCTTCCATAGCTTTGGTTGGGGCAAAACAAAGATTTCCCAGAGCCTTAGGGTCGGATTTGATGATATAGATAGAACCGTGATTGTGGTTTACAAACCACGATTGTGGTTTTTAAACAAGAACCGTGATTGCACTTTATAAACCATGAGCGTGGTTTATAAAGCATGATCGCTGATTCATAAATCATATTTATACGCATCCCAATGTTCTAATTACCATGTGATTTTTACTTGTTTGACTTTACCGTATGAATTATTACGAAAATTCTGTTATTTTCTGCATGTTTTTCTTATCACCAAAAGTAAAACATCATGGGAGACAAGAAACAAAGTCAAAAAGGAAGTCATTAAGTAAAAAAACCAAATGAATTAGAGGCAAATAGATTTCAAAATGCTTTGAGAAAATGTGGAATCTTCGTGAATCAAGAAGAGGTTCATCTTCAACCCCTACTATTGTAAGCAATGAGGAACCAGGTAATGTTTCTACTGTCAATGTTGAAGTTGAATTAAATACTCATGATGAAGATGTTTTTACTATCAATGTTGAAGAAGAATTAAATACTCGTGATGTAGCAAATGTTGAAATTGAAGGAGACAATGAAAATGTGAATTAAAAAATTCATGTTGAAATTGTAGACAAGTAAAATTTGACAAAATTACCTCCTAGGATTTTACGTAAGAAACCTAATTTTTTTATTGAAATTGATTAAATTTTTTTGAAAACAATGTGTGACAAACTTTCTGAATGGAAAATTAGAAGAAAAGCCCCTAAAATTTAGGATAATCATTTTGAAATTTTAAATGATTCCCAAAGATGTCAGTTGTTGGTTAGTTTGATGAAATTGAATAAAATGAGACCTACATTAAATACCTTAGGATTGACACCATCTAATATACGTGGTCAAATATCTACAATTATTGAAAACCTTCATGATGCATATCACATTGTTGGTGTCAAGAGACGCATTAGGGATAGTAATATTGTGCATCGTGTACTTGCTACTAGTATTGTAAGTGAATCAATAAAAATGTTTGATTACTCAAACAAGTCGAATGTTGCAAGTTAATAAGCAAACTCTATTGAAAGTAATTGAAAGGCGTAATATCCTTGATCACTCAATAACACCAATTTTTGGGCATTTTCTGCTAGAGCACCGCGTAAGGACACATATAATACGATGCTTTATAAGAGAAGTTGTTAGTCAATTTTGGCATGATAACACTAGAGTTTCACCTAATACAAGAGATGTAAAATAGAGAGTTGGTTCTATTAATCGTGAACCACATTCAAAGCATTTCTTAGATATGACTCAAACTCAATTTTTCGTAAGTTTGAACAAGAGCATCAAGAAATTAAAATTAGTCAACATTTTTGAAATGTTAAAACCATTCTATGTGAAAATCAACCACGCTCGCACCACTTGTTGATGTAGGTAACATGTTGAATTTGCTTTATGCATTATGCTAAATTTTTATGTATTCATTATATTTTACATTTTGAAACTATGTTATTGGAATGTGGTGTTCAAGTTCCACCAATATATTCCAGGATTTCATTCTATGATATTTTGTGAAAAAGAAGTTGGACAATTTTTTTATAGTCAAGATTGTTTAGATGGAAGTTGTGGTACATGTGGCGGATTACCTAAATTGTAAAGTTACATCCATGAGCAAATTGAAGGTGCAATATGAAATAATTTAGTTGAGTTTGATAAATATAAATTAGTTGCATACCAGTTGAAAGATGGAAAAGAGTCTAAACGGTGTGAGCTAGTTACAGAACATATGCCTGTTTTTCAATTTATGAGAAAATTTAAGGATGAAATTATTTATGAGTATGCTAGGCATACACACAGAGCTTGATGGTTGGATGAATAGTTCAAGATATGAAAAGACACATTTCCTATTAGTACTATTGTTTCAGTGGTCGATTTTGCAGAGAATTACACATTGCAACCACAAATGGAGGTTCAATCACAATATTACAACTCAGTACAAGTTGCCATTTTTGTGCATATAGCATTTATACATTCTCTGACGATCAAAGAGAATGATCAATTTTTTTAAGAGAGTACCACTTTTATATCAGTGATGATCGTACTCATTCTACTGAAATTTGTGCAAGGGTGTTTCAAGTTATTTTATGAAAACTTGTTTGATAGGGACATCCACTTCAAACAACATTATATATGGTTAGATAATTACACGTCTCGGTTTAAGAATGCACAAATATTTTATTGGATGTGTAGGATGCACGTCCAAGATGGGTGTGCAACATATTTAGAGTTTCACTAATCTTTGGACATGGAAAAGGAGAGCATGACGGTGTAGGGCATGTGTGAAAAGAGCTCTTGCAAGAGAAGAGTTAAGTACAAAGATGGTGCTAAATTGAAGATGCAAAAGAACATAGTGGAATGGTGTATTGACAACATGACCGAGGTTCTCAAGAAATTTCTATGGTTCGCAGAGATATTTTTGGTTGATAGAGGAACAAAAAATTGCTAACTACGAGGATTGTATAAAACTCATTAGGTCCAGTGATATTCACTCACTTTGTAGCTCAAACACTACTTCATGGGCCACATGGACAAAAAAATTTGACATGTTTTTGTGCATCTTGTATCGAATTTTCTTTGCTGAGTGTGATTCACAAGAATGGGTGGATGGATGGATTTGTAGGCCTCTAAATCCACTCCTGTTATCAACCTCCACAAGCATTACTACTTGTTTCTGCCCAGATGAAGTTCTGACATCCAGGACTTTGACGAAATTTTGATTTTGGTGCGACAAGGTATTTATGGTTAAATTTACAATTTTTGTATTGAGTTATGTCCATTGAAATTTTAATATGTACAATTTAAATTTGAGTTGAAACCTTTTTTTGTAAGACATGTGTTTGCGGTTATTACGTGACAGAAGACAATGAAGAAGGAACAAACTATTTCTTATGTCGTTGCATCGAGGAAATAAAGAAGTTGACTTCTCCTGTTATAGATGGCGAAGATATTGAGTACCTTGTCGAGGTTCGGTGGTAGTTCTTGTAACTTGGCTTTGACGGTATCCATTAAAAACTTCTCTTTTGGGTGTTTGAAGACTTTGAGACACACGGAAAATACTCTTATATTCGCATCTAGTTCTAGTGACAAATATTCAGCTCTATAGATATCGAAAAAGGCCTAATAACAATTTTTTTTTTGGAAGGTTCGAGAGTCGAGATCATGAAGCAATCCTTTCCGCTATTCGGTGTAGATCCGATCCTGATGGTTCATTGGAATGAATTTACAATGCTCATGTCTGGTATATATAATTTCTTTGGTATATATAAATTTTTTAGAACTAGATAAATTTAAGTTCATATATTTTATTAAATTTGTGTATTTTGTATATATCTAGTATGGTTTTGATTTGAAACTTAAATTTCTTTGACTAACACTTTTATATGTAGGTTAGTGGTGCCAGAAAAGATTCCACCTTCACGTGGTTAATTACTATCGAGAGAATTATAAATTCTCGAAGCTAAGAGAAGCTTTCATTGTTTTACAAGAAAAGAGAAGCAATTAACAATGATTTATGTACTTGTGGAGGGGGTTCTTGGCTCTGGAGGAGGTAGCCCAGAAGGACCTAGAGCTTAGAGAACCAAAATGACGCCTCCCCAAGTGTTTACAAGACCATCCCTATGTGTGTGCATCGGTTTGGTGCCACGACCCACCGTTTACAAAATATACCGTTTGATCTTTCCTTAAACTACACTATTTGACGTGTTTGTAAACAATAGGCAGCAAGAGCACCAATTGGAGAAGGAAAAAAGCGAGACAAGCTATTGTAGATGGTTCTTACACCGAGGTGTAGGGTCAAACGAGGCGTCCTTAGGTGCCACGGAGTTTGTGTAGTCACTCATCGAAGTTGAATGATTTTTTGGTCTCAGGGCTCTTAAGGGACTATGCGAGCGAGGAGAAGCTTAGAGGCAACGACGTTGTCACGCACCGAAAGGATGCCTCCTCTAGCATTCACTGGCCACTCGGATGTATCCACGTGTCGATTTTGTGCCACGACCCACTTTGTTTATAAAATATATCGTTCAAGACAACATTACACTGTCTCAAACTACACTATTCGATGCATTTGCAAACAATAGGGCAGCGAGAGCACCGATTGGAGAAGGAAAAAACTGAGATAGGCTATTGTATAGGGTCCCTACACTAAGGTGTAGGATCAAACGAGATGTCCTTAGGTGCCACGGAGTCTGCGTAGTCACCCATCGAAGTTGAACAATTTTTTGGTCTCAGGGCTCTTAAGGGACTACGCTGAATGAGGTAGCCGGAAGCAACGACGTTGTCGCACACCAAAATGACACATCCTCTAGCATTCACCTAGCCACCTAGATTTTTTTACACATTCCGTTGGTGCCATGACCCACTTTGTTTGTAAAATATACCGTTTGACAGCCTTACACTGTCTCAAACTACACTATTTTGCACGTTTGCAAACAATAGGGCAGTGAGAGCACCGATTGGAGAAGGAAAAAACCAAGACAATATATTGTATAGGGTCCTGCCTTGATGAGGTGTAGGATCAAGCGAGACATCCTTAGGTGCCACGGATTCTATGTAGTCACCCGTTGAAGTTGAATGATTTTTTGGTTTCAAGGCTCTTAAAAGACTCCGCCCGAACGAGGTAGCTCGGAAGAAACCACGTTGTTGCACACCAAAATGACACCTCCTCTAGCATTCACCTAGCCACCTAGATGTGTCTATGCAGTCGGTTTGGTGCCATGACCCACTGTTTACAAAATATATCATTTGACAGTTTACACTGCCTCAAACTACACTATTCATGCATTTGCAAAACAATAGAGCAGCGAGAGCATGAATTAGAGAAGGAAAAAACCAAGGCAGAGGCTATTGTAGAGGGTGCAGACACTTTGAGGTGAAGGATTGAATGAGACATCCTTAGGTGTCATGGAGTCTCGTAGTCACCCATCGAAGTTGAATGATTTTTTTGGTCTCGGGGATCTTAAGGGACTACGCCCGAACGAGGTAGCTCGGAAGCAACCACGTTGTCGCACACCAAAATGATACATCCTCTAGCATTCACCTAGCCACCCAGATGTGTTTGCATAGTTGGTTTGGTGCCATGACCCACCGTTTACAAAATATACTGTTTGACATCTTTACACCGTCTCAAACTACACTATTCGGCGCATTTGCAAACAATAGGGCAGCGAGAGCACCGATTGGAGAAGGAAAAAACTGAGAAAATATATTGTAGAGGGTCCCTACGTTGAGGTGTAGGATCAAACGAGATGTCCGTAGGTGCCACGGAGTTTGCATAGTCACCTGTCGAAGTTGAATGACTTTTTGGTGTCAGGGCTCTTAAGGGACTACGCCTAAACGAGGTAGCCTGGAAGCAACCACGTTGTCCCGCACCGAAAGGAAACCTCCTCTAGTGTTCACTTGGCCACGTGGATGTTTCTGCATAATTGGTTCGGTGCCACGACCCACCGTTTACAAAATATACCGTTTGTGACTTTACATTGTCTCAAACTACACTATTTAGCGCGTTTGCAAAACAATAGGGCAACGAGAGCACCGATTGGAGAAGAAAAAAATAAGATAACCTATTATAGAGGGTCCTATGCTGCCGAGGTGTAGGATAAAATGAGATGTCCTTAGGTGCCGTGAGTCTGCGTAGTCAGTCACTTGTTGAAGTTGAGCGATTTTTTGGTCTTAGGGCTCTTAAGGGACTACGCCTAAACGAGGTAGCCTGGAAGCAACCATGTTGTCATGCGCTGAAAGGACACCTCTTCTAGCATTCATCCACCACCCGAACGTGTCTGCATAGTTTTTTTCGGTGCCACGACCCACCGTTTACAAAATATACCATTTAACAACTTTACACCTGTCTCAAACTACACTATTCGACACGTTTGCAAAGCAATAGGGCAGCGAGCACCATTGGAGAAGGAAAAACTGAGATAGATTATTATACAGGTCCCTATGTCGAGGTTTAGGATTGAACAAGAATTCCTTAGGTTCCACAGTCTGCGTAGTCACCCGTCGAAGTTGAATGATTTTTTGGTCTCGGGGCTCTTAAGGGACTACGCCCAAACGAGGTAGCCGGAAGCGGACCACGTTGTCGTGTATCGAAAATATGCCTCCTCTAGTGTTCACCTAGCCACCAGAATGTGTCCGCGTAGTTGGTTCGTGCCACACCCACCGTTTACAAAATATATCGTTTGACACTTTTTGACACTGTCTCAAACTACACTATGCGGCGCATTTGTAAACAATAAGGCAACGAGAGCACCCATTGGAGAAGGAAAAAATCAAGACAGTTATTGTAGAGGGTCCCTACACCGAGGTGTAGGATCAAATGAGATGTCCTTAGGTGCCATGGAGTCTACGTAGTCACCTGTCAAAGTTGAATGATTTTTTGGTCTTAGGGCTCTTAATGGACTACACCCGAGCGAGGTAGCACAGGAAGCAACCACATTGTTGTGCCTTTGAAAGGACACTTCCTCTAGCATTCACCTAGCCACCTAGATGTGTCCACATAGTTGGTTTGGTGGCACGAACCACCATTTGTAAAATACCGTTTGACAAATGACCTTACATTTTCCCAAACTACACTATTCGGTGCGTTTGCGAAAACAATAGGGCAGCGAGAGCACTGATTGGAGAAGGAAAAAAATCAAGATAGGATATTATAGAGGCTCCTACATGAGGTGTACGATCAAATGAGAAGACCTTAGGTGTCACGGAGTTTGCGTAGTCACCCGTCAAGTTGAGCGATTTTTTGGTCTCGGGGCTCTTAAGGGACTACGCCTGCGAGGTAGCCTAGAAACGCACCACATTGTCATGCACCCGAAAAGGATGCCTCCTCTAACATTATCTTGGCCACCCAGATGTGTCCACATAGTCGGTTTGGTGCCTGACCCACTTTTTTTACAAAATATACCATTTGTGACCTTACACTTTACACTCTCAAACTACACTATTCGACACATTTGCAAACAATAGGGCATCGAGAGCACTGATTGGAGAAGGAAAAAATTGAGACATGCTATTTTAGAGGGTCCTACACCGAGGTATAGGATAAAATGAGACGTCCTTAGGTTCCATGGAGTTTGCATAGTCACCTATCGGGTTGAGCGATTTTTGGTCTCGTGGCTCTTAAGGGACTACGCCCAAACGAGGTAGCCTGAAGCTGACCAAGTTGTCACGCACCAAAAAGACACCTCTTCTAGTGTTCACTGGCCACCCATATGTGTCCATACAGGTTGGTTTAGTGCCACGACCCACCGTTTACAAAATATACTGGTTTGACAGTTTTACACCTGTCTCAAACTACACCATTCGACACGTTTGCGACCAATAGGGAAGCGAGAGCACTAATTCGAGAAGGAAAATACGAGATAGGATATTGTAGAGGCTCCCTATGCCAAGGTGTAGGATCAAACAAGACGTCCTTAGGTGCCATGGAGTCTGCGTAGTCACACGTCAAAGTTGAATGATTTTTGGTCTCGGGGCCTTAAGGGACTACACTCGAGCGAGGTAGCCCTAGGAGTAACAATATTATCACACACACAAAAGGATGCCTCCTCTAGTGTTTATTTGGCCACCCAGGACATGTCTGCGTAGTTCGTGCGGTGCCATGACCCACCGTTTACAAAATATACCGTTTGATAGCCTTACACTGTCTCAAATTACACTATTCGGCGCATTTACAAACAATAGGGCAGTGAGAGCACCGATTGGAGAAGGAAAAAACCAAGACATGCTATTATAGAGGTTCCCTACACCGAGGTGTAGGATCAAATGAGAATACCTTAGGTGTCATGGAGTATGCGTAGTCACCGTCGAAGTTGAATGATTTTTTTGGTCTCGGGCTCTTAAGAAACTACGCCCAAACGAGGTATCCGGAAGAAACCACATTGTCACACATCGAAAGGATGCTTCCTCTAATGTTCACTTGGCCACCCGAGACATGTCCACTCGGTCGGTTTGGTGCCACGACCCACCGTTTATAAAATATACCATTTTACTGACCTTACACTTGTCTCAAACTACACTATTTGCACGTTTACAAACAATAAGGCAACGAGAGAACCAATTAGAGAAGGAAAAATATGAGACATCCTATTGTATAGGGTCCCTACATTAAGGTGTAGGATCAAATGATACATCCTTAGGTGCCACAAATTCTGCGTAGTCACTGTCGAAGTTGAATGATTTTTGGTCTCGGGACTCTTAAGGGACTACACCCGAGCGAGGTAGCCGGAAGCAACCACGTTGTTGTGCACCAAAAGGACACTTCCTCTAACATTCACCTAGCCACTTGGATGTGTCCGCGTAGTCCATTTGGTGCCATGACCCATTGTTTACAAAATATACCGTTTGATAGCCTTACACTGTCTCAAACTACACTATTCGACGCGTTTGCAAACAATAGGGAAGCAAGAGCACCGATTGGAGAAGGAAAAAAATGAGACAGGCTATTATATAGAGTCCCTACATTGAGGTGTTGGATCAAACGAGACATCTTTAGGTGCCACAGAGTCGGTGTATTCACTGTCGAAGTTGAATGATTGTTTGGTCTCGGGGCTCTTAAGGGACTTCGCCCAATGAGGTAGCCGAAGCTGACCATGTTGTCGCGCACCAAAACGATGCCTCCTCTAGCGTTCACCTAGCAGCTCGGACATATCCGCGTAGTCATCTTGTTGCCATGACCCACCGTTTTCAAAATTTTCAACAATTACAACTTTTAAAAAAATTCAACAATTACAACTTTTTTAACTTTTCAACAATTACAACTTTTACAACAATTACAACTTTTTCAACAATTATAACTTTTACAAATTTTTCAACAATTACAACTTTTACAATAATTACAACTTTTTCAACAATTACAAAATTTTCAACAATTACAACTTTTTCAAGAAATTGTTGTTAGGAAATAAGGGATAAAATATGCGGAATAATCCATCACATAATCGCAATAAGAGAAACTAATATGCGAAATTATTACGGATCTCAAATAAAATTGCAGAATAAAATAATGCAACACAAAGAGACAGTATTTAACGTGGTTCACCCAATTTGGGCTACGTCCACCAAGAATCACTTGCTCAAATTTTATTACAAGCCACCGCTCTCTCAATACAATACCCAGATCCATTTGGAGCTATGCTCAACAAACTCTACAGAATTCACAACCGAATTCAAAGCACATATGCTAATGTTTTTCATTATATCCTACCATATGCATAAAACCATATAAGTAGGCAACTACTTAAGCAGTTTTACAATACCGTGGGTATCAAAACCATGAGCCAAAACTAGCCCAAAACTTATGGGTCAAAAATCTCGCCCATATGAGAAGAGCACATGTCTCGATATGTCGGGTGCATTTTTTTAGGCTGAAAAAAACAATTTACGCCCAAAAAAATTTTTTGGGGCTGCGCCCTCGAACCCTCGCTACCCGAGGTCACTTTGCCACCCCGGCCCCGAACCTTGGTGAGGATACATGAAAAGTGTACAATACTCGTAGTGTATAGTCTTGACACTTTCACACATGAAAATAGGCTCCACAAACCTAACAATCTCCCACTTGGAGACTAGTTTTCCTCGAGCAAGCTTCTCATCCCTTCGCTAGTTTCTACGTGAAGACCAACCAAAGCTGAACACAACTTCGAGTTTCCCTTGTGACCACCTTGGTCATCATGTCTCTACAGGATTACAGTGGTATGAATCTTCTCTAGCTTGACTTCTCTTCCTCCAAAGTTGTCCCGATGAAATAGTACCTTAATCGTATATGCTTCGTCCTAGAGTGGAAAGCGAGTTCTTTCTAGGTGTATAACACTCTGACTATCACTATGTAGCTTTCCTTCCTCCTACTTATGCCCCAACTCCTCAAGCAATTGTTGTAACCAAATCATTTCTTTGCTTGCCTCTGTGGCAGCAACATACTCAGCCTCCATGGTTGACAAAGCCACCAACTTCACTAGTCGTAGTCGTGAAATTCAACTTCTTTGTTATTCCACCTACAGTGTAAACATAACCTATTGTGCTCCTCCTGCTGTCTACATCTCCAGCCATATCTGAATCTACATAACCACACAAAGTGGTGTTTGATCCACTGTAGCACAAAACTGTCCCCATGGTCCCTCTCAAATACCGAAGGATCCACTTTACTACTGCCAGCGATGATCTCTGGATCACTCATAAATCTACTCACGCTCCCCCGCATGGGCAATATCGAGCTTAGTGCACACCATGGCATACATCAAACTACTAACCGCTCATGAGTAAGGTACCTTGGAAATTTGGTTTCTCTCTGCTCTTGTCTTGGGACACTACTCCTTTGATAGCTTGAAATGGCTGCGAAAGGAGTCCCAACCGGTTTAGCATCCTGCATATTAAACCTCTCCAAGACTTTCTTAATGTACTCTTCCTGAGATAAAGTCAGCTTCCATTCCTTCCTATCCCGAGATATCCTCATACCAAGGATTTGTTTGGCTGCCCCCAAATCCTTCATAGCAAAGGATTCACTTAGCTACTTCTTGAGTACTTTTATTTCCTGCATGTTTTTACCTGCAACCAACATGTCATCCACATACAGACAAAGGATAATATAATTGCCATCCTCAAATTTCTTTGTATACATGCAATGGTCAAAATGACATCTAATATAACCTTGCTCCATCATAAAGCTATCAAATTTCTTATACCATTGACGTGGAGCTTGTTTCAAGCCATACAAGCTCTTCTTCAGTTTTCACACCATCTCCTCTTTACCTTTGACCTCATAGCCCTCTGGTTGCTGCATATATAGTTCCTCCTCCAAATCACCATGGAGAAATGCAGTCTTTACATCAAGCTATTCTAAGTGCAAGTCTTCTGCTGTAACTATTCCTAGAATAGTTCTAATAGAAGTCATTTTTACTACAGGAGAAAAAATCTCATCAAAATCTATACCTTTTTTCTGTGCAAACCCCTTGACCACCAACCGGGCCTTATATCTTTTCTTGCCTCCTTCTTCCTCTTTGACTCTGAACACCCACTTTTTTGTAATGCTCTTTTTCCTTGGGTAGCTTTACCAAATCCCATGTCTGGTTCTCCATGAGAGCCTAATTCTCCATGAGAGCCTAATTCTCCTCATCCATGGCTTGCTCCCACTTCTTCTGGCATCTACCTGCATTACTTCATCAAAGCTCTCTAGCTCTCCACTATCAGGTGAGTAATAAATAATAAAGAGAAGGAGAAAAATCTTTCAGGTTCTCTTCTTACCCTAGAATACTTCCTCAATATAGGAGTTTGGGGTTCCTGTTGAGGGTTCTGAACTGATTCATGTGTCACTTTCCCATCCGGAAGATCCTCTCCTGCTGCATATTCTTTCTTGGATTCTTCCCTGTTTTCCTGCAAATTATTTGCTTATACATGACTTTCTCATTAAAGACCACATCCCTAGATCAAATGATTTTCTTGTCCTTAATACTCCAACATTTATATCCAAAGTCATCACCACCATAACCAATGAAAGTACATTTTTATGATTTAGCCTCTAGCTTGGTCCTATCATCCTTGTCTATATGAACAAACACCTCACATCCAAAGACTCTAAGAAATGAATAATCAACTTTCTTACCATACCAAGCCTCCTCAGGTATGCCTCCATCCAAGGTACTTGAGGGTCCTCTGTTTATCAAGTACACAGCTGTGCTCACCGCTTCTACCCAAAAAGAAAGAGGCAATCCTGCATGTATCCTCATGCTCCTAGAACATTCCATTATTGTTCTATTCATCCTTTATGATACCCCATTCTGCTGCGAGTTCCTAGAACCATCTTTTTCCTGATGGATTCCATTCTTAGAACAATAATCATCAAATTCATTGCTGCAATACTCCCCTCCATTATCTGACCTGAGACATTTTAGCTTAAGACCTATTTCATTCTCTACTAAGGCTTTCCATTTAACAAAAGTGTCAAATACATCAAATTTGTTTCTAATATAATAAACCCAAACTTTCTTTGTTGCATCATCAATAAAAGTAACATAATAACTTGAACCCCCAAGAGATGATACTTGAGCCGCCCCACACATCAGAATGCACCAACTCTAACTTACTCTCTTTCTTTGTAGGTCCAACCTTGAGAAACCTTACTCGCTTTTGTTTCCCATATATGTAGTCCTCAAAGAACTCCAAACCTGTTTATGTATATCCAGGAAAATCCTTCTTTATGATCTCCATGCCCTTATGGCTCATATGACCGAGCCTATAGTGCCACAATGTTGTATCTACTTCTGAAGCCACAAGATTACAAACATTAGTGCTATAAGTGGTTAAATACAAGGTTCCAACCTTCTTACCTCTTACCACCACAAGAGCACCCTTGGTAACCTTCCAAGAGTCTTTTGTAAATATCACAGTACAACCATCACTTCCCAAATGCCCTGCCGATATCAAATTTCGTCTTAATATAGGCACATGTCTGACATCCTTCAATAGCCAAGTATTCCCATTCTACATCTTAACCTGAATAGAACCTTTTCCAACTATCTTTGTAAGGCTCATCATCACCAAGAAAAACATGCCCAAAATCTCCTTGAACATAATCAACAAAATAATGCCTATGTGGAGAAGCATGGAAAGAAGCCCCGAATCTAAAACCCAAGATTCAGTAATATTGTGCAAAGAAAGAATCAAAGCATCCTGACATACATTACCCGTTGCCACATTTGCCTCCTTGTTTTCTTCCTGTTGTTTCTTCTTGTCCCAAGCTCCCAATAGTCCTTCTTTGCATGCCCAGACTTTCCACAGTGCCAGCATACTATCTTGCTTTTGGATTTTGACCTTGCCCGATCCTTTGATTTTCCATGGTTTCCTCTATTCTTCTATCTCCCTCTAGTTTCCACTTTATCAAAGCATTCCCTAAAGTAGAATATTCACCCAGAGATTTTTCTTCACATTTCCTCACTTAGAATCACCCCTACAACATCCTCAAACTTCAACTTTGAGTTAGCAAGAACCGAGTTGCTTACCGCCATTACCAAGCTATTCCAACTCTTAGGTAAAGAGCACAGAACTAATAAAGCCCTAACTTCTTCATCAAATTCTATTGTAACCAAAGCTAGCATATTTACAACCGTATTAAAATCATTTAGATGATCTACTACTGAACCATTCTTAGACATCTTCATATTAAACAAATTTTTCATTAAAAATATCTTATTAGAGCAAAGGGTTTTTCATACAACTTCCTAATGCATCCATCAGTTCTTTTGTAGTCTTTTCCTTTGAAACATTAAATAATACCAAAGATGCAAGACATAGCCGGATTGTCCCAAGTGCCTTCCTATCCAACAAATCCCATTCCACATCTGTCATGCTCGAGGGTTTTTTCACCTTCTTAGACAATGGAGTATAAAGATCCTTCTGATAAAGGTAATCTTCCATCTGCATCTTCCAAAGACTGAAATTCTTCCCGTTGAATTTATCAACCCTAGATCTTCCATCATCTTCCATAGCTCCCACTCAAGATAAAACTTTCCCTGCGATTCAACACTTCAACAAACCAAACCAGGCTTTGATACCAATTGTTAGGAAATAAGGGATAAAATATGTGGAATAATCCCTCACAGAATCGCAACAAAAAAACAATATGCGAAAAATTATTACGAGATCTCAAATAAAATTGTAGAATAAAATAAGACAACACAAAGAAACACTTTTAACGTGGTTCATCCAATTTGGGCTACGTCCACCAAGAATCACTTGCTTAGATTTTATTATAAGCCATCGCTCTCTCTCAATCAATACCTGTGATCCGTTTGGAGCTATGCTCAACAAACTCTATAAATTCACAACCGAATTAAAAGCACATCTGCATGATGTTTTTCATTATATCCTACCATATGCATAAAACCATATAAGTAGGCAACTACTTAAGCAGTTTTACAATACCATGGGTATCAAAACCATGGGCCAAAACTAGCCCAAAACCTATGGGTCAAAAATCTCGCCCATATGAGAAGAGCACATTTCCCGATATATGGGTGCATTTTCGAGGCCAAAAAAAAATAATTTACGCCCAAAAAAATATTTTGGGGTGCGCCCCGAACCCCAACAAGGATACATGAAAAGTGTATAGTACTCTCGGTGTACGAGTCTTGACACTTTCACACATGAAAAGCAGGGTCCACAACCTAACAATTGTTGAATCGAAATTGAAAGAGAAGAAGAAGATGGTTATGCAATTAATGGTTATTGTGAATACTCACCTAACAAAGATCCTGAATAATCTGGATATATGATATGAATAGTTACTCTTGTTTAGTGTTCACCCACTCATAAAAAAATAAATAAGCCTCTTCTTCTACTTACCAAGCAAAACACTTTAATCGTCGTCTAGTTTATCAAAGGAAGTAAATCGATTTTGTTTGATTATTCTAAGAATGAAAATACATGTTCAAAGAATCCTACCAACACTAAAGAATCACTTCCCACTCCTAGAACCACTCATTCCTAGAACCACTCATTCTTTGAAACTTCTTTCCTTAAAATCCTCCTCTTAGGAAATAAGAACCTTTATATCTTTCCTTGTTGGTCAATGGACCTATAAATTGAATAATTACATTATTGACTCAGTGCCTCGATAATGTTATGCTTATAAAATTTTCTAACTCTATTGGTATTACTCATGACCCTTGCTATTGGCCATTATTACTACATGAAAACAATATAATTACCTCTTTTCGGCCGGTGATTCTCAAGCCGGAATTTGTAGACTTCCACGACAAAAAAATCAAGATGGAAATACTTGTGGAAGACATTAAGCTACGTATGGCATATTGTTGAGCCAAAGTTTCTATCACGATATTGGTGGGGATATAAATATGGATTGGTCATACACCACCATACTCATCAATGGTAAAATGAATAATATCCTTCTGATAAATAAAATTAAATACACAGTTCAAAAACCAAATGACCCAAGGGAAGACATCTTATTTCAAGATTCAAGGTATGAAATATTTTTCATGACTTAAGAGGAAAATGATAAGTTGCCCATGTTGATGGAGGAATACACATGCTTCCCTTAATATCTTACAATTTTACTATGCATTGATGCACCATAGTAACATTATATTCATATATGTTGCACCATAGTTTTTTAATTTTAAATCAAACATACATATAGAATTAATATACATAGAATATACATACATAGAAGGATATCATGTGCAATGAATTCGAATCAAACATAGAAGTAATATCATTATGAAAACCAACACATGGATATATAATGTATCAAACTAAGTGTGTTGAACGCACGTCTCTGAAAATATAAGTTCATAACATGTGTACATCTCAAACCAAGTGTGTCATACATATAGGACCACATGTAGTCACATAAGGCTATATATACAATGTCCTATGAAGAATCATGAACTAGGACTAGCTGGCCCATATATATATCTATGTACATCCATGTCCTATGAATCTAATCATGAAACATCTTCCCTCTCTTTGCCCTGCTAGAAGTAGCATGTCTATGACTTGGGGATGTAGTGGAGGGGAGATGCCACTACGAAATTTCATCCATGTGGTCCTAGGCATCTCTAAGCGAGCCTACAACCTAACACTGCACATTCATAAACAATTTTTTTAACACCCATATTTTAAAAATACATTCAAAATTTAGAAACTTAGAATTTAGTTAAAATGCATGTGAAATCTTACCGTAGTGTCGGATCCCTATTAATTTGTCAACGATACATGGCGAGACAATAGTAGACTCATTAGAGGTAAGCTACAATTAAATTTCAAATTAAATATTTCATGTAAAAAATTTGATATTGTAGATTTAAGTAATAAGAACTAATTCCTAAATAAATTTAACAAATTTGAAAAATTCTACCTCGGTTAGTGGATCTACATATGCTTGTATGGCGATTCTACAAAGACCTCCATAGTCTACATATATGGAGGAGTCTCTCTGGAAGTCATAAGCTATACAAAAAATATGTACAAATCAATATTAATCTACATGACTGCCACATAACAGAGCAAAGCATAATGCACGTGAACTTCCACAATTAGAAACAAAGTGTAAAGAGAAACTAACATACGTAAAAGTCACGTGAGGTATGCCAATGCCTAGCCTCGGTTCCCGAGAGCGAGATGATGACCTGCTGGGCTCTATACGTATAAAAGGCAAACATATATTAATATGTACATGTACGAGTGAAACATTATAATAATAAAATTACACAATCAAATGAAATTTGAAATTTAAGTACAACTTGAAACTTACGTTTGTAACATGCCCATTCTGAAATGTTAGCATGTCAATGTCGAATGTTTCGCTTCATCGGCTCTTCTTATTTAAAATAAAATAAAAATTATTTTTACATGTATGTACATAATGTACAATGAAATACATATATATTAAAATATCAAACATGAATTAAACTATTGTATATATATATATTAAATATTTATTTGACATTTACCCGTGAAAGACCAAGATCCTTTGCACTTGAGCCCAAAAACATCCACCATCATCTCATCTAGAGAAAAGAAATCATGTGATCCAACAAATGATGTCTCACTCATGATGTATATGACACCACATGATCCATAGTGGTGTGGTTCGCTAGAACTGGAACCTCCACCAACATCACTAGATGCATCTGCTCACTATCTTTGGGTCGAGTGTTAGTGAGATCCTCAATGCATGTATTGTGTTAATCTCCACAACCTCCTTCACTGTAGGAGGGATAACTGAAGGCAGTGGGGGTTTTGGGGCATGGGGGATCCTTGGTTGACCTACACGTGCACTAGGTCTACTATGTGCAGAGCCACCACCTCGCCCATAAAAATCAGAAAAGTCAAAATAATTTGGGACCTCATTAAGCACGAACTTGCAATATAATTTCTTCAAAAAATAGAGGGGAACCTCATTGTTGTTGCATGGTGGATAATCAAAAACCATCCACCATCGGTCCCAAAAATATTTCTTGATTTGGTCATCGTGGCACCAATGGATTGAGAACCGTTTGCAAGTAACTACGGGGGAGGGGCATTGGTTCTTGGGTTAGTAAATAATGCACAAATGCGGTCTTTTCCAATTTTTTTGTCTTTTACGGCCACATGGGATAATTTATTTACATACCACTACCTACAATCACCTCTAAAGGTATTCCATCTATCTATTTGGTTGGTTGTGGAGTCAACTTCACCAATCAATGTTTGCAATGTGTTGGCTAAAGTCATGCGGGATGGATTTGTGGCATGATTTTGTCTTATATTCTGAATAAGGTTCTCAATGGAAATTTTATTTTGTTAGATTTTTCCAACGATATTAGCTTGTGTTCCTATTGGTTTCGTGGGGATAGAAGGAGCCACAAGAGGTGGATCTATGTTTGGAGGGTTTTGAGGAATATTTTGACGGTTTGCAAGATTACGAGCTTGCTGAGCAACTGACAAAACAAAAAAATTGTATACATAAACAAAAAATTGAAAAACCCATGAAAATCACAAAAAAAAACCTAAAATGCAAACAAATTGATCAAAATCAAGGGCTTACCTCTTTGTCTTGTGGCATGGTTGAAACTATCACGATCCACAGTCAGAAGAGTAATTTTTAGGGGGTATTCAAAGCGCAAGTGCCAAAGGTCTAGGAGAAATCATGGTTGGAAAGGAAAAATGAGGGAAAATGAGGTGTCATGGGTCTGTTATTTTTTGTCTCAGAGGACCGCCTTTGCGGTTTGAAACCGTGAGTGCGGTTTTTGGTTCAGAAATCACCGAGCCTATAAAAATAGTTGCATGAGCACGGTTTATAAACCACGCTCGCGGTACCTAAATTTTGGGTTTTTATGTTCACTTAATTGGCCACCATCTTGGTGCACTTACCCAGGTAGTAGTGATAAGAAAAGGAGCAAAGGTATTACTAGTAGCGAGAGGGAGGGATATCCTCATCACTAAAGGAGATGACATATCGTAGATTTTTGAGGGATTGAATGAGATGGGTGAATACAACATGTGAATAATTACTTTCAATGTGGATGGAGCGAAGGGAAGCCTATAATGTATGACGACAATCAGGTGCATTGTGTAAGAGATCATAAAGAGAGATTTTGGTGGTGTATTCTTAAGCTGCTCAATGATGTCATAACCTTTAGAGGTGGTGGTAGGAACTATAGAAGTAATAGGTGGCGGGATAGAAACAGGTAGAGTTGTAGGAGGTTGAGTGCGACACCTATAAAATAGTCTTTCCCACTCTTATTAGGACCATGGTTATCAATATCTCTATTGCCAAAACCTACATTGGAAATGATGTACATGCCATGGATATTTCCATTAATATAGAACATTTTTGAACGTATCTCCCTAAATGAGGAGTAAAGACAAATTAAACACAATAAATACAAAATACAACAATATCCTATCAAGATCGATAAAATGATAAAAAATTTAACATAAATAAAATAACTTACAAAAATAAAATCCCTTGAGAGAGTTCTCATATGCTCATCACAACACTATTGGATCAACACCTTGTTTTGAAAGAGGCTCTCACGTAGTTATAAGAATCCTCTTTATCTATGAATCTTATACTTAATTAAGTGTTAAGATTTCATTAAAACATTTCAAGTGTTTAATATAATGTGTCTAGCATGGCTACTTTGTCAAATACTTGCTAACTAATAACTACATCTATAGGTGCATGTGAGAGACCAATAGGCATATGAACTAATGTAGTTATATAATATATATTTGTTAAACCATCATATCATATATTGGATTCAAAATAACATATCAAATCAATAGACCATGATTCTTATATAAATTTTGGGGTTTGTATGACAAAAGAAGTAGTTCTCTTACTCGTATTGGTTATTATCCATTCACTATGCTATGAGACATTTTACAATAGAAATAAGGGGCAAAACACAATAACTACACATGAGTTGTTAATAATTAATGTTTAACTTTAATTTTGATGTCTATTTGACCATCACATGATATTTTGAACTTAAATTTGATGTCCATTTGACCATTTTATATATTCTTATTCCTTTTACATGGATATATATGTTAACATATGTATATTAAGGCCATTTTTCTCTAACTACTATGAAAAACCAAAGGTAGTAACCATTTTTCTCCAACGTAACTATGAAACCCCTATCCATGATGTTCTTAGAATAAGAAACACCAAAGGTAGTAACCATTTTTCTCATTACACCCTTAAGCACCACATCTTCCAAGTCTGTCAAATATTGTCTTCTTTTCTAGACTTGATTTGTCCCAAAATCCTTGTTGGGTAGTGTTGACGATTATCTTTGCAGATGAACCATAAAAGTTATGGGAAATATTAGAGACATGAGACTTGGCCCCTAAGATAACCTCCATATTTTATAGAAGTTATCTCTTCTCTTCAAGTGTTGAGATAAGGGTTAGAAAGGAAACTAAATAACTGTAAATCCTAATCTAAGGCGATGTGCCAAGATTTACCATAAAGCACAAAGATACATACCCAAACCACAAAAAAATAAGTTAAAGATAATTGAGCATGATTAACCTATTTTCAAAAAGATTCAATATTATCTAAGGCTAGAGAGAACTAAAACATAACCATGCAAATAAGCATATGAATGTAAAAGGATCTAAGGGCGTATAACACAAGATAGAAACTGAAACATATATCTGAGAGTTGAATAAAATCATACGAAGGAAATAAATATTCGTAGTATTGTGAATCCTTTGTGCATAAAACAAAAACCCTTTAATTATCTTAGAGTAGGTATTTACCTTAGCTCATGTTCACCTAGGTACTTTATTTACCTTTATTATATTTATCCTCACCCACTTATGTGTGTGGATATTTCTTTTATCTTATTTAGATATTAGGAAGATATTATCTAGTTGTTAGGTATAGTTCTTTCCTTGATCTATGGTATTGACTAGATCTTTGATGACTAGTTCTTTCTTTGATCTATGGTATTGACTAGATCTTTGATGACTAGTTCTTTCCTAAATCTATGGTCTTGACTAGTTCTTTGATGACTAGTTTTTTCCTTGATTTATGGCTTGATCTATGACCTTGACTAGTTCTTAGATTGACCTTCCTTGCCTATATAAGTAAGGCCCATTCTCATTGTACTAATATATGAGAGTTTCATAATAATATATGACATTACTTGCTCTTTGTTTGCAAATTCTTTTGTAAAGTTATTCTAGTGAATTTCTTTCACTTATCAAATGTGGTGTGCTTTATGATCATCTGAGATCTTCATAGCTTGGAATGATCTTCTTATTGTTCCTTTCATGGTATCAGAGTGATAGATGATGTAGACATCCATCTGTAAGTTTTTCTTTGCAAGTAAGGGTTTATTATTTTCATGTATTCGAATTTTTTAGCACTTTTCTACAACATGCATTTTTATGCAAAACGAAGTGTGCCATTGGATTTGGAAGGTGTCAAAACCCTAGAATCAACTGTAAACTTGACCATGTTTTGAGATAGTCAAATCTGGACATTTAAAAGGGTTTTTGACACATTTCTCAAAAAAACTAAACAACTATGTAAAAAAAAATTTGACACAAAAATTATATCAGTTTTACGGGTTTTTTGAGAAATTTTCTCGGTTTCTCTCTGTTCTTATATAGCTGCCAAAAAAAGAGATATTTACAGCCTAAGTTTGTATTAACAATTGTGCATTTTGGGTGCATTCTTTTATCCACTGGACATAGATCTGTACCATTAGGGTGCATTCTTTTATCCATTGGATATAGACATGCACCCTTTGGATGCATTAGTTTACCCTTAGGCTATTTCTTCTTTGGATGCAGTCTTTTATCCACTGCATACGATCATGTACTTTATAGGTGCATTCTTTTATCCATTGGATATAGGCGTGTACCTTCTGTATGCATTATTTTACCATTTGGATTTTTTTTTGGATGCAATCTTTTATCCACTGGACATAAATTTGTACCTTCTGGGTGCATTCTTTTATCTATTGGATATAAACGTGTAACCTCCGACTGTAATGATTTACCCTTTGGACATTTAGGTTTTGGGCGCAAGATTTTATCCTTTGGTCATAAACGTATATCATGTGGATGCACTCTTTTACCATTTGGAAATTTGGGTGTCACGAGTACCTTGTAAAAAAACATTAGCATTAAAATATTATTTTTAATAGCAAAACCTTCTAGAGCTCATAACTTTTGATCCATAGCTCAAATTAAGGTGATCTTTTGTTTGAAATTGTGTATTTTTTTGAGATCTACACATTGGTGACATTTTTATACACATATTTCAAATGTAAAAGGTACTTTTACTAATTGTAATATTTACATGCACTCAATTATAAAGTGCCGAATTTGGAGGGTGTTGTAATCACTTGTGGACACAATTTGGTTGAGCCCGACGTCCCAAAATTTTGGGTATTTAATTATTATATCTATCATGGATTTTGAGAACGATATGATTTTCTATGAAGTGTGCGGACTTCAGGAGGATATTGTAAAATTTTTGGAAGAAAAAAATTGCTCAAGAAGCAAAATTCTCTTCTTCAAGCACTCATTCATGATAAGGATACACTAATACACTCCCTACAACAAAAACTTGCTAGCTTGTAACATCACCATCATATTGTGGAATTTCATATCCTTGATCCTTATCCACTTACAGTTGTTGCTCCTATACCCACTGACTTTGATATGTCAATTTCTGATCATGCTTCTGCTCCTGATGCTCCTAATCCTATTAGGCTTGTTACTACATGTTCTTCTACATTTGTGCCTATTGCAGTTACACACTCTGAGTATCCCACATCAGCTCCTTCTACTCACATACATGGCTCTTTTAAGAAGCATACCACTACATTCGGTTCTTGCATGCTCCGTTCTATGGGTTTCACTCGGAGGTATTGGAAGACATTCATAGGGTATTGTTTCCCTATTCCACATGTTAAGTGGAATTCTCGCCATGGCATTGGTTTTCAAGCAGGTACTTCATTGGGATCACACATTGATAGAGCTCCTATTTTTATTTGCTTGACTCTTTGCAAGGATCGTGAGCTATACATGAGTTCTGTGCCTTCACTCAGGCTTAAGAAACCTGATATTTTAGTTTTCAGGCATGATGGACCTGACACACATTTTGATGTTCCTTTTCATGAACCCATTGTGAATTTTACACCAAGTCACATGAAAACATTTTCTTCATCCATCTAGGTTGATTTGGGGTAGATATCTGATTACTCGTGGTGGCGACATAAGAATTTGTTGAGAGGACTCTACAGGCATGGCTCCTCCACCATTCGGCCTCTTTCTCCACTTTCTATACCTTCTGCATTATAATGCTCCTTGTTTTGAGCATTTTTCTTTATTAAGTGTAGTGTATCTCTCTTGTTTATTGAGAGATTTTATATCTGTATTTTTGACATTTTTTGGCATGTTGATAGTCTCTCTTGTGGGGAGCTATTCTAGTGAAGCCCAATGTTAGTTTGTTAGTGTTCGAGTAGTTTTTGACAACTCATACAGATTTGTACCATCACTCTACCCATTCAATAGTATGGGAGGGTGTGGTGTTGATCCAACTTCTTTGGCTTTTGAGTCCTTGCCTTGTTACCTTGGATTTTCTTTGGATCTCGTGTCCTTGCCTTATTTCCTGGTTATTGTTCTTGGATTGTGGCACACCTATTTATAACAGCTTCTTGTTTCTTTAGGTTTTGAGTCCTTGCCTTGTTACCTTAGTTTTTCTTGGATCATGGAACTCCAATTTATTTTGATCTTGTGTCCTTGCCTTGTTGCCTTGGTTGTTCTTGGATCGTGGCACACCTATTTGTAGTAGTTGATCAAATTATGTTTGGTGTTTTTGTGCACTTTCAACATCACTCATTGACAGTCTCCTTGTATGGATTTATTCTCGGTGTAGCCCAAAGTGTCGGTTGTTTTTGATTTTTTTGATCGAGTAGTGGATTCAAACCATAGTGCACACCAAAATTCTTCAGCATTATATGAGTTTTTATTCAAACTTCTTGGGATACCTTGCAGTGGGTTTTTGCTCTCTACTTTGTTATTACTAGTTTTGGGTACCTTGTAGTGTCCCTTTTTCCCAGTTATTATACACAAGTACCTCATCAGACCTAGTTTTTGAGACTCATACTATGGTTATGCCACTTTTATTTTGGGCCCCTAGCTTCACTTGAGGGGGTGTTAGAGTAGGTATTTACCTTAGCTCATGTTCACCTAGGTACTTTATTTACCTTTATTGTATTTATCCTCACCCACTTATGTGTGTGGATATTTATTTTATCTTATTTAGATATTAGAAAGATATTATCTAGTTGTTAGGTATATTTCTTTCCTTGATCTATGGTATTGACTAGATCTTTGATGACTAGTTCTTTCCTTGATCTATGGTATTGACTAGATCTTTGATGACTAGTTCTTTCCTAAATCTATGGTCTTGACTAGTTCTTTGATGACTAGTTATTTCCTTGATTTATGGCTTGATCTACGACCTTGACTAGTTCTTAGATTGATCTTCCTTTCCTATATAAGAAAGGACCATTCTCATTGTACTAATATATGAGAGTTCCATAATAATATATGATATTACTTGCTCTTTGTTTGCAAATTCTTTTGTAAATTTATTTTAGTGAATTTCTTTCAGCTTATCAAATGTGGTGTGCTATGATCATATGAGATCTTCACGGCTTGGAATGATCTTCTTATCATTCCTTTCAAATTATAGAGAAAACAATGCATAAGGCTGATAATGGCACAAATTATAGTGCTTCTTTACAACAGAGCCTTGTTAAGGCTGATAAACACAAACTACTAAAACTAAAAATCCTCTGGAGCTTGTGAATCACTTATCCTCTATACTCCCCCTTTTCTATTTTACTAGTTGAGGGACTCTCTTATATAGATCCTATGAATCTCACCCAACATGTCTCACAACATGATCTCCACCGTCTATATTTAGTTCTTCATCTACCTGATCTTTGACCCATGTGGTAGATCTCAACTACTCGCTTCGGGACTTGGGATTGCATTCAATCCACTGAATGCGAGTCCTTTCACTTCTTTGGTAGGCTCTATGGATGGTGATAACTTCTTTGAGTGACACATGGAGGCCATGCATTGATTTGGGGCTGCCTTCTATTTTCTCCCTTTGGAGTTGCACTTAGGTGACACATGGGGCTGGGCTCGTCTCCTTCTCTTTTGACTTTTCAGCCCATTTGGGCTATGTTGTTGTGCCTAGCTCTTTGTGCTTCTTTCAACATGCGCTGAAGAGACACATGGATACCCTCCACACTTGGCTCCATACTTAACCAAAATAGTGCTCCAAATGAACAAATAACACCAAAAACAAAAGGGTCGGATGACAAAAAATGAGAGATCCCTGCAGATGTAGAAATTATTCTATAGTTATGGTGATTCACTGAGGGACTCCATGCCTGTCATGGAAGAATCCAAAATCCTTCCCTGACTCAAAACAAATAAAAATATGGCTCAAAATATTCCACTCATATTTGCTTCAAAGTAGCCTAGTACCCAATCCATTCCTTCTCGCCGGTTACGTTCTTCTTTGTAGAGCCTGGAAGGCTCTATCTAGCTTGATAATATCCTTGTGCGAGAGGGTTTGAAGATCTGCACCATTATGTGCAAGCATAACTCTATTTTCCCTATCAGATTCAGAATGATCTCCACCTCAGCCACACTTGATTCCTCTTTTAAAGACTAGAAAACATTATTTTCTTGTTCCTTTTTATGCGTAATGTTGGATTTGGTCCTCTGAAAGGACCGTGGAGTCATTAGGAAAGGGAGAGGGGAAGCCCAATTGGACCAAATCCTTAATGCGATGCTTCCATTCCCGATTCCGAGCTTGAGCTAGGTGAGGAGGGTTCACACACTTAAGTGTAGCCTTCTTGTAACTCTCGGGATTTCTTTGATTTTTGCCACTACCATTCGCTTATTCATGATACCCGCCACTTGCAGGGGAAGATTTCGAGGAATCGTATAATTTTTGGACCAATGCTTGTGCTTCATGAACCTTGACAGAGATGACATTACTAATGGTAGATGTTGAGGACTCCACATTAGCACACAATCCCTATGCATCGATATAAATGAGTGTGAGTGAAAAGTTCTTTGCCTTAGTGGCAATTATTTTGCACTAGGAGGTATATAGCCCTTGCACTAATGTGATGATTCCTCCCTTTGAGGTTTTCTCGCGAGTTTTTGGGTCAAATATTTGACCCCGTTCTCCGATGACTGACATTTTGTTAGCATGATCCCCTTCTCATCCTCTTTAGATCACACTTCTCTAAAGTGTAAAGAACATTCCTTTTCCTTGCTTCAAGATCCTATCAAGAAAAATGGTACTCGAGGTCCTATAGGTTGAAATATCGACTTAAATTAAATCAATCACCTAATTGCAGTGTAATGCATGCATCCTTAGAGGCTGATAACTTGGCCTCTAATTGCTTGACATATGCCTTGGAAGCTGCAAGAGTTTCCTTTGAAGCCACCTTGTTCAACTCCTTACGGAGTTGCTCCAACTCTTTGTTTTTACCTTTGATTTTTGAGTTGAGGTGACCAACAGTGCCCTTTGTTTGTCTAAGGTTAGCCTCCACTTTCTTCATCCTATTGCTGACCTTCAGGTAATCCGTAGTGACAGTTTTAGCTGACTAGTTCATCAATTCGACCTTTTCTTGGGGCCAAAATTGAGTCACGTGTACTGCCACGACATTGATGGTGTAATCGCCTCCGCATATGTCCCACAAATTTAGAGACATTAGGAATCATTTACACAATAGTGAGGGAGCTCTATTGATGGTCATATAATGACTGCATGTGCTTCGTTGCTCCACTTTCCATCTCCTTATTCTTTTGCTTCTCCTTTCTCCTACTACAAGATGCTTTGGCCGAATCAACTCGATTCAAAAACTTTGCGAGGAGAAGGAACAAGTCTGCCTACAAATGGGAGCCCAGTAATATCTTGTATGGAATGGTAGTGGGATGCAAGGGCTAGGATGTTACAAGAGCTAAAGAGAAGGGTATCAGGACCTTGGGAGAGAAGGAAGGGACAATGACAGGTGGTGGAGGAATAATAGAGGAGTTGGGGAGTGGAAGGGTTTGAGTTAGGGTGACCAGAATAGAGACATCTCTAGTTGAAGAAATGAAAGGTGGAGGAGGAGGGAGTGGGTGAGCGCTAGGAGGTGAAGAAAATGGAGGAACTGGAATAGAGGAAGGGGTAGAGGAATGTGGTACCTCGGATGATCTATTCTTCTTTCTCAGTGGGCTAGGAGGGTTGGCGATCTCGGTGGTGGCGACGGAGGGATGACCAACGGCCGAGTAGAAATAGGTCCCGTTTGGGTCGACACTCGATTGCTTTCTTGTTTCTAAACCACGAGGACCTAGTGTTGCACGAGTCATGGGCATATTTCTCAACGAGCCTGTTGGGGGTCTAAAGGAAGGAACACGTGATGCTTTTGTTAAGAGGAGCCATGGGATTCTACCACCTATCGTGGGGGCTACGTTATGGGGCTTATGAAAAATTTCTCAACATCCAAATTGGTCCCGTGCTTGGCTTCCCAAAATTTTTGCATTTCTCTTCTCATGGACACCTCCTCAAAATTTTGGGTAGTTTTCCCAATTCTCTTCCTATATTTCCAAAAGGCATCAATATTTTCCATGCCCCAGTCTCTACCCTTTAGGGCCATTCTCAATCCCTTTCCCATAGTAATAGAGGGGTCATGACTATGCAAGACCTGATAAAAAGACTCCCATGTTGGGGTTGGGATATCTAAAAATTCAACATAAATATCAGAGTCTCTTCCTTAGAGACCTCCTATCTTTAAAGAACTTTCTCTGCTCATGCTTGCATGAGCATGAGACCTTGTTTCGGGCCAAGGTGGCAGCAATTTTCCCATTAGGTTCATATCTCCATCTGTCCTAGATCAAGGCGAAACCTCTGTGTGAGGATATGTCCCACCTTGCACTTCATCACAATAATGCCTCCTTTACTCCAGGGGAGTTCAAACAATGTTTTCTTCTTGTGGGTAGAGCCGAACTCTTCATCTAGGCTCTCCAATGGTATCGGATATCTCCAAGGCCACCACCCATGCCATGAGGACTTTGGGGAGCATGAAGGGTTCCTCTTTGAACCCATGCACTCTTATCATTGAATGTGTTGCCCCAAAAAAGTAGTCACATGGGTGTAGCTTGTCTTTGAGGATGGCTCGGGATGAGTGACTCATTCTATTATCGACCCCATCCTGGTCCAACTCAGGAAGAAGTGGCATAAAAAACATCTTGCAAACTCATATGCATCCGAAGAAGAGGATAACACATGGGTCCATGCTTTGATACTAGTATAATACTTGGAGGGTTGACTTATGTATCCCATGTTGATAGAGGCATATACTAGCTAAAGTATGCTTGCTGCTGGGAAAAAATGAGGTGGAACAAGTATGAGGAATACTTGAAGGTGGAGTTGATGTGGAAATGGGCCAGTTGGTGGAAAATAGTCTGTGCAATGACTTCAGAGAAGTCAAACTTATATGCTTGCTTTTTACCCATCACCCTCATTCTAAAATGACTCCCATCTCCCGAATCATGGACCTCTATGTCCGAATCTTGACTAAAAATGAAGGTCAACATAGAGCAGGACATCCTATGTATTTGGCGTGAACATTTTCAACGAAATTTAAAATTTTGACAATTTAAGGCTACTCAATCGTCTTGCTGCAATTCCTTCCTGAGTAAAATGGTCTTATTTTGTACTTTTAAGACCAGATTTATTGAAGCTTGGCCATGTTGTAAAAGCTGGCACTTGGGTCATATGGTAGGGCCAACATCTCCCTAATAGTTCATGGAATTATTTCCATCTGCGTATATCCTTGCAGTTGATGGTACAATTGGTGAGGTTGAAATGGCGTGCGCACATCTATACGAGCTCTAGATATGGGTGCATGAGGGGCACCATGTATTGAGCCAATGTGGTGGTCCAAATCCTGGATCTAAAGGACCCATCATCTCTATAATTGTGGAATCTAGTGTGGGATCTGCATGCATGAGGGATTTCAAATTCTTGTTCAAGATAGGGTCGAAAACGTCATTTGCATAGTCGGCAACCAATGAAGTGTCTCTGCAAAGATGCACCCTTTTTAGGGTAAACTAGTTTTGGATGTTGAGTGCACGATGGCATGGATCATCTGTATAAGACTTTGATTGAGAAGTTAAATGGAGGTGCGCCATGGATGTTCGAGGCTAAAGGAGAATTTGGTTCTTTTTGCTTTGGTGGTTCATAGATTCGAGAAAAGACTCTTTAGCATGTGGAATGAAAATCGGGTAACCCACTACCTACCTTAAATAACCTCCATGTTTTTTGTGAATTAATGTCTCATGCACACAACCAAACATCTTGTAACAACTCTTGGGATGAATGACCTCCAACACCAAATTTTGTGTCTCCCAAGATATTTTCCATTACTTCCTCAATCCTTTTCAATAAGTACTCCAAAAAAGCATTGGATCATAACTTTGGGGAAACAAAGGAAGGTACACCCTTCCCAAAAATTTCAAAAAGGGATATGAGATTCTCCCTTGAAACATGTGTCCAAGGACACTTATTGGAAGGAGAAAAACTGTGAAACAAAAGAGATAAAAGAAGCAACTATACACATGATACACTATACAATATCTCAAAAAGGGTTTAAGATGGATTCCATTTACCGGAATTACCAAGGGTTCACCTTTCATGGTCTCAAGTTTGAAAGCGTTATGCTGCTTGCATGTGGTGATTTTAAATGGACTAGTCCAGAGGGGGTCGAACTTCCCATGATTTCTAGGCTTGGTAGCTCTCGCATCCCATTTCAAGTACAAAGTACCAACTTGAAGATCGTGGGCTTTGAAGTTTTACAGTCGAACCAGGTTTTGACAACCTATTGATGGTTGATCATAGACTCATGAGTTGATTCCCACTTCTCTTGTAGTTATGTCAATTCAAAGCCTCACTTACATTGCTCTGTGTTCCTTGATCTCTACTTGCTTTAATAATTGTAATGCTGGGAGTTATACCATGATAGGCATCACCATGCTCTTACCATAGACTAACTTGTATGGTGAAGTCTTCAGAATCTGCTTTGGTGTGATCTCGATCAGCCCATAAGGTTGTCTTGATATGTTCATGCCATGATCTCTTATGCTCATCCCCCATTCTTTTTATGAGCCTTATCAAATTTTTGTTTGTGGACTCTACCAATCCATTACCCTATGGGTAGTAGTTAGAAGATGTCTTTAAGTAAATGCCATGCCTCATAGAAAGTCAGATACTTTAGCACCTACAAAATCTTTAACATTATACGATATAATTATATGCGGGGTCTAAAACAATTGGTGATGTCACATATAACTAGATCTAAAGAATAACAGAAATTTTAAACAATATCCATAATGAAACCAACCATGCAAGAACCAATTATACTCAGGATTAATACTCTGATTCAGCCAATACACTCCATTATATTAAACATACAATAAATACATAAAGCTCATTACAATAGATAATACCATAGCTTATGCGCGCATCATATTTGGTAGCATAACTTCACAGTAATTTAGTTCTCACACACTCCTTATTCTATTCTACATAGATCATTACATATTTATAAGGGTGGGGACTTTCCCTTCACCACTTGCATAACTCCAAAAATAGGTCACATGCTGAAAATAGCCATGCACTTTACAATCATAGCCACACATGCAAGTGCACTAACAATAGACCTCTTCTAGTTAACTGGTAGTAGTAATTCTATTCTTAGCCCACACCCATGTAAAAGTGCTTAGTAGCCGCTCTCTTCCAAAAATAGCGATGCATGTCACGCAAGTCTTTACCCGGTTTGTGTGCTCTACACGCTATCTCCAAAAATAGCCCATACATGTGAAAATGGCTAAGTCCCAAATCTTCCCTTATCTTTCATGCACATGTCTTCTCCCTATCCTTCCACGCTTTTGATTTCACCATGTTTTCACACGTGAACCTTCTTGTGTGCCTTCTGCTAAGTATTCCACTTTCATCCACTCAACATTACCCCACACTAAACTACATTTCCACCCCAAAATGGCTACTCCTCGAATAATAAAGAATAAAGTAATGGAAAGAATGTAAAGAATTTATTATACAAAGAATAAGTATTTACTCTGCATCACCCTCTGCTTCAACTGGAAGAATGAGTTCTAGATATTCTTCTTTTATTTCTACCTCTAATGTCTACCACTCACTCAAGCATGGCCTCTACCTTTTCTAGAATATTCACTACAATAGATTCTAATTCATCCTATGAAATTTCTCCCTTTTCATTTTGTAATACTAACATAATGTTAGCCATTGCAGACATTCTCCCTTCCAAAAGATCCATCTTCTGTGCTATAAGTTTTCCAAGTTCATCCAACCTGTTCTTATGGGGCTCTCTAGGCCACTACAAGGGCCTCACACTTTTTCTTTACCAATGCTGTCTTCTCACATGCCCCCAAAGTTTCATCCTTCATTTCTTTTAGGACTTCATTGTCCTCTACCATTGTCCTTATTCTTGATGACTGCCTCCGAGTTGTAAAATATTCAATGCTTGATCCACTTTCTTCAACTCCTCCCACAAGGGTTTGAAGTAATGCCTCATATGATGAAATTTTTCTAATTACTACAGCCTTTTCCCTCTCTACCTCCTTGCTCAGGGTCCTTTGGTGTTGGCATCCTAACTGGTCCCTCCTCAAGCACCAAATCAACTAATGTGCACACATAGTGCATAGCGAAGGGAACTTTTTGGGTACCTTGGGCTCTAAGTGTGGTCTTTCTTAGAGGACATGATCCCCATCTCCTCTACCATGCCGATAAGGACCCCATTCTTCTTCTACTCCAGGTCCTTCTCTCCTTTCAAGCATGCATGATCTCATATCTTTGGCCTTGATCTCTTCCTCTCAGCTTTGATAGTGGTAGATTTGTCTATGTTCCTCCACGCCACCTCTATAGATACTTTTACCAAGGCATTACTTACCTGTTCATCGACATATAATAGTGGGTTTCATGGTTATATGTCTATGGCCTGAGGTGCCTTCTTCAACCTTCTTGACACACAAGATTCTTCACATACGTCAAATTTTGGCTCATCCATGTGTGTGTGCATAGACCAAGATAGTTGCTTTCCTTGTGCATGTGGTGGCCATGTCCTCATCCATCATCTCCCATCCATATAACTCCTTAGGGCTCACCATGCTTTGAAAAATGGGTGCAAAAAATTTTACTTGTGTCCTCAACATAGCCCAAAGATGGAACAATAAACTCTCCACTTGTCCTTTTACTTCTTGCCCCTTAGGAACTAGCGCGCCAAGATTTGGAGTTGGATCTTCTATGTCTTGAGCATTATCTGGTCCTCTCTCTCTTCTTCCTTTACCCCTTCTCCTTCATTCTTCACATCTTCATCTTTCATTTCTTCATCTTTTGGCTCTTCCACATCCTCTGGTGGTGTAGGAGATTCAGGCATGCTCTCTTCTTGACTCTTCCACCTCCTCATTCAGCTTCAATTTTCTCCTTCTCTTCTCAACTTGTCTCCTTCTGTGGAGAGAGTCACGGTGATCTCCATACTGACTGGGGAGTAGCACCTTGAGTTCTTGTTCATCTGAACACCCTCTTAAAGTGGCATTCCTCAGGTCTACTCCTACCTCCAATTCTTCATCCCCTTCTTCTTATGTTCTGGGGTGGAGTACTTGCACTCAGATTCTACCTTGTCCGAGGGTTTCCTTCATCCTCTATGCACCAAGCCACCACTGTCTTCATGCTCTTCCTCCTCATCATCTACTTCTATAGTTTCAGTGGGCTTTGAGCTGGTACATTCTCCACTATATGCTTTCCCTTAGGTGGCCCTAGGAGCGCAAACTCATTCTCCACATATTTTTACCCTCCAACTTAGGCTTGAGCTGAAGGTAGATAAGCATGGCCCCACTATCTCCAATCACCAAACTCATGGGCTTCATGCTTATCACATCTAAAATTAGCCTCTCTATGTAGGTGGTCTACCTTGATATACATAAGTCTTACGCAGCATGTGGTAGTCATAGTCTACCTTGTCTCACAAAAAAATCAATCATCGCATTTGTTGAACCGATGGACTGATGCCTGAAGTAGTGTGTTGTGAAGGCATATGGAAGCTTACACTAGGGGCTCCAAGTCCATCCTTCATCACAAATCACATGATGCAAAAGTGTTGATATACTATGAACTAGACTTCCTTTCCCACCACCAAAGGTAAATCCTCGGGATGCACATTCTCTCTTCAAATGCCACATGGAGCCTATCATACCACATCTCCACCCTCTCTTTTGAATGGCCCACTCATTGACCCTTCACACAAGTACTTCTCAAATCTTTCCACCAAGGGACTTATTCTACATGGGGTACTCCCAGATCTTGTTCTTTGGCCCATCGGGCACTCCGATTTCCAAAAATACCAAGGATAATAGGACAACACCGAAACTGATTCTCTCACCGTGCACTTCCTCAATGATAGTGTCCACAATGTAGCCTAATATGTTGTATATTTTTCCTTGACATTTCCTCCTGCAATGTGTAACCACATTGTGTTCACCTGGGACCATCTCTCTTGATCATTTAATTTGGTGACCAGATGTGTAGCTACTTGTACCACTGGGTACTTCTTCATTTTTTCGATATCCATTCCACATGGACCTTTGGTGTATCCTAACTCCTTCCACATCTCCAAGATGGCTGCTTTATCTATCAAGTCACTATTCAGGTCCACTCATGTGCCCTCAATCCTGTTATAGTTGAAATCAGAGTGGCTGTAATCCTTACCCTGCATCCGTGAAATAGAAGAAATCTTCATGTACCCTACTCATCAACCACTAGTACAAAGGTTCATACTTGCCAAAATATGGAAGCTCATACAACTGGTAAACTCCAATCTGCTTTAGCAACTTCTCTCCAATCATCATACACTGGCATGTCCTCTACTATGTGTGCTTGTTTGTCTTTGTATTCAATAACATGTCCAATTCCTTTTTTGTTCTCTGATGTGTGGTGGTTGTAGTCACTGATCTTGCACTTTTAGATGTGAGAATCCCATTCTTGTCCCACTATCACACCTTCTGGGTATTACATCTCTAAAAAATTTCTCTCGGGAGAATTTCAACCTCTACTTCCACCTTTCTTCTTCCCTTTTTCTCCTATGATAGGTGCTTTCTTTGGTGCCATCTATAAATCACAACTTTCTATCCTCAAATGCTCACCTTCTATCTTCTGCAACGTGTAAACTCAAACCCTAGCTCAATCCACATGCCCTAGTTGAAATCATGTGCCCTAGCTCTTTTTCAAATGCTCTACTTTTCACTCAAACCCTTCACCAATGGGGACGTAAGCTTCTCCTGCACACAAATCTACTCCTCACATCTGGTTTCACACTCTTCACACCTCAATACTCTTCACTCAGCTCATTCGGTCACACTTAGCTCTTTCAAATTTTTTTGTGATTTACAATGGTAAAAATGAACTCATATCCCTTCCTTATATAGATTTTCAAAAATTTGGTGCATTTATTACTCCTTCACCTACCAACAATCCTCATTAATTGACCCTTTTCACATTTTTCCATGTGGTACATCTTCGTGCCTCAGCTATAACCTTTTAGCGCACCTTCCTACCTTCTAGCTACAAGCTTCTCTTCAACACTTCCATGCACCTAAGTACCTCATCACACACCTTCTCCTGGTAGTCTCCATGGCCACCGCTTACCTCACTGTTATATTGTTCCTTCATTTATCTCCATCTATGGTCCTCATTTGGAAGCAATCTTCTTTCACCAACTCTTCAAACTTTGAATAACACTTGTAGTAGTTTGTTCCTTTATGTGTACCCATTTCTCAATAACCACCCCACACAAATGGTATGTGTAGTCCTCATGCATAAAAAAATACTACAAATGGTAATTAGCTTCTAGCACGCAAACCACGCTTATTTCACAAAAAAACAACAACTAAATTGACAAAGCATAGTGATGAAGAAGGAAATACATTAAGGGAATACATAATTGAAAACCTAATCTAAATGGCAATACTACCTTATTACAAACACCAAGAAGACTTATTTATAGTAGGGCTTCAACCTACTCCCATTGAAGTAACTGGTAACCATATTCCATCAAGCATTTCTAACTGACAAGCTCTTGTTTCAAGTATGTGAGTGATAACATATGGTCCTAACCAATGTACTTTGAGTTTTCCTAGATGGCAAAAACTTAGAATCATAAAGGAGCACCATTTGTCCTATATCTCAAGCTTTTTTTCCCTAATGTGCCTATCATGCCATGCTTTCTACCTAGATTTTTCTTGCTTCTAACTCTAACATGTTATTTCTCATCACTCATCCAACTTAATCAACTTTTCAATCCATTCTTCTAATGCTTTCATCAGCTAGACCTCCAATGATGCAAATACGCAAAGAAGGTAACATGAATTCCATAGGAAGAACTGCTTCTGCCAAACACCAATTGAAAAGGTGTGGCCTTGTTTAACCACTTGTATGTTGTTCTATATGCCCAAAGTACTACAAAAACTTTATCATCCCAATCCTTTCTTCCAACATCACAAATTTTTTTCAATGTCTGCTCAAAATCTTGTTGAAAGCCTCAACAGAGTCCATTTTCCTAAGGATGATATGGTGTAGTCTTATGGTGTGCAATCATGAATTCATCCAATAAAATTCTATGATTGTCTCATTCAGAAAATGTGTGCCCCTATCACTTGGTCAAACTCAAAGGGCATCCATACCTTGTAATAATATTTTCCCATAGAAACCTGGTTGTTGTAGCCATCATTACAAATCCTTTTAGGTGCATGCTTCTTCCACCTTGTCAGATAGTTTATGCAAGTAATGATATAACATGATCCATTCCTACGCATGTGGCTGGTGAAATAGGACCCACAAAATCTATAGCCCATTTCTCAAATGGTTCTACACTAGTAATAGGTCTTAGAGGCATTTCATCTCATTGACTAGTTTCCCAAGGTTGATAAAGTGATCACAAGCCTTGCAATATGCCTTACAATCTTTATACAGGGTCTCCCACCATAATCCAGTGAGTAGAATCTTGCACGCAAAGTGGCATCACCTACATAGTGCCACCTACAATACCACCATGAGCTTCCTCCATGATATATTGTGTGCTCATGTTCCAAGTACACAACAACACAATACTTCATCCCAACCTAACTTGTACAAGGTCACCACTAATCAACATAAAGGTGTCGCATGAATAGTAAGTTGTTTCTTCTCTCTAAGGATTTCATTCCTTCTAGCATCATACCTATTCATAGAAAGACAAAATGTCCTCTAATTCCGATGGCACATTGTAACCTATATAACTATGCATCGGGCATGGTATCTTCAATTTCCTATTCTTTCTTCTCCGATTGTATTCTGGATAGATGATCCGGTCCAAAAATTACTTTTCCCTGTTTTACCACAACTGTGAAATCAAATTCTTGGAATAAGAGTACCCATCTGCATATGTGCCCCTATAAAATGGGCTTGTTTACCAAATACTTCAATGCCATGTGATCGGTATAAAATACAAATGGTGTTGCTAGTAGGTACTATCTAAATTTATGTAGCACATAGATCATCGACAAAGCTTCACACTCTATAGTTGTATAATTCTTCTTCTTCAGAGTCAACTTTCTACTAGAAAAATATATAGGATGATCTATAATACCTTCTCTAGGCTGAGCCAACACCACACCAATGGTCATGCCAGAGGCATCCACATGTACATGAAATGGTTGGTCCCATGAAGGAAAGCACATAATAGGCATGGTAGTAAGTTTCTCCTTCAATGTCTCGAATGCACGTTGTTGCGGTTCTCCCCAGTAGAACATCCCTTTTCCTTTTAGTAACTCCTCCAAAGGTGTGGCAACCTTAGCATACCCCTTTATGAATTTTCTATAATACCCAGTGTGACCCAAGAATCACACACCTCACTTTGACTAGTAGGCTCTTCAGGCCGATAATGACTACAACCTTAGTTAGATCAACCAACAAACCTTCTTTGCAGATGATGTGCCCTAACAATATTCCAAATGGTGTAGAAAATACACATTTCTTGATGTTCAAAGAAATACTCAACTATCTACATCTTTCAAACATTAAGCACAAATTGTCACAATGATCCTTAACAAGTCCATACACCATCCAATCATCTAAATAAACCTACAAGAAGTTGTGAATAAAATATTTGAACGCTTGAACAACTATGTGTGAAAATACAACAGTGCATTTTTTTAGACCAAAAGGCATCACAATATAGGAAAGCTTCCCCATTCAGTAGTAAAAGTAGTCTTTTCCTGATCCTCCTGTGCAATCCTAACCTAATGATACCCAGAGAATCCATCTGATAAATGAATAGATTTCACGCCCTACAATGCCTTCTAGTATTTCCTCAGTGAATGGCGTAGGAAAGGGATCAGTCACACATGCAACATTCAGCTCCCTGTAGTCCACACAGATCCTAATCCACCATCCTTCTTGATACTGATCACCATTGGGCTAACCCATTCTTGACTCATCCAGGGGCTTGATGATTCCAGACTTCAACATTTTGTCAATTTCTTCTTTGACCTTTTCACGCAAGTTGGGGTTCATCCTGTAGGGTCTCTTTTTGACCGGGTGTGCACCTTCCTTAAGCTTTATCTTCATCTCTCCTAATGATTCATGCATGCCTTTAAGTTCATGGTATCCCCAGGGAATAAGTCCTGATAATCCCATAGTAACTCAATGATTTTTTCCACTTTAGAGTCAGACCAATAGTCCCCAATTATGGCCTCCTTAGGCTCAACATCTGATCCAATATTCACTTTCTTTGTCTTCATAGGTTCATGATAGGCACATGTGGTCTTATCTACACTATCCAAAACCTCACGCCTACCTATTGAATGGTCTACATCCATAGATTTTCTACTTCTTCATCATCCACTAAGTAGACCATTTTTCCTTTTTCTTTCTCAAGGAAAGCTTAAGTAGTGTGGCATCTGTCTCTGTTTCTTCAGAAAAAACTCTCTGAGTCTCCTTCATCAAATAACTCCTAATGAGTTCTTCCACCTTGGCACTATCCCCATAGTTAAGCACTTTATAACCTTTAATGCCTCTTCTACCAGAGGTTTAGTAGAGAAAAATTCAAATGTCTGGGTCATTCCTAATAATTAAATCCTACCAATTTCTAGTCTCTCTATGGAGTTCCACATATACATACCAAGCACGCATGTAACCTTGTAAAGTGGAATAAAATTTGTGCACCCAGAGCGAAGGTGGTAAAGCTTCCTGCCCCTCTATCCAGAGTCTCTCACACTACTGAACATGGTGCTAAACAAGTTGATTACCATGATAAGTGTATATTTGAGTAGGTGCATTGCTCTCTTGAAAACTAGTAGCAAGAGAAATCCTAATTTCATTCCATCCTACAAGATTATCCTTGTGAACCACCCACCAATGCACATGTTGTCCCACGCATAGGTATATGCTAGCATATTTTGTCTCTCCAACTAGTCTATCCATTGTTCCTCCATGGCACGTAGAAATACCATAGGATCTCCTTCTCCAGTGTAACGAGGTACCGAGTTGTTACCTATTCTCCTGATACAATGAGGTCTGATTGTCCCTAAAAATATACTCTTTACTTCACACCCTACCAACTCATAAGTACTATGAGCCCAATTATCACAAGCAACACTTGTAGTATCACTAATAGACTATGCATCTTCCCACTGAAGGATTCCTTCTTTAGATGGCTCAAGTACCTCTGGGTCCTAGATGACGCATACATAAATCCTATTCAGGTCTTCCTCACTCAAAGGCTCAACATAGGGCATGTATTTTTCCATCTGTTAAAGGGATAATAACTCTTTCCTCCTTGTTTTCAAAGCTGATATAACCCTTGTTGAACCAAAGATCAACATTATTTGCATAACACCAAGGATGCCCCCAAGTAGAGCTGGGAAGCTATCTTCCTCTCAAAAGCTAAAACCTCAAAATCTCCAGTGAACTTGGCTCCTGTATGGTAATGGATGCATCTTTTAAAACTCTGATGGGAGTGGCCTTAGTCTAGTTAGCCATGAACAATACATTCAAAGATGGCTGTAATGGAGGTCTCCCCATTTGTACCCATGCATCTAAAGTAAGAACATTGACTTCACACTGTATATCAATCAATATATTACTCAAAATCCACCCATCCACAACAACATTCAGAGTGATTTCCTTTTCATAATCTAAGCTATGAGGGGGAAGATTTATGCAGATCTTCATCTAGTCTCAATACTTACATGCAGAGTGTTTCCCTTTAACCAATTCCCTAACAATGGAATGATATTCTCCTGGCAAATCTTGCACACTTATTTCAAGTCATCCATATCAGATTGACCATTTTTGTTGCTTTATTTTTTCCATCTTCCGTGATTGCTCCTTTAAATATTGTATTTCACCCTAAAGATTTCTGAGTACCTCCATGGTTTCCTTGATAAACCTCCTTCTGATGGATAGGATCTGGGTACCATGCATGTAGAACCTCCTCCTTAGTGATGGTAGGCTTCTTTGTAATGCTTCTTTGCACACATGCCGCTTCAGCACGGGTAGTGATCTTTACAAGAAATGCCTCATTCTAGTTCCAACTTGGGCATCCACTATTTTCCATAGCATGTTATATCCTAACCATCCTTGCGCCTTTTTTTCTTGTTTATGTTTCTTACTAAGATGCTCATACAAGTCCAGGGAATTCCTCATAACTATGATTCTTTCCATAGAAAGAACATGTAATATTCTGAGGACATTCACACTGTAGTGGTCGGAGATCCACATGTATAACATGTTCCATGAGGAACTCACCTCATCCACCACCATGGCCTCATCCTCCAATCCACCATGGTATCCTCGACCTCTACCATGACCTCCTTCAAAATGCCCTTCATTCCGATCATAACACTTGATTGTGATCCCAATCCTGATGCTCATTCTTTCCTTTAGAGTTATCTGATACTCTTGTCTGTCATACACCAATATCTATAACATCATGGATCTACCAATCAGTCAAGTAGTCTTCTATGTCATGAGTCGTGGACCTAAAATTTTATAGTAATAAGAGACGTTCTTCCTTATTACATGTTGTAATAATGGGCAAAGTGGCTAACATCATGGTTTAAATGACATATCTCATAGTCTAAAACAATGAGCATATTGATCTATGGGGAAAACTATCCTTTGTGTGACCTTCCACTTCACAATCTGTACACCAAATCCCCATGCATGTCTCATGTGCTGAATTTTCCGATAGCTTCTCCAACTATTTCACCATAGCTATGATCTGTGCTTCCAAAAATGGGCTCACCCCAATGTTTATACTTCCAACTGCCTCAACACGTAAAGTTGCTTCAAGTGCTTCACATGATCAGTGTATGTCTTATGTGATAGTGCCCTTCTAAAAGGTGTAATCAGACCTCCAACAAACCATTATGCATGTTGGCTTGCATGAATATCATAAGAAATCTTAGATAAAAACATTTTGAAATGAGCATCATACTCTCTGACACTCTTAGTAGTGCCTTGCTTAATATCCTTGAGCACTTATACTCTTCTTCTCAACTCAGGGATGTGAAACTCTTTAAGGAAAGCATCTTTTAAAGCTACATAGTCTACGCAAGTCTGATCAGGGTCAAACTTTCTGTACCAGCTGTGTGCATGTGCCCTTGTAACATAGTGGCAAATGACTTTCCCTACGCTCAGAAGCCATGATTCCTTTTGTGTGCCATAGTTTCACACATGTGCACATGTTCAACAACATCTTCTATGCCCCTATACTCTAGAAGATGAAGAGACATCTCCATGTAAATATTCTAGGGGTTGGTGTAGACCTTTCCCACCTGATCCAAACCCCTGTGTTTCCTCTACCTCCAAAACCACCAGATCCACCGGAACTAGAACCACCTATACCTCTTAATCCTAAACCTATAGCCGAGTCAGAACTAAAGATGTACTTCCCTATGTCCCAATAGTAGTACTAAACTACACCCTATAGTCTGTGAAGTGTTACCACTCCCAGAAGTGAGTCCAAAATTTTGTACGCACTTGAATTTTGTGTGGATGATACACCTAAAAAGGTACCCCAAAAACAACAATGAAGACATTTGCGCTACCATCGATGTGCTTGTTATATGACTTACTCCTACTCTCTCACTTCCTAAATTAGCTTATTGACTATTTGTTATACTAGATGCTGGAAGACCAAGCACAAGGGAAAGGTTTCAGTAGATTCAGATGCATGCCCATGGCCTAGGTCATCTCTGTGGGCACACTTCTACGTGAGGCCGAGGGGGTTCCTCTATCATGCTTTCCCAAATGGGGAGTTCCTGATGCTCTAGGTTCCATGTCTTCTACGTGAACTTCAAATCCTTCACGAGCCATCTCTCTCCACAATGCCATTCACTCTGCAACATCCCATTACTTCTCTATCTCCCTCTCGCATGCCTCATTATACTTAAGCCACCTTTCCTCTCTCTATCCTTTCTATCACTAGGTCTGCCATCTTTCACCAAACCTGCTCCTACCCCCACACGTGGTGGGGTTTAGTTAGCCATCATTTTCTTTCCAAGTTTAGGGTTACCATCAAGATTTTGATCACCAATGGAATGCCTTGCAGGTAAGTTCCCTTGGGATATCATAAAATTGGAATTCTACTACCTCTTGGGAAAGAATAAGTGGAAATTGAGTACTCTAGAATATAGCTATTCAAAACACCATGAAACCAAGTATCCACAATGTGTGTCCAAATTAGATCAGCATCATAGAGGGCCTAAAATTATTCCTACATCCAAACAAGTGCATGATACCTCCAATTCCTTTTAGACGCATAAGCAATCAGCCACTCATATAGTTCTACTAGAAAATAGAAGAATCTCTCATACAAACTATCATACATATTTTGTTCCACCCATGCGCATGTGTTAAACTCAGATCCGTGTTGAACCTCCATGTGTATTCTTCTTCTAGATCATGTATCCACTCCTCAACACTTTCTAGGGTCAACCGGTATGTCTTCATCATGAACCATCCTAAAAATAACTGAAAAAGAGGTCCCAAAACAAAACCAATGATGTAGCCTAGAATTTACCAAGAAAAACCCAAACATGCACTAGGCACATCACTCAGCCTAGACTGAGCACTCACCCAAAGCACAAAAGGTACTAGGCCCCTCTTTAGGGTTGTTGTTGTAGGATGTTAGCATGATGAAGACTTAATGCATTCATATCCATAATTAATATAACATTCTACAGAGCATGTTCAGATCTAGATCTAAAGAATAACATGTTTAAACAATATCCATAATGAAACCAACCATGCAAGAACCAATTATACTCAAGATTAATACTTTGATTCAGCCAATACACTCCATTATATTAAACATAATGAATACATGAATCTCATTACAATAGATAATACCATAGCTTATGCGTGCATCAGATTTGGCAACATAACTTCACAGTAATTCAGTTCTCACACCATTCTTCTATTCTACATAGATCATTACATATTTATAAGGGTGGGGAATTTCCCTTCACCACTTGCATAACTCCAAAATAGGTCGCATGCTGAAATAGCCATGCACTTTACAATCATAGCCACACAATTCCAATTAGCTCTCTTATTAGTTATTTCACCTTCTATAATATATTCCTTGACATTGGAGTGTGCCACCAGAATGTGATTTTGTTGTTGGTCACAAGATGCCTAAATTTCTTCAGTCCTTTAACAATGGCATAAGCTTGCTTCTCTACAAAGTTATACCTGGTTTCGTAGTCATGGAGAGTCTTTGAAAATAAGGCTACTGGATGCTCCTCTCCTTGTGAATCTCCCTTCTGTGTTAGCATAGAGGCTACACTGTGTTCACTTCCATATACATACATGATAAAATCCTTAGTGAAATATGGATTGCATAACACTGGTGCAAATGCAATGGCTCCCTTGATTGACTCAAAGGCTTATCGGCCTTTGGTGGTCCATTTAAAATTCAGGTATTTTTAGCATCAAAGTGATTGGGTGGATCATTCCAGAAAATTCTGAAATGAACCTACTAACGAAGTTAATCTTTCCTAGGAAAGATTGAACTACCTTCTTATTGACTGTAAGGAAAACTCTAGAATAGCTCCGATCCTTTCAGGGTCAATATATATTTCATATTTTGAGATGATATGCCCCAAGAATTTGCCTTGCGGGACCCCGAAAACACACTTTTTAGGATTCGAGAGATCCCAAATTCCTGACACTTTTCGAACACGACCTCCAGTGCATCAAAATGATCCTCTCCTTTTTAGTGAACACCGTGAGATCATCCAAGTATATTAGAATCACTTTGTTGATAAGCTCTCCAAATGCAACATCCATGGCTCTCTGGAAGGTTGACCCAACATTGGTGAGTCCAAATGACATCTTTGCATATGTAAAGGTTCCCCACTTCATTGTGAAGGTGGTCTTATGTTGATCTTCTTCCGCGAGCCATATTTGATTGTATCTTGAAAAACCATCCAACAGAGAAAACCTTTCTGAACCTGCCACTGTTTGTAATATTTGCTCCATGGAAGGCAAGGGGTAGTGATCCTTAAGAGACACCTTATTCAAATATCTAAATCCACATAGAGTCTGATTTCACAATTTTTCTTCCTCACAGCACCAAGTTAGACACCCACGTGGAATGCTTGATTGGAAAGATTATTTTGGCTTCTAAGAGCTTCCTGAGTTCCTCAGCCATGAGAGATTCTATTTTTGGGTTCACCGGCCTCTGCTTTTGATGCACAAGATTTTTTCCTTTCTCCAAATCAATGGTATGTTGAATGATATATTTTTATAACCATGTAGGTCATCATAAGTCTAGGCCACCACCTTATCATATTTATGGAATAAAGCCACAAGCCTTTCTCTTTCTTGCTAGGTGACTCATTTCCCTACTTTTAGCTTCCTTCCATGAGCTACTTCTATTTTAACATAATCTTCTTTGACCGCAGTGAAATTTCTCATGTTTGTGTTAGCATCATTGGTATCAAAGAGATTCTCCAATGTTATCATCCCTCTTGGAAGCTTTTTCGTTCTAAGCTGAATAACTTGATCTCAATACGCTTCTACGCTTCTTCAATTTTTGGTTGGAGTTGGTCTGCGAATTCCTTAGATTGCTTTATAGGAAAATCAATATCTGCTGGTCACTCTCAAAGACTTTCCAATGGTCTATATTGTCACGTATAGAAGGGTGGATGATCGATTTACCGCATCTTTGTTCTCTACATTCTTGGTGGGATTGAATCAGTAATCCAATTTGAACCATCCCATCTCGCCTCATGTTTTGGTCCTGAGGGATAACCTTGATATCAAAGGCTTCAAAGTCTTCAATAAGATCCCATACCCTATGTCGGTAGGACCTCATTCTTGGGTTCTTTTCCACAACATTGTTCCTGACCTATGTTACCACTAACTCAGAGTCTCTAAAGACTCTTAGTTGCTTTATACCTTCTTTGCACGCCAAGGTCAAACCATGCACTAAGGATTCATACTCGCTTCATTGCTTGGTGCAAGTGAATTGGAAATAGAACTCTTAGAGTATATTTCTTCCACTTGGTGGAGTTAAGAAGATACCGACTCCAGAGCCATTTCTACTTCTAGTACCATCAAAGTGAAGAGTCCATATCTATGGATTCTTTTCACTTTTATTATCCTCTTTCATGATCTTTGGAATGTTGGTGTTTTTTTGTCAAAAATCACATAAGTTCCCAATCCAATGGAGTCAAAATTTCCAAAGGGATCTCGTGGTGATAGGTCAAATAGATAGCTTCTGATTTGATGGTCACCTTCTTCTATGTATGACTCTTCTTCTCTAGTGATCATGGCGTGTGAGGATTTAAAACCCGAGGTCGCATGATCTATGATATGCTCTTCTCGTGAGAGGCTATGATAACACCTTCATTTTAGACCCATAATTAGTCCGTAGAATAATATGTGACCAATCAAGAGACATATAAACCCCAATTTTCACTATGAAGTCACGAGATAGACATAGTCCAAAGACTGGTGGTACATCAATCACCATTATGTCCTTCTCAAATAGTTATGTTTGGGTAGGAATAGAGTTAGTAATGGGAGAATTCTACCGACTCCAATGGTTTGCATTCATTTTCCATCTACCTCGCATGAATCCTCTCCTTAAGGGTTCATATTTGATTCCCAAGGCATCTGTTATTGCTTTAGGCATCATCTTTGTTGTGCTTGTGCCAAAATCTATCATGGAATTATGTAATAACTTCTTACCAATAATAAGAGTCATAAAGAAGGGTTGGGGTCTTGGTTTTCTTCCTTCCCCTTTTTGATTCATCATCAATGACTCTTTTGGAGCTTGAGATGCTCCGAGTTGTTCTTTACCCTTTTTGGCAAAGGCTCAAGCCACTACTAGATTTTAATACCTATTGAGCAATTCCTTTTTCCCGGAATGCCCAAGATATTCCACAAGGATACATTGGCTGGTGCTTTCTTGAGTTGTTATACTACATTCATGGGCCCGAGTGATTGTACCTTAGAGACTTGCTTATATTTTGAACTTTTCACCGTTGGATAGAAGGTATTTTTATTCTAAGTTATTTCCAGGATCTCTTTTCTAGTCATTGCGGGTGAAGGAGAAATGAATGTCGAGGCCCTCTTCCTACTTCATTCATTATCGTAAGAATTAGACTTGCGGCTTCGTCATTCACCTCTTGAACTAAGTGTTGTAATTTGATTGTCGATTTTGAAGTAGATAGTTCATTTTTGAATACAAACTCCTTTCCTTCGATCCAAGAGAAAAGAGCGTGCTCAAGAGAAATCTCTTCTTCTTTTCCAGGACATTCCCTACATCTGCACAACAAGGGATGCATTCTAGATTCCTTGGAACTTGTATGGTCCACCTTTGTTGACCTTGAAAATCTCCATTTCCCTTTGCTCTTCTCGCTACCTTTTTTTGTGCATGTAGATTCCCTTGAGGGAAATCTCTTGGCATATGAGGGGTGTTGTAAGGAAAGCACCAAACATTGGGGTCCTTTGTCGATTATTCTGTCATGGAATCATTTCTATCCCCTTATTAGGTGGGAGAGGCCGGAGCAATGTCGATCGGGACACTTTGGTTTGAAGTGTAGACACCTAAAATCCTATTATGCAAGATTTAATGATAAGATTGCACTAATTATCCTCTTTCTCGTCATTTTCATAATAATTAGATCTTTTCCACTAATTAGCTAACATTCCTTTTTATATTTGATAATTAACAACTTTTTGTTAATTAATTAGCCTTCATATCATTAAGGATGTCAATTAAAGAACTTTTGTTAATTAATATCCTCTTCTACTTGGGTTAATTAAGTATTATTCATTCATTACACTCATGAATCAATCAATAAATTGCCATTTATTGGATAAAATTCCTCTCTTACATCCTCGCAAATCATACTAATTTTCCTCTAATTAGCTTCTATAAGCTTACCTGTACCTATTAATTAATCAAATTTGATTAATTAAAACATTCCCTAACTCCCATGACTTACTAATGAAAATTAAACTCTTCTAAATCAAGATTACCTTTTATAAAGCAACCTTATCCATTTCTAATCTTGTTTTACCTTTATCCCACATTCATCAATTTACTAGCCTTGTTTCTTTAGGAAAGCTATATAAAGAACCCCCTTCTTACCTTTCTTCTTGCACCATGATTTAAATAGTGAAAACTATAAGAATTTTGATCTTGAGCCATTCTTCATTATTAGAAATAGCTTCTCCATATTGCATCCTTTCACTCAAAATTGAGTAATATGGGAAGATCCAAAATGGCCTTGATCCATTCTTGGTGAGATTCCATTCTCAATCCTTGATATCAAGTAATAATCCACTTTGATTGCTTATATTATTCATAGGTTCATAGTTTAATTTAGCAATCATAGAGATTAGGAAACAACTTAGCATGTAGTTTCATTTATGCATCAAGAAGCATTTTCTTTAAGCTCTTCTCTTGATGGTTCATTGTTTAATTAACATTTGATTTTGAAGCTATGTAGATATTAGTTTCAGTTTATAGCTTATTTAATTATACATGAGCACATATGGTATGCTCGGTGGGACTTACTCCATTTTTCTTTGCACTTAATTTCAAGTTTTTTGTAGTTAAGTTTTAATTTTGGTTACTAACTCTCTTTTACACATGTTGATCTAACTTGTTTTTCTTAACTTGTTTTGTTGGGTTTGCATGTGTTGAGTCTTCCTCAGAGGTATAAAGGAAGTGAAGTGCTGTCAAAATTGGATCTTGATGGGAAAATTTCAAGATTTCTCCATGCTTTCATTTTTAGAGCTTCATTTTTTCAACATTCTACATGCTAGTTTTGTCTATTTCTTGAAAATATTAAATTCTTGAGCATGTAGGTTATTGTTTGATAGTGCCAAGTTTTCTATTTATATATTAATGTGGTGGGTTCTTGTCAAAATTGAATCTTGGTGATAAAATTTCAAGATTTCTCCATGTTTTCATTTTCGAGCTTACTTTTTCATCACTACATGCTAGTTTTTTCAATTTCTAGAAAATGTTAAGATTTTGATCATGAATGTTAATGTTTGATAGCGTTGAGTCTTATAATCATATATTAATGTGATGGGTTGTTGTCAAAATTGAATATTGGTTGGAAGAATTTGACCATTTTGCAGATTAAGGGACATTTTTTTCACATTTTTTGAGTACATGTTAAGTGCATACCCATGAGCATAAGAGCATATGTGTAACCCATCTTCCAAAGGCCATAACTTTTTCTCTCAAAATCAAAATGACTCCATTTTTTTTGTGTTGGAAAGGTATTGAAGTGAAATATGCAATGAAAACATAAATTTGGGATTTATACTTAAATAAATTGTAGGTTTTCCTTTATTGTAAAACTGGTCATTTTCTAACATGTCTAATATTTTGATGAATGTTGTATTTCCATGTTTTACTTGATTTAGACCAAAGATTGTGTATTCTCTTCTCTTGAACCTTTTAGTGATATTGAGATTCAAAAACAAATTTTATCTCTATATTTTTAACATTGGATTAACTCGAAATTTGATTATTCATTTTGCTGAAGAGAATGAACCTTTACAAAATATTTTTTTATGGTCCTTTGATTTGAAGTTTTCCATTTCCATCTAATTGGGATAAAGTTTATGTATGTTATTCTCTTACCTGAGAATCAAAAATAATTTTAGTCTTCATTTTCTAACATTTGGTTAGTTGGAAACTTTATCTTTCATTTTTGGTTTAAGGGAATGAACATGTACCAAGATTTTTGTATGGTTCATTAATTGCAAAACTTTCCTTTACTTTTTAGTTGGATTATTTGTTGTGTATTCTCTTCTCTTACATCCTTGGATGATCTTAAGAATCAAAAGCAACTCTTAATCCTCTTTTTGAATAATGGGATTTGTTTGTAGAACTACTAACACTTGAATGCACGCAGACGTAAAAATGTTTGTCAAAGAGAGGAGTTCAAAACAAACTTTTCTAATTACACATGTGTTTCTAGTTGCCAAAAAAGGTGAACGACTAAACCAAATTAAGTCTAAAAGATAAAATAACACACCACATTCAAAGCACTTGATTCGTAGGATTTGATAAGGGTATGCCCCGTCCGCTTAAAATTAGGACATAACCCCTTTGGCATAAGCCTTAAGCTACAACAATGGGGGTGGTCATAAGAACCCCAAAGTAGTCCACACAAGAGGGAACCTTGTGGAAAAAATGGGAAGTGCTCTGCACACCTACTTGACTAGTATACACATGAGATTTAGTGTCAAAGTTATCTCGTATCATGACCCCAGTGAGAGTACATGATGGACACATTTATTGCCCACTGTTCTTGAAGGGGGTAAAGTAAAGCTAGGATAATCCTTGGGAAACCTTGGAAAACCGAGCTCGCTCTTAGATAAATTTTGACACCTAGTTGAGTGAACCACATAGGAAGCTATCTTTGACCAGAGCCAACTTTGACCATTTCAAAACCAATTTGAGTTGAGATCCATTATTCATCACAAGAACGTGTGAAGCGTTACTTTTGTTTAGATTTTCACTCGCCTAAGGCATGACAAAACTCTGCCGAAGTGAGGCCAACATTTTCACCCCCAATTGATCTACTTCCATCACTTTATTTTGACACTTTGTTGATCAAAATAAGATTCACTACCCTTGTGTTGCTAATTAAGTATATTCACCACTTTTGTGTCCTTTTACACTCATCCAATGTTTGCACTGAGTTGTTAAACATCTAAAGTGTGTGGAGACATTTTCATATCATTGGTAGCCTTTTTGATCTTGATACCCACATCAAGATCGTCATCATAGTTAGGCTTGTTTCTTCACTAGACTCTCCTTTGAATTGTTACGTTGCTTGTATCATATCGTCATAATTTTGATACTTACGTCTTGTTTCTTTTGCAAACTTGGCCTAAGTGTCTAGATTGTAATGTTACACTACACGCACCTTAACAATTCCTTGGTATACTCTAGCATTAGTTTGTTTTCAAACATTACCTCGATTTCAAAAGGTGTTGTTGTTACCTTTGTGCACATCATATCAATATTATTTTGATATTAATACCTTACTTTTCCATAATTTTGGTTAACATATCTTAGTGGTATTATTGCATCGTTCATACTCGTAACTTCCACTTTTTGAGATATAGGTCTTGATTGGATTCAAGATCACTTTTAGTATACTTTGTTTGGGGATCATATCAAATTTTTGTTATTATTTATGTCTTGTTCATTTCTTTGAACTTGACATAAGTGGTGACATTTTGTTGATCATCTTAAACGTCAAACTACCATTTGGAAACAACTTGGGAAGTAAGTTCATTGATTGATTGGTTCAGAACAAACCTTGTGTGATTGTTTCTTATGATTATTCATCATTTTGACTTATCCATTTAGGACAATCACTTTGATCCATTGATTCTTCATTATTCTTTGGTCATTAATTTGGCTTTGTGTTTTGAACTTGTGTGATTGTTCCTTGTGTTTATCCACCTTATAAACTCATTTCTAGGACAATCCTTTGGGTCTTTGATCCTCTTGATCTTCTTGTTTTTGCCTAAGTTCATGGTCATTTTGAACATATCTTTCAAACCTTAGCAAAAAAATTTCCTATCAAGCAACTTTTGCATCAATCAAACATTGGAAATATTTCCTTTGTATCCTTTATGTTGCTAAAATTTTGATCAATCCTTTGACATTTACACCTCCAAACTTGTTGTCCAAACCTTGTTGGATTATCAATATTATGTCAACATGATGTATGTTTTCCTTAGCTTCCCTTTGGAAAATCACACAAAAATCCCCTATCTATTTGCAAAATGTCTAGTTGGTTGTTGTTATGCTACTTGAATTGACATGGAACTTCCTTCTATTTTAAGGAGTTCAATCACACTATCTAGGTATAGGAATTTGGACTTAGTGAACACCAACCATGACTGATTATTGTAGGGTTCCTTATACTTATGACCATAAAGAATCAAAATTTAGGCATTCACATCAAAATACACCCATCATGACTAAACCATGTTTGGTTCTTCACGCTAGAGAACCCATTCGGGTACCTCGTTCCCCACCTTCATCTCATAGTTGGTGGTATGGTTTGGATTATTTTGATCCAAATTATTATTCAGATTCCCCCCACTATTCTTCTGATTCTAATCCAAATATTTCCTCTTCTTCTAAGGATTCTAATCTAAATATTTTCTCTGATTCTTCTGATGATTCGGATCCAAACTACTATTCAGATTCATCTAATTTAAATCCTAAGTCATGGTCCCCTTCTTCACAGGATCTCCTTCATCATACTTCTAATGTAATTCTTGAGTCCCCCCTTTCTTTGCAGGACCTCCTTTATCATACTTCTACCGTGATTCTTGAGACCCCCTTTCTTTGCAAGACCTTATTTATAAAACATCTAATGTGATTCTTCAATCACGGTCCTCCCCTTCTTCGCAGACCTATTTTATTAGTCACCTCAACAAAACCTTCCTCCTCTGAAGATTCGTGTGACTCAAAGTCATTCTAGTCAATCATCTAAGTTGACTCCTATGTCACAATATATGAAATTTTAGATACGAAATCCTCTTATTCTTCCTTTACGACGTCATCTTATAGGGAAACCTATACTAACCAATTCTAAATCCACATCTTCTTCTACTCACGAGACATCTAGCCCTAAGTCTACTTCATCTCTTAATTCATATTCTTCTATCAATCATCATCAAACATATTCTAAGTCTTCCACACCAGTTGGACCTTTTTCTTCCAATCAAACCCTTGTGGTCGATCAACAACCCATACTGATTGATTTCTTTTAGAATGAAGGAGTGATCATGGCATTTATAGGGGCACATGAAGATATCCCTCTAACAAATTACGAGCAAGGATTCTCTTTAGACCTCGATGCATTCGCATATTGTGTGGAAAAGGTTGATTCCTTTTATCAAGAAACAGAGGAAGAGCCTAAGAGCATGAAACTTGATCCTCCTCTTATTATTCCATCCTCACATTCTTCATTCTATGATGAACTTTCTGGTCTAGTATTGAGCCATGGCCCATCTTCTCATCACCAAATTATTCTTTACATATCACAATTCCTCAATTGATACGACACTTTGGGTCATCTCCAAGTAGCCCATCGCCTTCTTCTATATATGGGCCACCTCCAAGTATCCCTTTATCATTTACTTGTGGGTATCCTTCATGTAGCCCATTACCTTCTATTATGGGGCCATGTCTAACTAGCCCCTTATCTTCTATATATGGGACACCTCCGGGTATCCCTCATCTTCTATTCTTGGGCCACCTCCTAGTAGCCCTTCTTCCTCTATATTGGGGCCACATCCAAGTAGCCTTCCATCTTCTATTTGTGGCTCGCCTCCTGGTAGCCCATCTTCTTCAATTCTTGGACCATATCCTTTTCATCCGTCACATTATGCTATCAATGATTGTGGCAAGCCCACCATCATTCCTCTCATCAATTCTAAACATCCATGTTCTTCTCCCACTTCTCGAGATCAGACAAGTCAAGCATTAGCTTATAAGAAACCCATACAAGTTCTTTATCAAGCTAAGATCAAAATTTGAAGAGATCTAAAGCTCCCAACAACTCAAATGATTATAAAATTCAAAATCAAATGTAATTCCAGAATACACACCAATGTACCCATCAAGTATGGCACAAAGTGCAAAAACCTATGGATAGGGAACTCAAGCTCCCACATACGAAACCCATGTTTCAAAACAAATCACAATCATTTGTTGAGTGTGAACTCACTATGATCATCGAGATCGGGATAATATCACTCTTGATAAAAAAACATGCTTAGTCTCCCTTATCAAGGAAATCACGAACATCATTGTTGGATCCTATCACGTAGAGTGACATGGTTGGTCCCAATCTCCCAAAACACTAAAAATTCTTTAAAAAAAAAAATACAAAAATACAAAAATGAGAAAAACATTAAAAATCAACGGTAAAAAGATTAGACATTGCAATTAGGTATTGTATACGCATTGATGTTCTTTCTTACCTTTCTTTCATATTCCTCTGTAATTCATCCACCATTTTCATCCCTTCGATGATATTTTGGTTAGCTTATTTCGTACACATTTTGTGACATTTATCTCTATGGTATCCATTTGACCTTGGTCTTTCATCACCTTGGTAAATTAAAGAATGACTGGCCTCTTAGATATTCTATCACTATCTACATATAATAAAATTATTGGGAAGATTTTTTGGACGTATTTTTGACACTAGCCAATGTCGTAATCACAATCACTTCCACATCCTTCCATCAAGCCATTAGTGGTTCTTAACCCCTTGTCAAATAAGAGAGCTGAAATAAGTTTTCAGAAAGAAAAAGAATAAAAATCAATCAATCAAAAAGTAAAAGCTAAAAGCAAAAGCAAATTGATATATAACTCTCTCTTGGGGTATTTCCAATAATCTCTATTGGGGCTATGGATGTCCATTGTGGCAAGTAGAGAAATGTTGTGATTAGAATAAAATACATCTCCATCAAGGCTATGGACACCTAGATGGAAATGGAGCAATGTATGGATCTCCTTCCACAATCCATTCACAAATCACCTTTCAAACTAAATCATTCCTACACATTGGCTAGTGTCTTCACTTGTTGTCTATCAACTCTTTCCTTTAAGAGGTAATTCATTTCCACATGCACACGACATCTCTATGAGTAAACAAGATTAGTATGTTACCAAGTGTTGCTTTTTGGACCTTGTTCAAACTCTTGCTTTAGCGCATGTCTTGTCTCATGATTTGTGCCTTGGGCTAATCACTTTTTCATCGACCGCCTTCTAAATATTTTCATAACATCCTCTGTTCTTCAAAATATTTTAGAACATCCATGTGTATAGGATGTCCTCTTTTCCATGTTTGCAAACACTTTTGTCCCCTTTTAATAAGACAATTTTCTACTTCCTTTCTCTCATGTGTTTCTTGGCTAGCTTACGTTGGGGCATTCTTTCTCCCTCATGATTAAACCTATTTTATATTGGCCTTGATCCTTGATGCAACCTAGAATTCACCAAGTAAAATCCTAGAAGCGTGGCACATCACTCACCCTAGATCGGCGCTCAGGTGCAAAGGTACCAGGGCCCCTCTTTAGGGTTGTTGTTGTTGCGGGATGTTAGCATGATGAAGACTTAAAGCTTTCAGATTCATAATTAATATAACATTCTACAATGCATGTTCGGATCTAGATCTAGAAAATAAGAGATTTAAAGATAATCATGATGAAATCAAGCATGCAAGAACCAATTACACTAAGGATTTGATACTACGACTCACCCATACACTCCATTGCATTAAACGTGATAAATACATAGAAGCTTATCACACTAGATAATACCATAGTTTATGCGCGCATCAAATTTGACATCATAACCTCACACGATAATTCAATTCTTACATACTTATCTCTATGCTACAGTTCACTACATATTTATAAGGGTGGGAATTTCCCTTCACCACTTATCTAATCCCAAAATAGGTCACATGCTATTATTAGCCATCTACCATTTACAATAATAAAGAACACATGCAAGTGCACTAACAATAGACTTCTTCTAGTTAACTATCATGTAGTAAATCTATTCTCAGCTTTGTATCCATGCAAATCACTTCATAGCCGATCCTCCAAAAATAGCCAATGTGTGTCGCGCAAGTCTTTAACCAATTTGTGTGCTCCGCACACTATCTCCAAAAATAGCTCATCATCATGAAAATGGCTAAGTCCCAAATCTATCTTTGTCCTCAACGACGTGATTCCTTCCTGATCCTCCTGCACTTTTGAATGTGTTCTGCTTTGTTATGCATGAACCTTCCTGTATGTTCTTTGCTAAGTGCCATATTTTCTGACCAAAATTACCCCACACTAATTGCATTGCCACCCCTATAATGGCTTATCTCCAAAATGAATCAAAGAATATAAATAGAAGAATAGAAATAATTTTTATGAAAAAAATAATTACTTTTACCCTACAACATCTTCTAGTTCAACCTGAAGAATCAATTCGGATATTCTTCTTTTATTTCCACCTCTAAAGTATGTCAATCATTGAGCATGACTTTTTCTTTTTCCGGGATATCCACTGCAATTGACTCTAGCTCATCTTTTCAATTTATCCTTTCTCGCTCTGCGTAAGACCAAAACAATACTTTGGACATTACAAATCATTCTTCCTTCTAGTAAGTCCATATTTTGCGCGATGATTTTCCTAAGATCATCTAGCCTTTCCTTGTGTAGTTATTGTTATCAAAATTTCACCCCCCCTGGGTAAATTTCGATAACATGCATTAGATTCTCAGGTCCCAGGAAAATTGATTGATTCGGGGCCAAAATTCAGGCTTGCAGGGTCCCTTCAGGTAATTTTCTAACTCCCCTGGCCGAGGAAAAAAAGGAACAAGCTCTGAGAAAGTGCGGAGAAGGTTGCAGAAAGCAAGTAGTTCGGGCCAGGAAAATTTGTGAAAATCGGCTAAGTCCCAGGTCCAAAGACAAGTTCGGACAAATGGGACAAAAGTACATGAACCGAGCCAACTGGCCGAAATGAGTCAGTCGGCCCACAAAGCATTTGGGACAAGCGGGGGACGAAAGTACGCATGGCGGGCGCGAAATGCCGATTCAGCCGAGAGAGAAAATCGACCAACCTATTTGCCGAGGCGGCAACGGGGACGAGTGGGACAAATGGACGCGAAATGCCCAATCCAGGCCGGTTCCATGAAATCGGCACAAAGAGCCCAAAGCAATTGGGACGCTGCGGACAAAGGGACCCGAACCGGCCGAAAGGAGTCAAGTTAGCCCAAAAGCAATTGGGACAAGAGGGCCGAAATACCCAGACCGGCCGAATCGGCCCGAAATTGTCCCAAAGGTCCAAAATCAAATTAGGACGTCCGGACAAAAAGACCGAAATACGCGAAGAAGCCAAAGGAGCCGAAAGCCAATCAAAAGGTGCCACGTGTCTTTGGCCAAATGAGGGACAAGAAGCCCATTTCGGGCGGATCGGAGGTTTTGTCCCAAGCAAAGATTTGGGGCGTCCGGACGGATGGACGTGAAGTACGCTGGAAGACTGGGCAGCGTCGAACCATTGAGAAATTGCCACGTGTCATCAAGAGAAGCCAAAAGGTCTAAGGGCAAGGTTTGAAGCGCTGCCCGAGCCAATAGAAATTGGACATGTATCCAATGGAGCATAGAAGTGTGGAGCTCGGGGAGGAGTTGGAAGGTTTGGCCAAATCTAAGCCAAAAAGGGTAGAAGTGAAGGAAGACCGGAAGAGTCCGCAACCAACCAATGCATGCCACGTATCCCTAGTGGCGGGCATGGGAAAAATGTGGAAAATGTTCCAAGAGCACCAAAAGTCAAAATTCAAGAGACAGCCCGAATGGCAGCAAGGAGGAGAGAGAATTATTCAGCGAATCGTAGCATGCCACGTGGCGTCCAAGTGGCAAGTCTGCGGAAAATATTTTAAAATTCGTTTTGATACATTAGTGCCCTAAATCTTCGAATCGCCATATCTTTTGATCCGAGCTCGGTTTCCACGCTTCTTTATATCAGCGGAAAACTGTTGAGATGCTCTACATGATTCTGGATCAATCTCGAGTTTTGGTGCAGTCTGAAGAGAGAAAATCGAGAAACGGCTCGACGTGTGTAATGGTAATGGCTTTACCTTTCAACGGCTTTGTTTTAATGCTAATGGGTCGCATTCTTCTTCTGCACGGCCAGAAGTGACATTTTAGCGGCCAGATTAATGCAAATGGGTTGCATTCTCCTCCAAATTAGTCAAAGTGATAGGGTATGGGTTTGTAAGATCCTCCATGCTGATTTAATGCATCTGCAGTCAATGAGGAATGGGCTTGCACGTTTTCCCACGTTTTCTGTCCCCTGGGCTCGACCCATGCAATGTAAAAGCCAGATTTGGCTCATTTTAAAAAAGGTGGTTCATTCTTTCTGCTCGGCCCTCCCTTCTTTTCTTCTCTAGGGTTGAAAATGGAGTTCGAACCTCCTCCCTTTCTCTGTAATGGCGTTCCTGCCTTTTACCATTAATGGAATGATGTTCTGTGCAAACCTCTGGAGCAACAAAACGTGTTCTGTGATGCATTTGTCCATCCTCTCTCGTTTTTGCTTGTCTTCTTCTTGCCTCTCTTCATTGCAGGTGTCTGTGCATGTTTGAATGTTCATTGCAGGTCTGGAGCTGTGTTCATGGAGTTTTGGGACATTTTCTGTGTGAAATCTATCCTTGGGGTTGTGATGCTTCTGTCCATCCTTCCCAATGGCTCACCTCTCTTTGTCCCATGGCAGTTTTGATAGATGTTCAACATTCTCCTTCTCTGGTGTATCACCGTTTTAGTGTAGGCTTTTGCTGTTTCTTCCCTCTCTCTCTCTCTGTCTCCTTATGCATGGTTAGATTAGGATTAGATTAGCTTGCCTGCACCTTTGGAATAGCTTGTGGCGGGTAGTTTAGGAGCAGGAACCAGCCTTCTCTCGAGATTCCTCCCTCGGTTTTACAAGTCCCACGCTGAGAGGTTTCCATGTTGTCAATCACACCTTTGGATGCACCGAACATCAACCTAGAAGCTCGATGTGCGTCCTGTGGGTCTTGCCGATTTTCGCATCACCGATTATTATGTTTCGTAAGGGCCTCGTGCTTCTGCTTGACAAGTGCTAATCATTCTACGCGGCCCAAGGTCTCATCCTTCATGGCTTTTAGGACTTCATTATCTTCTATAATGGTCCTAGTTCTTATAACGGATTCTGGGGTTGTACAAATATTCAACGCTTGATCTACTTTCTTCAGTTCCTCCTACAAGCTTTGGAGAAATGCCTCATATGATGTAATCTTCCTCATCACAAAGCCTTTTCCCACTCTACTTCCTGCTCAATATTCTTTGGCGCTGGCATGCGCAAAGGTCCATCTTCAAGCACCAAGTCCACCAAGGTTTGTACATAATGCATTACCAAAGGAAACGTTTTGGGTACCTTAGGATCTAAGTGTGGATTTTCTTTCATGATATTGTCCCCAATTTCCTATGCCATGTTGATGAAAATAGTGTTCTTCTTTTGTACCAAGTCTTTTTCTTGCTTTAGGCAGTGCTATTTCTACATCCTTAGTTTTGAGTTCTTATCTTAGCACCCTAATTGTTGTAGCCTTATCCATATTTCTATGGGAGGAATGACCAAGATCTAGAGGGAATCTATGAGTATCAAAACATTACACTCAACCAAAAATGATGTAGCTTCAAGATCGAAGAAAGAATTCTCCTATGCGTAGTAATGTGCATGTATTAAGGAAAAATCACTCAAATACCATACTCTATTCTATTCCATTCCATTTGTATTGCTCAAGATGAAAGGCTCAGTGTACATATAGTAGTGGGGTGTGTTACTCCCCACAAATGTAACCATCAAGAGGTGGGAGTTACATTCCTGGAATAGCTGGTCAAATCTAACTCCTATGACACTCAATGATGCGTGTAAGGCCATAGTGACACCCTAGGACACCTAAGCATGGTGAATCACCTATGTGGAGGAATCCCATGTATTTAAAATATATGCATGGTAAATGTACTACACCAACACCCCCTAAAGCATAGATTAGGTGGACACATAGATGAAAACAAGGAGAAGTGGGTCCTGATAACAAGCCTGATGAGGTACCCACATACAAGAAACTCTTGAAAAGTGAAGTAAAAGGAGAAAAACTAGTGGGAAAAACTCCCCCCCAAAAGAGAGACAAGTCCACTCTCTAATATAAGAAAGATACCAACGATGAGTCCCAAACCATAGATGAGTCTCGCAAGGTACCCATGTGTAAAGAGGAAATCTCTCGAAAGAAGAAGAAGAGAGAAGAAGAGGGAGACAAGAGGAATACATAAGATGTCATGGATGGATCTAAACTTTATAAAGCTCTACGAGGTATCCGAAGCGAATGCCGATCACAAGATCCTCTACCTCTGGCTCAAGAAGAGCCATCTACACTGAGGCGTGTGTGCATGCCCTTAGGAAGGACATAAATGATGTTCTAGAAGTCGCCCACTCCACGAAGGAAACAAAGGCAACAACATGAAGAACTCGAGTCTGCGGGTCCACGAAAGTGTGACATAGGTCTAGCAAGTGAGTGCAAAGGAACCAAAGGTAATGTCATGAGTGTAGAACCGTTAGAGTATGAATGGTGAACACCTATAGAAAGGATTTCCAATCGATGTGAAGGCAAAAAAACATCCCCCATAATAGAAAATGGATCCATAAGTAAGGGTGGATCAATGAAGGTCTCCGAAAAAGTGGAAGTGGTAAGAGTCCCAGAAGGGGCACTCCCAACAATGGAGATGATGAAATCCTTTGAAATACTTGTAGATGGATGAGGAACCTGTAGTACATCACAAGTGTACTATGTGAAAAGATGACTAAGGTCAGGCAGATACTCATCCCAATGAGGGGGCTCAATAAACAGAAGAGCAATGTTAGATAGGTATGAGTCATCTAATGAAGGTGGAGGAGTGAAAGGGGCCTCAAACACTGAAGGTGGAAAAGAGGTGGGTGTGATGACTGTATGAGACTATATAGGAGACTATTAATATCTGATGAGATGTGGGATGTGTCAAAACTCTCTGGCATGGTGAGAGAAGGAGGAGAAGAATCCTCTATAGTAATCTCGACATAAGAATTGGGTACACAATCCTCGTCATCAAAAGTAGAACTAAGCGATTCTATGTCGGTGGAACTATCATCACACAAAGAAATAGAGGAGAAAATCGAATCAAGAAAGAACAACAACGGCAAATATGTGAAGGGTCTCCATAGAGGGACTGAAGAATGCTCCAGACACGGTGGGGTGGATTTGAGTCTGCCACGTGAAACCAGAGAGATGTGGAGATATGTATCATCAAGTGACCACAAACATGGTCGCAAGTGTTGAGAAAGTCCTCAAGATGATGATGATTAGTGGGTGCAAGAATTGGCCCAAGTAAGAAGTGTGAAAGACCTCATACGTGAAGTAGCGTTCCATAGAAGCACACTATGTTGAATAGTTCTCTCTCCCAAGAAGAAGTGGCAGAGGTTGTAAGGTGATCCTACGATGCTCAAGTATGGAAAGATCACCCTCCATGATGCGGAATCAAAATTGTAAGGTGCACAAATGTAAGATGTTAGACTCGGCTAATAATGCGTCTTTCTGTAATACAAGGCCCAAGAGTACTAATGACCCCCCAGATTGTGAAAATTTATAAAGTAGTGTGTTTACAAAATTATGACAATGTCATCACTTAATGTACAAAAATCATGCAACTTTGACTAAAGAAGCACTCAAAATCGAACAATGAAGTCAAAATTTATAAAGCGAAGAAAATGATTCCATGGCAATCGATGAAAAATGCCATTAAGCTCTACAAACGGATTTAAAAAATTGCCCAAAATGGGTGCAAAGGGTGTTGTGTGGGTACTTGTTGGAAATGGAATCAAATTTCAAGTAGGGTTTGTTTTTCTTCGCGAGGGGGATTAGCCTCCTGCGAACTCTGGACATCGCCCTTTGTCTTCGACACACAAATGAAGGACATTAAATACAAGCAAAATAGGTCCCAAAAATATTACAATGCCAAGATAAGAATGTTTTTTCCTTAAAACATTAAAAACAGGATTGTTTTAACCGCCAAACAAGTCTAAAAGGAAGGGTTGTGTTTGGTTTGGCCGAGCCGATGTTGACGCAGCCGAGCTAAGGTGTGGTGAGCCATTAGAGCACCGAATGGGTTGGCGATCAAAGTGCTTTGGGAAATCCGTGTAATGGTCGAGCTATGTGGAGGTCATCGGATCAAAGTGTGAGGTCAATGCCAAAAATGAGCCGAGAGATACAACGAGACCTTTTCTAAGTGGAGGTATCGCTGGAGTCGACAAAATGGGCGCGAGTTCAACCGGCTATCAGCGCGAGCAGAGGAGCACCATATGGCTGGATTCCTAGTGAGACAGATTGCACGGAGAAGCCGGGTGAAGCATTCTAGGCCGAACAATACGAATGGGGGCCGAATAGAGCATGCTAAGGATGAAAGGTCATGGCTAGAATAAGGCACGTAACCACGATGTGAGCCGAGCAAAGAGAAAAACTCAAACAATGAACGGAAGAGATCCAAAACATGACCAAGGAGCCATGTAAACCACAAGACAAAGATGAGTTGGAAACCCATCATAGAGTTAAACCACAAAGCCACATCGTGAGCATAAAGACAAGTCAAAAATCACCTCGAGGGCACGAGGACCAGCTTGAGGGCATAGAGGAGACCGCATCGGGTGGAAACCGAGCATGACATGAGGAAGCACAATTAGAGAAAATCGGCCAAGGCTAAATTAAGACCAACAAAGCCGAGTCAACCTACAAAGGAAAATGAAAAGCCCAAGCGATTGAAACCAATGCAAAACTTGTGTAGAGAATCTAATGCAATGTTGAACACAAAGCTATGCAAAAATGCAAATTGACCCAAGGGGTGCAGGCAAGTCATGAAGGAGAAGAGGCGAGTGGGAGACCAACTTAGTTTCCATCTCAACAAGATGGGGCCAAGTTGGATCAAAATAGCTCTACTGACCTTAAAAAACCAACACCAATAGAGACGGATTTACTGACCTCGAAATGCAACCTCAAACTATAATATATGTAAAAACACTCATGCAAAGTTTGGAACACCTAGAAAACTTGAAATGGCATGAGCTAATAGAACATGCAGAGTTGCCAAGTGCAATGAGCTAATAGAACATGTAGTAACCAAGTGCACGAGCCAATGGAACAAGTAGAAGTTCGTAAATGAACACAACATGAGCCAAGACAACAAGGGGAGATAAGCACTCGAACGGTCGAAGACCCATTTAGAGAACTTCAACACAGGTAGTAAAGCTGATCTGCAACCTTGAAAACTGTAAATTGAGACTGCATCAAGACACCAGAACCCTTGAAAATGCAAGTAGAGAGCATGCACAAGAAACTATGAAAAGAGAGTAGTAAGCAACCGAGGTGAGCAACATGATTCCGATCCCCGAGCTCTAATACCATGTCGGAGGAATGACAAAGATCTAGAGGGAATCCATGAGCATCAAAATGTTGCACTCAACCACAAAATGATGTAGCTTCAAGATCAAAACAATAAATCACCCATGAGAGCAATGCACATACATTAAGGGAAAAATGGCTCAAATCCCATACTCTATTCTATTCCATTCCATTTGTATTGCTTCAAGATGAAAGGGTGTACATATAGTAGTGGGGTGTGTAATTCCCCCACAAATGTAGCCATCAAGAGGTGGGAGTTACATTCCCAAAATAGCCAAGTCAAATGTAACTCTTATGATGCTTTATGAAACATGTAAGGCCATAATGACACCCTAGGACTGTACTCCAAGTATGGTGAATCACCTATGTGGAGGAATCCCGTGTACTTAAAATATATGCATGATAAATATCCTACACCAACAATTTCAAAATCATGCCACCTCTGTCGAGACTTTTACCAAAGCATTACTCACTTGTTCATCTGACATAACAATAGGCTTTATTGTTATGTGTCTAGCCTAAGGTGTCTTCTTCAACCTCCTTGATACACATGACTCTTCACATACATCAAGTTTTGTTCATCCATGTGTGTGTGCATAGACCATGACAATTGCTTCCTTGTGCACATGGTTGCCATATCTTCATCCATCAGCTCCCACCCATATAACTCCTTTGGTGTCATTATGCTTTGAAACGGGTGTGGACAATTTTACCTGTGTCCTCAGCGTAGCCCATGACCAATGCAACATATTATCCACTTTTTCTTCTTGATCTCTGCCCTTAGGAACTTGAGCATCAAGATTCAAGCTTGTTCAACTGCACTCTGAAAGCAGAGTCTCTTGCATTGTCTCATCTACCTCCTTTTCTCCTTCTTCTCCATCCTTCATTTCTTCATCCTTTGGTTCTTCCACATCCTCTGGAGGTGTAGGAGATTTGGGCATGCTCTCCTCAAAATCCTCCTCCTCCTTTGTTCATCTTCAAATTACTTTTTCTCTTCTCAGTTGTCTCCTTATGTGGAGAGAGTCAAGGTGATCTGTGCATTGATTGTGGAGTATCACCTTGGGTTCTTGTTCTCCTAAATACCGCTTGAAGCAATGCTCTCCTTGTACCACATCCAAGTCCTCATCATCTCCTTCTTATGGCTGGGGTGGAGTAGTCACATGCTTAAATTCTTCCCTATTTAGAGGCTACCTCCTGCCTCTATGCTCCAAACCACCACTATCTTCATGCTCCTCTTCTTCATCATCTACTTCTATTATCTCTATGGGCTTAGGTGCTAGAACATTTTCCATTGTATGCTTACCTTTTGGTGGCCCTAGGAGTGCGAACTCATTCTCCACATACTTATTGTTCTCTAGCTTGGGCTTGAGTTGAAGGTACACAAGCCTTTGCTCCAGTGTCCCCAACTTCCAAGCTTACCAGCTTCATGTTTATAATATCTGAGATAAGCCTCTCAATGTAGGAAGTCCGTCCTGGATATACATATGTCTTTCTCAGTGTATGGTAGTCACAATCTACCTTTTCTACATTGAAGCTTAGGTGGAACGCATCCATAAACCAGTGACTGATGCCCGAAATATCTCGTTATGAAGGCATATGGTAATTTACACCATGGGCTCCAAGCCCCATCTTTCATGGCGAACCACACGATGTAAAAATTGTTGGTAGATCGCAAACCGTATTTCCATACCCACCACCAAAGGCAACTCCTTGGGTATGCGCCACTCCTCTTCCAACGCCATGCGGATCTTGTTATACCACATCTCCGCCTTCTCTGTTTAAATGGCCCACCCATGGTCCCTTTGCATAATTATTTATTAAATATTTTTTCCAGAGACTTGTCTTCCATAGGGTACTCCCAAATCTTATCCTTTGGCCCATCGGGCACACCCAATTTCCATAAAAACTAGAGATAATAGAACAGCCCCAAAATGATCTTATCTCTTGTGCATGCTTCTTCAATGACAGCTTCGTGATGTAACTTGGACATGTTTTAAATCACTCCTCGTGACATATTCTTCGTAATGTGTAGCCACATTGTGTTTACTTGTGACCATCTTTCTTGGTCATTCAACTTTGTCACTAAGTTTATAGTTGTTTGTATGATTGGGTACTTCTTTAGTTTATCAATGTCCATGCTGCGTGGACCCTTGGTATATCCCAACTCCTTCCTTGTCTCCAAGATTATGGCCTTATTAGTTAAATCATTGTTTAAATCTACCCCTGTGCCTTTCAACCCTATTACTGTTGAGATCAACGCGGTTGTGATCCTTACTCTGTGTCTTGCAAAGTAGAAGAAATCTTCATGTACCCTGCTCATCAACCACTGGTACAAGGGTTCATATTTACCAAATTAGGGGAGCTCATACAACTGGTAAACTCCAATATACTTCAACAACTTCTCCCCAGTATCATCATACATTGGCATGTCTTCTGTGCTTATTTGTCTTTGTGTTTAATAACGCATCCAACTCCTTATTTTCGGTCTACGATGGTTGTAATCACTGATCTTGCTCTTCCAGATGTGGGAATCCCATTCCTGACCCACAATCACACCCTACGGATACTACATCTCTCGAGAAATTAATATTAGGATCCATTTCAACCTCTACTTCAATTTCTTCTTCCCCTTAGCTCCTACGGTAGGTGCTTTCTTTGGTGCCATCTATACTTGCAATATTCTCACTTCAAATACCCGCATTTTATCTCCCCGCAACATGTAAACCCAAACCCTATCTCGATTCATGTTCCCTAGTTGAAATTATGTTCCTAGATCTTTTGTAATGCCTTGATTCATTCAAACCCTTCGTAGTATCTGGGACATAAGCTACCTCTCGCGACAAATCTACTCAAGTTACGCCTCGATTCACACTCTTTGCAGCTTGAATACTCTTTTCACATGACTCGGTCACACTTGGCTCCTTAAAATTATCATGATTACAATGGTAAGAATGAACTCACATCCCCTCATTTTATAGATTTTCAAAAAAATTTAGTGCTTTTATTACACCTTCACCTACCAACAATCCTCTCATTAATCGACCATTTTCGTTCTTTCCACGTGGTACATCTTCATGCCCAAGCTATAACCTTCTAGTGCACCTTCCTACCTTCTAGCCACGGACTTATCTTTAGCGTGCCTCCATGCGCCCAAGTACCTCGCTACTTCGCCTTCCCTTGGTAGTTCCCATGGCCTCTGCTTACCTCACATTATACTTGTTTCTTCATTCATCTCCACCTATGGTCCTTATTTCTAGAAGCACTTTTTTTCAATTCTCCAACTTGAATAGCACCCGTAGCAGTTTGTTCCTTTCATGTGTACTTATTTTCAATAGTCCTATACCTGGATATTAATAACCACCCCACACTAAGGGTATGTGCAGTCCTCTACACATATAAATTCTTCAAATAGTAATTATCTTATGGTGCGCAAACACACTTATTACAAAAACACCAACTAAATTGACAAAGCATAGTGACAAAGAAGGAAATACATTAAGGAAATGTAGAATTGAAAACCTAATCTAAATGACAACACTACCTTATTACAAACACTAAGAAGACTTATTTATAGTAGGGCTTCAACCTACTCTTGTTGAAGTAACCAAAGTGCGTTGTTCCATCAAGCACCTCTAATTGAAAAGCACATGTTTCAAGTATGTGAGTGATAACATATGGCCCCAACCAATGTACCTTGAGTTTTCCTGGATGGCACAAAAACTTAGAATCATAAAGGAGCACCATCTGTCCAATCTCAAACTTTTATCCCTGATGTGCCTATCATGCCATGCTTTCTACCTATCCTTTTCTTGTTTTTGAATCCAACGTGCTATGGCTCGTCACTCATCCAACTTGATTAAATTTTCAATCCGTTCTTCTAATGCTTGTTCATCATCGGCCTAAACCTCCATTAACTTCATAATATGCAAAGAAGGTAACATGAATTCTATAGGAAGAACTACTTCTGTGCCAAACACTAATTGAAATGGTGTGGCTCGCTTTTGACCTATTATATGTTGTTCGATATGCCCAAATCACCGTAGAGACTTTATCATCCCTTTCGTTTCTTCCTACATCACGATTTTTGTCAATGTTTGGCTCAAAATTTTGTTGAAAGCCTCAGCAATTCCATTTTCCTGAGGATGATATGGTGTAGTCTTATGGTGTGCAATCATGAATTCATCCAACAGTATCCTGATTGTCTCATTCAAGAAATGTGTACCCCTATCACTCGTTAAACTTAATGGACATCCATACCTTGTAAGAATATTTTCCCATCAAAACCGATTGTTGTAGCCGTTGTGACAATCCTTTGTAGGCACTTTGCTTCTTCCCACCTTATCGAGATAGTCTATCATGCAAGTAATGATATAGCGTGATCTGTCTTTGCACGCGGTTTGGTGAAATAGGACCCACAAAATTGATATCCCATTTCTCAAATGGTTCTCGCACTAGTAATAGGTCTTAGAGGCATTTCATCTTGTTGACTGGTTTACCATGACATTGAGTGATCATAAGCCTTACAATAATCCTTACAATCTTTATATAGGGTCTCCCACCATAATCCAGTGAGTAGAATCTTACACGTAGTGGCGTCACCTGCATAGTGGCCACCTACAATACCACCATGAGCTTCCATGTTCTAGTACATAATGGCACAATACTTCATCCTGACCTAATTTGTACAGTCACCACTAATCAACATATAGGGTGCCACGTGTATAGCAAGTTATTTCTTCTCCAAGGATTTCATTCCTTCTAGTGTCATGCCTATTCGTAGAAAGACAACAATGTCCTCTAATTCTGATGGTGCTCGCTTATAACCTTTATAATCGTATCATTGGGCATGGTATCTTCAATGGCTCATGCTTTTTCTCTGATTGTATTATGGATAAATGGTTTGGTCCAAAATTACTTTTCCCTAGTTTTACCACAACTGTGAAATAAAATTATTGAAATAAGAGTACCCATCTGCATATGCACCCCTATAAAATAGGCTTATTTACCAAATACTTCAATACCATATGATCTATATAAAAGACAAATAGTGTAGCTAGTAGGTATTATCTAAATTTATGTAGCGGATAGATCATTGAAAAAGCTTCACGCTCTGTAGTGGTGTAATTGCATTATGCAGAGTCAACTTTGTACTAGAAAAATAGATAGGATGATCTTTAATACCTTCTCTGGCCGAGGAAACATCACACGAATGTCCGTGCAAATGCATCCACATGTACATGAAATGGTTGGTCCCATGAAGGAAAATGTAGAATAGGCACGGTAGTAAGTTTCTCCTTTAATGTCTCGAATGCGCACTATTGCGGTTCTCCCCAATAGAACATACCTTTTCCTTTCAATAACTCCTCCAAAGGTGTGGAACCTTGGCATATCCCTTTATGAATTTCCTATAATACCCCATGTGACCCAAGAATCCGCACACCTCACTTTGACTGGTAGGCTCTTTTAGGCCGATAATGACTGCAACCTTAGCTGGATCAACCAACAAACCTTCCTTATAGATGATGTGTCCTAACAATATTCCAAATGGTGTAGCAAATATGCACTTATTGATGTTTAAAGAGATACTCAAATGTCTACATCTTTCAAACATTAAGTGCCAATTGTCACAATGATCCTTAACGAAGCCATACACCATTCAATCATCTAAATAAACCTGCAAGAAGTTGTGAATAAAGTCCTTGAATTCTTGAACAACTATAAGTGAAAATACAATGAGCACATTTTTCGGACAAAAGGCATCACAGTATAGGCAAAGCTACCCCATTCAAGTAGTAAAATTAGTCTTTTCCTGATCCTCTTGGGAAATCCTAACCTGATGATACCTAGAGAACCCATCTATAAATGAATATATTTCGCGCCCTATGCAATGCCTTCTAGTATTTCCTCAGTGAATGGCATAGGAAAGGGATCAGTCACACATGCAACATTCAACTCCCTATAGTCCACACAAATCCTAATCCATCCATCCTTCTTGATACTAATCACCATTGGACTAACCCATTCGACTCGTCCAGGGGCTTGATGATTCCAAACTTCAACATTTTGTCAATCTCTTCTTTGACCTTTTCGTGCAAGTTGGGTTCATCCTGTAGGGTCTCTTTATAACTGGGCACACACCCTCTTTAAGGTTTATCTTCATCTCCCTAATGATTCATGCATGCCTTTAAGTTCATGGTACCCCAGGAATAAGTCTTGATAATCCCGTAGTAACTCTATGATTTTTTCCACTTTAGAGTCTGACCAATAGTCTCCAATTATGGCCTCCTTAGGCTCCGTATATGATCCAATACTCACTTTATTTGTCTTCATAGGTTCATGATAGGCGTGCTTGGTCTTATCTCGCACTGTCCAACACCTCATGCCTACCTGTTGAATGGTTTACATACAAATTTTCTACTTCTTCGTCATCCACTAAGTAGACCATTTTCCTTTTTCTTTCTCAAGACAAGCACGCTGAAGTAGTGTGGCATCAGCCTTTGTTTCTTCAATAAAATGTGCTCCTAAATCTCCTTCATCCAATAAATCCTTTATGAGCTATTCTTCCTTAACACTATCCCCCATGGTTAATCGCTTTATGACTTTTAATGCTTCTTCCACCGAGGCTTGGTAGAGAAGAATTCAAACGTCTGGGTCATTCCTATAATTAAATCCTACCAATTTCTAGTCTCTCTATGGAGTTACGCATATGTATACCAAGCACACACGCACCTTCTAAAGTGGAATAAAACTTGTGCACCCAGAGAGAAGGTGGTAAAGCTTCCCCGCCCTTCTTTCCAGTCTCTCACATTGCTAAAGGTGGTGCTTGAATAAGTTGATTACCATGATAAGTGCATATTTGATTAGGTGCATTACTCCTCGAAGAACCTAGTAGCAAGAACAATCCTAATTTCAGTCCATCCTAAAGATTATCCTTATGGACCACCCACCCAGGCGCATTGCTGTCTGCGTAGGGTATAGGATAGCATATCCCTTCTCTCTAGTGGGTCTATCCACTATTCTTCCATGACACACAAGAATACCATATGATCTCCTTCTCCGCTGTGTACAAGGTCTTGAGTTGTTACCTATTCTCCGATATAGCGTGGTTTTATTTCCTTAGGAAATATGCTCTTTACTATGCGCCCTACTAACTCATAAGTTCTATGAGCCCAATTATCCCAAGAAACACTGTAGTATCGCTAATAGACTGCATCCTCCCACCGAAGGATTCCTTCCTTACATGGATCGAGCACCTCTGGATCTGGATGACGCATACATAAATCCTATTTAGTTATTATTCACTCAAGGGCTCAACATAGGGCATAGATTTTCCATCTGTTAAAGGGATAATAACTCTTTCCTCCTTGTTTTCAAAACTGATATAACCCTTGTTGAACCGAAGATCAGCATTATTTGCATAGCACCAAGGACACCCCAATAGAGATGGGAAGCTATCTCGACTCTGTCACTCTAAAACCTCAAAATCTCTAGTGAACTTAGCTCCTTGTATGGTAATAGATGCATCTTTTAAAACTATGATGGGAGTGGCCTTAGTCCAATTAGCCATGAACAATACATTAGAGGATGGCTACAATGGGGGTCTCCCCATTTGTACCCATGCATCTAAAGTAAGAACATTGACTTCCGCGCATGTATCAATCAATATATTACTCAATAGCCACCCATCCACAACAACATTCAAAGTGATTTCCTTGTCATAATCTAGGCTATGAGGGGGAATATTTACATGCAGGATCTATCATCCAGTCTTAGTACTTACGCATAGAGTATTTCCTTTTAACCAATTCCCCAATAGTGGAATGATATTCTCCTGGCACAACAATTTGCACACTTCTCTCAAGTCATCTATATCAGTTTGGACCATTTCTGATGCTTTCTTTTTCTCCATCTTCCATAATTGCTCCTTTAAATATTGTATTTCACCTGAAGATTCCTGAGTACTTCCATGGTTTCCTGGTAAAACTCCTTCTGATGGGTAGGATCTGGGTACCATGCATGTAAAACCTCCTCCTTAGTGATGGTAGGCATACTGTTGCACCGCTTCTTTGGTGCATGCTTTTCAACGTGGGTCATGATATTTACCTACAATGCCTCAAATTTTGCTTCCAACTTGGGCATCCACTAATTTTCCATAGCGCGTTGTATCCTTACCATCCCCGCGCCTTTGTTTTCTTACTTATGCTACTTGTTAAGATGCTCATACAAGTCTGGGCATTCCTCATAACTTTGAATCTTTCCATAGAAAGAACATGTAATATTATGAGGAAATTCATGCCTGTAGTGGTAAGGAGATCCACATGTATAACATGTCCTGCGAGGGAACTCTCTTCGTCTTCTACCATGGCCTTTTCCTCCGTATCCACCATGGTATCCTTGTCCTCTACCACGTCTCGCCTTCAAAATGCCCTTCATTCCTATCATAGCACGCCTTATTGTGTTACCAATTGTGATGCTCATTCTTACCTTTAGAGTTATTTGAAACTCATGTCTCATATACACAAATATCTATATCATCTTAGATCGACCCGAGTCACTGGAATTCTTCCATGTCATGAGTCATGGACTGCGTATATTTTATAAGTAATAAGAGATGTTATTCCTTAACATGCATTGAAATAATGGGTAGTGGCTAACATCATGGTTTAAATGGAATATCTCACAATCCAACAGTAATGAGCACACTTTGATCTACGGGTAAAAATATCCTTTGTGTGACCTTCCACTTTGAAATATGCACACCAAATCCTGTGCGCGTCTCATGTGCTAAATTTTCTAATAGCTTCTCAAACTGCTTTGTATAGCTTTGTGTCTGTGCTTCTAAAAATGGGCTCACCCTAGTGTCTAGAATTCTAATCGCCTCGGTCGCAAGGCTACTTCAAGTGCTTCACACGGATCAGTATATGTTTTATGTGATAGTTCCCTCCTAAAAGGTGTAATCATACCTCTTACAAACCATTGTGCATGCTGGATTGCGTGAATATCATAAGAAAGCTTGGATAATAGTGTTTTAAAATGAGCATCATACTCTCTGACACTCTCAGTAGTGCCTTTCTTAATATCTTTGAGCACACTTATACTCTTCTGCTTGAACTCAGGGATGTGAAACTTTGTAAGGAATGCATATTTTAAAGTTGTATAGTCTACACAAGTCTGATTAGGGTCAAACTTTCTGTACCAGCTATGTGTGTGCCCTTGTAATCTAGTAGAAAATTGGCTTGCCCTACACTCAGAAGCCATGATTTCTTTTGTGCGCCATAATATTTCACACATGTGTATGTGTTCAACATCATCTTCTATGTCCCTATACTCGAGAGACAAAGATACATCTCCATGTAAATATTCCGGGGTTGGAGTGGACCTTGCCCACCTGATCTAGAACCTCCAGTGTTTCCTCTACCTCAAGAACCACTAGATCCACCAGAGCTAGAGCCACCTATACCTCTTGATCCCAAACTTTTAGCTAGGGTCGGACCTGAAGATGTACTTCCATGTGTCCCAATAGTAGTCTTGAACTCGTACTCGCAGGTTTGTAAAGTGTTAGTACTCCCATAAGTGAGTCCAAAACTCGCACGCTTTGACTTCTATGCGAGATGATACACCCTGAAAGGTAATCCCTTATAAAAATGAATTCATTTGTGTTTCCGTCACTATGCTTCTTATATGACTCATTCCTATTCTCCCACTTGCTTGAATTAGCTTACTAATTGTTTGTTGTACTAGATACTTTGGAAGACCAAGCGCAAGAGAAACATTTCCTGGGTGGATTCGGATGAGCACCCACGGCCCAAGGTTGTTTCTCTTTGGGGCACTTCTATGTGATGCCGAGGATGGTTCCTGTCATGCTTTCCCAAATGGGGAGTTCTGATGCTCGCATTCCACGTATTCTACGTGAACTTCAACTCCTTCCCAAAATATATTTCTCCACAACGCCATTCACTCTGTAACCTCCCGCTACTTCTCTACCTCCCTCTCACGCACCTCATTATACTTAAGCCATCTTTCCTATCTCCGCCTCTATTCTGCTAGGTCTGCCATCTTTCACTAAGCTGCTCCTACCCCCTGTGCGTGGTAGGGTTTAGTTAGCCATCGGTTTACTCTCCAAGTTCAGGGTTACCATCAAAATTTTGATCACTAGTGCAATTCCTTATAGGTAAATTCCCTGGGATATCATAAAAATTGGAATTCGGCTACCTCTTTGAACAAATAGTTGGAAATTGAGTACTCCAATATATAGCTATTCAAAACACCAAGGAACCACGTATCCACAACATGAGTCCAAATCAGATTAGCATCATAAAGGTCCGAAATTCTTCTTGCATCCAGACAAGTGTGTGATACCTTTTATTTCATTTAAATGCATAAGTAACTAGCCACTCATACAATTCTATCGGTAAGATAGTGAAGAAGCTCTTGTACAAATAGTCATACCTTCATGCACAAACTCAGGTTTGGTGTTGAACCTCCATGCGTATTCTTCTTCCGGTCATATATCCACTCCTCAAAACTTACTAGGGTTAACGGTATGTCTTCATCGCGAATCATACTAAAAAACAATGAAAAAGAGGTCTCGAAATGGAACTAATGATGCACCAAGAATTCATGAGTAAAATCCTAGGCACACTTTGCACATCACTCAGCCTAGAATGAGTGCTCACCTAAAGCGCGCAAAGGTACCAGGCCCCTCTTTAGGGTTGCTATTGTAGGATGTTAGCATGATGAAGACTTAAAGCATTCAGATCCATAATTAATATAACATTCTTTAGTGCATGTTCGGATCTAGACTAGAAAATAACAGACTTAAATGATAACCATGATGAAATCAAGCATGTAAGAACCAATTATACTCAGGATTTGATACTCTGATTCAGCCAATACATTCCATTACATTAAACATGATAAATACATAGAAGCTTATTACAATAGATAATACCATAGTTTATGCACGCATCAGATTTGGTAGCATAACCTCACAATAACTCAGTTCTTACATACTATCTCTATGCTACACAGTTCACTACATATTTATAAGGGTGGGGACTTGCCCTTCACCGCTTATCTAATCCCAAAATAGGTCACATGTTATTATTAGCCACACACCATTCACAATAATAACCACACATGCAAGTACACTAACAATAGACTTCTTCTAGTTAACTGTCAGTAGTAAATCTATTCTCATCCTGTATCCATGTAAAGCGCTTTATAGCCGATCCTCCAAAAATAGCCAATGTGTGTCGCGCAAGTCTTTAACTGGTTTGTGTGCTTGGCATGCTATCTCCAAAAATAGCTCATCATTGTGAAAATGGCTAAGTCCCGAATCATGTCTGCTTCTCAGTAGCATGATTCCTTCCCAATCCTCCCGTGCTTTTGAATGCACTCTTCTCTTCCACATGAACCTTCTATATGTTCTTCACTAAGTGCCATATTTTGACTAACCAAAAATCCCCCTTACATGCGTGAAGATTTTACCTTTGAATACTCCCACCTAATTGTTGGGGAATTTTCGCATCTTCACTTTCTTGCGCATACGTGTGGAATTTTTCCCTTATACATCCCATCTATCACTAGGGGAATCCATGCTTCTTTGTCTTCCTGTACATAGTTTCAAAAAAATTTCAAAATAAAAAACATTCAAATATGTTTCTAAAAATAAAAACAATAAAAATCATCCTACAAAATGTCTCTCTTTGGTTCTCTCCTATTCTTGTGTGTGACTTGCGGATCATCTTGATCTACCTCCATTAAAAATTTGGTTTGCTTACTATGTTTATACTTTGGGGCACAATGAGTTACTTGGTATTGTTTCATAGTGCACTACTTTTCATAGGACCCAAGTGTCCTCTGTTATTCCCCTTGCATGTATCCTTGCTTAGGGCACCATCTTTTAACCCTTTTCATTAATTCACACATGTCGGAATCAAATCTTGATAACAAAAACATTACATTATGTTTCTCTGTTAGGTTAGCTTATTTACTTTCTTGTATTACATTGCATTATGTATGTTGTAGGGAGTTAGGCATCTTTTACTTTCTCACATTGCATTTCATTTTGTATGTTGCACAAAGTTGGTGTTTTTAGCAATGGAAATTTGTTCGTATATGGCTTTTCATGTCATACTACACTTTTTCATTCTTTTTAATAAGGAGACGATGACATCAATAATAAGAAAAATGATGAAATAAAGTTGGTTTTTACATCGGCAAGATGATAGCTATATCCATCTCTTTTCTTCTTTATTTTTCTTCTATATCACTCTCCTTCTATCAACACTTTTCTTCCAAAGAAACTTGCGGCATAAAGGATCAATTATTCTACTTCTTCTATTCTATTCTTTCATATTTTTGATCGTTGATCACCCTCTTTCATCACCCCATCGACACTCGAGGGGGCATCCTTCATTATATTAATTTTTTCTTCTATCTCTTCAAAATTTATTTGTTTGTACTTGTATACTATCTTTGAAGTGGCGTCACTTATGCCACCCCAAAGAGGGGCAAATGTAGACACCTAAAATCTACTTATGCATGCTTTAATGCTAAGATTGCACTAATTATCCTCTTTCTCATTTTTTCGTAATAATTAGTGTTTTTATACTAATTAGCTAACATTTCTCTTCATATTTGTTAATTAACGACCTTTCATTAATTAATTATCCTTCCTATCATTAAGGATTTCAATTAACGACCTTTCGTTAATTAATATCCGCTTCTACTTGGGTTAATTAATTATTATTAATTCATTACGCTCGCAACTCTAAATCAATAAATTACCATTTATTAGATGAAATTCCTCTCTTACATCCCACAAATCATACTAATTTTCCTCTAATTAGCTTCTATAAGCTTACCTCTACCTATTAATTAATCACCTTTGATTAATTAAAACATCCCCCAACTCCCATGACTTACTAATGAAAAATTAAACTCTTCTAAATCAAGATTACCTTTTATAAAGAAACCTTATCCATTCCTAATCTTGTTTTACCTTTATCCCACATTCATCAATTTGCTAGCCTTGCCTCTTCAGGCAAGCTATATAAAGAACCCTCCTTCTTACCTTTCTTCTTACACCATGATTTGAATAGTGAAAACTATAAGCATTTTGATCTTGAGCCATTCTCCATTGTTGGAAATAGCTTCTCCATCTTGCATCCTTTCACTCAAAATTGAGTAATATGGGAAGATCCAAAATGGCCTTGTAGCCATTCTTGGTGAGATTCCATTCTCAATCCTTGAGATCAAGTAACAATCCACTTTGATTGCTTATGTTCTTCATAGGTTCATAGTTTAAGTTATCAATCATAGAGAGTAGGAAATAACTTAGCATGTAGTTTCATTTATGCATTGAAGAAGCATTTACTTTAAGATCTTATCTTGATGGTTCATTGTTTAATTAGCAGTTGATTTTAAAGCTATGTAGATATTAGTTTCAATTTATAGCTTATTTAATTATACATGAGTACAAGAAGGTTGGACTAGAAATGGTCTCTCGAAATTTTGATATTACGGAGAGAGTGTTGCGAGCTTATTTCCTTGGTAGCCTTGATAATTTTTCTAGGGTAAGCACCTTGATTCCTCTTGAGGTTAACTATCTCATTGGAGAATCTCCTAAGGATATTTTTCATTTCTTCTATCTCTGGGGAAGATGATGATGCTACTATGGGGGAAACTCCTTGAGGGGATGGGTAACTATATATGGATGTAGGAGTTTGGGTCGAGCCTGAGGTCTATGCCTGGGGAAGTGGGGCTATCTCTAGATATACTAGAAAAGGAACCTTGGGGGAGTTTACCAACATCTATCAAATTGTTTTAAGCCTCGACCATAATATCATATGTATGTGGCAAAGAATCTCCTCCCAACAATCAATCATGAAAGAGATATTCGAGTTCAAAGATTTTAAATAGAAAATAATAGCCATACTCTTTGGTGGCTTGGCTAGAACTGAATTCTTTGACATGTTTTATAGAATCAGTATTAAACTTCATCATAGGCTTGGGAGCCTTTTTGATGTTGATCAGCTGTTGAAGAAGTGAAGATCTATCTCCCTTTTCATAGAACCTCGTAAAAATACGTTTTCAAGCTCATCCCAGGTACTAATAGAATTAGGAGTTAAGGATCTGTACCAATCAAGAGATTTTCCTTTGAATGAGGCCACTATAAGTCTCAAGGCTATATCTTGCTCCATGATGAAATGTACTACACATATCTCTGTGACATCTTGGAGATGTTCCTCTAGAGTCTTAAGGTCTTCACTACTTTGAACTTGGGTAGTACTTTCATTACATTTTCTGGAATAGGGTTCCATGTTGCGGATGTACTAGTGTAATAAGTGGACTCCCTTGATTCCACGGGACGAACTGCCTCAGAGGCTGAGGTGTTGATGGGCCATTCTGATAGGTCTGAGGACTCTAGTAGATTGTGAGAAGGGCCTCCCAGGTGGAGGTGTTGAAAGAGTTCGGTTCAGAGGAGATGGAGATCTCTGGATCTTCCTTCCTCTTCTTCCTCAACTAGGGGATAGCTACAAGTACTCAAATATGCCTTCTTCTCTTGCTCTTGACCACGTTTTTATCCTTCTCATGAATCAAAATACTCTGGGATATCCTTGTGGCTCTTTTCCCACTGAAATAAGCACTCATGTGCCTCTTGATCAAGCTTTAGATTTGTCCCACCGGGTGTGCTAGGAAAATTGTTGATGATTATCTTTGTAGATGAACCATCAAAGTCATGGGAAATCTTAGAGATGTGGGACTTGGCCCCTAAGATAACCTCCAGATTTTATAGAAGTTGGCTCTTCTCTTCAAGTGTTGAGATAAGGGTTAGAAAGGAAACTAAATAACTACAAATCCTAATCTAAGGCGATGCGCCAAGATTTACTTTAAAGCACGGAGATACATATCCAAACCACAACAAAATAAGTTAAAGAGCATTGAAGCATGATTAACCTATTTTAAAAAATTCGGTATTATCTAAGGCTAGAGAGGACTAAAACATAACCATGTAAATAAGTAGATGAATGTAAAAGGATCTAAGGGTGTATAACATGGTAGAAATTGAAACATATATATGAGAGTTAAATAAAAGCATACAGAAGGAAATAAATATTCAGAGTATTGTGAATCCTTTGTGCACAGAACAAGAACCCTTTAATTATAGAGAAAACAATACATAAGGCCAATAATGACATAAATTATAGTGCTTCTTTACAACATATCCTTGTTAAGGTTGATAAACACAAACTACTAAAACTCAAAATCATATGGAGCTTGTGAATCACTTCTCCTCTCTCCTCCCTCCCCTTTTCTTTTTTACCGGTTCAAGGAATCTCTTATATAGATCCTATGACTCTCACTCCAGCGTGTCTCATGCCAACATGATCTCCATCGTCTATATTTAGTTCTTCATCTGCCTGATCTTTGACCCATGTAGTAGATCTCAATTGCTCGCTTTGGACTCGGGATTGCATTCAATCCACCAAATGCAGTCCTTTCACTTCTTTGGTAGGATTTGTGGATGGTGATAACTTATTTGAGTGACATGTGGAGGCCTTGCATTGATTTGGGGATGCCTTGTATTTTATTCCTTTGGAGTTGCATCTGCAGGGTGACACGTGGGGCTCTACGGGATCGCCTCTTTTTCTTTTGACTTTTCATCTTATTCGAGCTATGTTGTTGTGCCTTCGCCACATGGTGGCTGCACATTGATTAGAAGATCCCGACTCTTATCACTTCTTTCAACATGCACAAGAGACACGTGGATAACATCCACACTTGGCTCCATACTTAACCAAAATCGTGCTCCAAAGGAACAAAGAACTCCAAAACGAAATAGCAGGATGAAAAAAAAATGAGAGATCCTGCAGATGTGGAAATTAATCTACAAGTAGGTTTGTGACCATGTTGGATAGGGGTAGGCATTGTACCCATATGTCCATTAGGATTTGTCGATTTTTCTAGATATTATCCTTATTTCTAAATATTGATATTCAACTAGTTGAACCAATTCTTTCCCATTGATATTCAAAATTAAAAGTTGTGGAATACATTTACTCACATCCACCTTAACCTACATCCGAACAAAGGAATTATATTTCCCGGTAGATCTATGATCTAGATTGCAAAAACTACCCACAACATCACCAATCTTATGAAATATTTTCAAATGCCAATACTCCAAAGGTAGAGTATAGTCTAATCCTAAACTATTTTAAACCACCACCATCTAGATCTAGTTTCATAAAACTTGACTGCCAATGTTTCAAGAAAATATTCCTCTCCTCAAAGAACCAATTCTAGCCTAAGAATCAATTACTTGGTTTTGAAGTCTAAAATTTGACCATAAACCAACAATTAACCAAATATCTAAGATTAGCTTGATGAAACCTTGGCTAGGTCTTCCACAACATTGATTCCAAAAACCTCCCTTTCTAAGACATTGCAGGAAGTTTTCCTAAGAGTATTAGATCCCCCAAATTCCCACATTCCTCATCAAATATGTCTTGGGAGATCAACACATGTCTCGTGAGGTAATATCGAAACGACCCTTTCTCCAACTTGAAACAGATCCTCTTTAATATTGCCACCCACTATAGTTTCTTCTAGTCTACAAACTTTTTTTTATATTTCTTCAAAGACACTATATGGCGGGATTGAGAGCTTGACCTTAGCTAGGGAGGGTCTTATAGTAGCCACATCATATTTCATACTTTCTTGGTCATCATAATGTACCACTCTCGAGGCTTGTCCCAAATATTTTTTATGCTTTATCAAAGAAGGCGAAGGGATTCGACAAGGTTTTTATGCCACCAAGGATCATCTTGATCACATGATTCTTTGATCGCTAAGGCTTTTGACATAGAACCATACAAATCCTCCATTTCCTTTTTCTTCTACACAGGAAATCCCTAATAAAATTGGAATCAATCATACCATTCATCTTTGCTTTGAATTTTTGAAAAAGAATTATTAGGTCAATTACACTTCCTCTAGATCAAAACATTATGGGATTTTTCAAGATTCCTTTCCCCTTAATATTGTAAGGGGAAAAATCTTCTAACCACTTCAAATCTATTGCTACCGATGTGCTAAATCTATCTTTCCTTCCCCCATAGGCCAAAACACCTCTTTTGGGTGTGCAATGTGGCTTCCATCCACCTCCTGCTCCTAATCCAAAGCCAAAGAACCCTCATCCTCAATCAAATATGTTGCCTAAAATTTCCCAATAAGTTTTACCAATGTACTCTCTTCATATGATTTGTTTGTCATTGCTCCCCCTCTCCGCCCCTATAAAATGATGGTGATAGTGGAACATGGGGTTAAGCATGGGTCCTCAATGTTTACCGAAAGTGTATTTCAAAATTTTGCAAATGAATTGTTGAGTGTATTCTCATAGAGTTTGTAGTTTAAGGTGAAGTAATTGAAATAGATTATTGGGGTCCATGGCATAATTGCTCATTTTGATAACACCGCCATCACATTGCTTCTTTCGATTGTAAAAATGATAGATTATGTACTCGTTAGTTTATAAATAGATCAATGTACATTTCATTTGATATTATATTATTATTAAAAATGGAATCGTAATCTAGTAAATATCTTTTAAAATGTTGAGGGTGTATTTTAGATGTGAAAATTATAACTTTGTAATAAGACATAATAACTATACCATTATTATTTCATTTAAGGTAGGTACGAAAGAATGTACGGACCAAGACAATTGTTTAATATGAAATCTATATATCTCTTGAATCTCTAATACAATCTATATATGATTTTAATTTATTGGGAAGAAATGGTTAACATTATCCCGATTAATAACATAAGAGACCCTATTGAGAACTACCTTCCATTGTTGACAAGTAACAAATGAAAAAACTTACCTAGTACCTTGACTACCAAAGGAATGCAAATAGTTATAGCATCAAATTCCTTACTCAATCATCTCTAAATAGTATTTTATATTTCTAGATAGTATTTTGGAAAGAAATCTCAAACTTCAACAAAGGTCAACACCCACAAACAAGGCATATTGTAGAGTGACATGTTTCGCTAAGACCTTATTCCTAATAAATATGCATAATATATTCAATATCTCGATGGAGTTTAATTTAAAGTAGGAGAGAAATGGAATAGCTACAATAATCATTAAATTTTGAGGAGACAAAATGAACCATTGATATAATATTTTTTCAATCCCATAATTTTACAACTAATATAATCAATTTAAAAATACATATATAATTTTTTTAAATTATAAACTTTATGGGGATATAATATTATCTTGGAAAATAGTAATATATAACATCAAAATAAATAATAAATTGAAACATACATTCGAAATAACTACAATAAAATAAAATATGAAAATGAGGATGGCTACAACCATACGAAACAAAAATTATCAATTTTTTCCCCATATATTATTAATTTTATTTACATAATTGAATCCATTAAGATTCTCCTACCATATAGATACATTCGAAAAGAAAGTTAGCATGAAATCAAAAAATATACATTTTGAACATAAAATCTTCACACATGTCATTAATATTGCAAAATAACACTGAATAATATTAAAATAGCTCCAAGATATAAAAATATTGCAAAATAACATTCAATACTATTAAATAATTTCATTAGATAAGGACACCATGTCACCTCTTAACCGACTTCCATTCAATATTTAGTATTTGATGGAAAACAATGGAAAGAAAATTAAATAAATAAACATTCAAAAAGAAAGTTTGGGCGGCACTTAACGACAGAATTTATAAAATTAAATTTATTTTAAAATCATCTATCGTCTCATTCTGAAAAGGATTTTGAAAGTTAAAAGGTGTTACAAACATAAGCAAATATTTTAAAAGCTGGATAACTCGATTTGTATTGATAAGTAGGGAATCTTTTTATTTATTTATTTTTTAATTACAAGTGCATCATCATATTTAATAATTAAAAATATTGAGAAATAAAATAGGTAGATAATTTACAATTGAAGTGTGGTCGGGTCAAAATTTATAGTTTTGTATTTATTACCAAAACAATTTCTAAAAAGATGAGCGTAAAAAGTTAAAACATTTAATATTTTTTAATTTGATCTTCCACACTCTTTTAGGTGGTTTAGGTTGTGGGTTTAAATCCCTCCATTTATTTTTAGTATGTGTTGAGGGCTTAATGTGTGTTGTTTAAGTGGGGTTGATTGGTGGCACTCGCCTTGTATTAGAGCTTCACTATTGAAAGCTCTAGGTCAAGTCGTATTAATTGATCCATTTGAATTACCCAAAAAATATGTTTATCTCTATCTTTCGATTAATAGATATGATGATATATCTTTTCAATAATTTAAAAAAATAAAAATCTTTAGATAATTTAAACTCATGTAATTGAAATCAGAAAAACTAAAGTTGATAGATACAAATATTTAATTACTTAGTTACTAACAATAACTTTTATATATGGAGATGTGAAAATTGGTTTTATGTTAACAATTTACTACAACTAACAAAATAAGTTGTAATTTATTATTAAACAAGTTTAGACTTATTTATATAAAAAATAATTTGATAATAGAAGGTTTTAGAATATCCGGTTTGTTGTAATTTCTAAGATAGTCAACAAAAACAAACAACACACTATTGGTCTAAATAATAAAGTGAAGAATATCTAATATAGTTAGTGTAGGAGAAAATTCAGTTTGTAGCCATACTATTTTTCTATAATTATCACAAATTTAAGGAAATTATCAATGAATGCGAAATATGAATTGATGAGCTTGTTTGTGTACATATGAACTCCATAAAGATTTATCCTTTTTAAAATCTTACATGGATCATTGGGAAATTTGTTCCCTTTCTTAAAGCCCTTATGTGGCATCATTACCTTGTAAAATAATAAAAATGAAGGATGCTTTGCGGGGATTGTGTTATCTCTACATTATTATTAGGACCCTCAAAAGAAGCAAACAATCTAATGTAATACAAGTTCCCAACTCTTACCACTTTCAATACTCTAATCAATGCAACAAGTAATTGATAGATGCTCTTTTCTAAATCCTTGTAATTTCTTTCAAGGATGCTCTTGTAATAAATAAACTCCTTGCTTTTTTATGTTTTCTATAAATACACTAAGGCACACATGTCTTATAGACTTCTTGAATTCAAAATAAGATCCTTGTTGGTGCACATAAGACACACATTAAGTCGAAAAAAATTGCTAAGAAAATCCTATGCATAGCTTTATTAAAAAGGTTTCATCTATTTTCATTGTGATTAGAGTTTTTAAAGCTTTAATAAGGAAAATGATACAAGGAAGAAAAATTGAAATTCTATAAACTTAAAGCTTAAAGCTACCAATAAATAAATGAAAATGCATCTAAGTGAAGACAAGGTACGGGTAATATGGACAACAAAAACAACCACCAAGTTAGTTGATCAAATATTTCTTGAGCTACTCAACCATGCGAAGTTGGAAAGAAGGGGAAGCACTCAAATTGTAGAATTAAATTCTCTCCCACCTCTCTTTATCTTCTTATTCTTCTTTAAAATATTTGGGCTCTTATTTTAAAATCATCGGACCATATAAGTGATATCTCTTGATATATTTGGTTCTTTTCACGTTGAAGATTTTTTATGTTTTCTTATCCTATGGCCCCGGTGTTCCATAATATTGATCATGTAACGATCTAGGAAACACAATCTTGGTTTTATTGCATATTTATTTCATTGAATCGATCTTCAACTCATCCCTTAGGGTGAAATTTTATAAAAATTCCCTATATTAACGGCCATATCCTCAACACATGCATCATTTGTTAGAAGTACCACCAACAAAGCTTTGAATAATCATGAGACCAAAGATCGCAAGGTTTGTTTTTCCCAAAATTCTTCCACAAGCTACTGGGTCTAACTTAGATTCTATTAGGAAATAAGGGATAAAATATGCGGAACAATCCTCACATAATTTTAACAAAAGATAAACTAATATGCGAAAATATTACGATCTCGATAAAAGTGCGTAATAAAAATAACACAACACAAAGAGACAATATTTAATGTGGTTCACCCAATTTGGGCTATGTCTATCAAGAATCACTTGCTTAGATTTTATTACAAGACACCGCTCTCTCAATACAATACCTAGATCTATTTGGAGCTATGCTCAACAAAATCTACAGAATTCACACCTGAATTTAGACACATCTGCAATGTTACATCAACCCTACCATATGCACAAAACCACATAAATAGGCAACTTGCTTAAGTAGTTTTACAATACAATGGGTACCAAAACCATGGGCCAAAACCATTCCATAAACCTATGGGTCAAAAATCCCGTCCATATAAGAAGAGAACGTTTCTGATATATCAGACACATTTTTCGAGGCCAAAAAAATAGGCTTCATATATGAAGAGTGTACAATAATGTTAGTGTATAGTCTTCAACACTTTCACACATGAAAATAGGCTCCACAACATAACAAACTCCCATTTCCTTAATGTTTTATTCTTTATTTTCCTAATTTTATTAAGGAACACAACTGCTTTTATATATTTCACCCTTGTTTGATATTTTGTTGATCGAGTCCATGCAGAGAGCTTACGTAAGAAATGGATCAACAACCACTTTAGAAACCCCATGACATCAAGGTAGAGGGGGTTTAAAACCTATCCAAAGGATTTTTTCTATTTCAATTTAATAATGTTGAACATTGTTAAGCTATTATCAACCATTTCCCTAGTTTATTCATAATGCTTTGGCTATTTTTTCACACTAGACCAAGGACGCTCAAGTATTCGAAGAAGCCAAACTCAAAACCCCAGTATGCATAGAGTTTTTGGCCTTCCTCTCCCCTTTGGGGATTTTTTGAGAAACTGATCAAACCATTAAGGTGATTCATATGCCTTGAATATACCAAGTTCTAAGCATATTTCCCTCAAAAGTGATTTTATATTGAAACCGACCTAGTAGAGGATCTCAAGGAAAATTTTGATATACATATTGGTGTCTCTCATTTCTCATAACATGTTTTATATGTCAATCTCATAATTTTTATTCATTGCCAATCCTCAAACCATATGATCAAAATATTACCTTTAATGGGTACTTCTTGTTAGGTTCCACATGATAAGGGTTCAACATAAAATAAATCTCCCATCGGTGCTAATGATAGTTGGACTATGGTAACCAAAATAATTGTTTTGGATTCTCATGTTGATTATTGCCCACCAACTACTAACCTTCCTATAGGGGCTGCTAGAGGAAACTTATACTATCATTACTTAAAATGTTGTTCCCTTGACTATTAAAACTCCACCAAACTCTCTCACACCCCATAAGACGCGACTTCCTTTATTCCTTCCCAACCCATTTTCCTCCACATACCGAGTGTCATGGAAAGGATAAATTTTTGCACACTTGATTGCAAAATTGTGTTTTGTCACTCATGAATTCCATCCCCTCAAAATATGTGGAGTTTATTCAAAATAAAAGACAACCCTTTCAAACAAATAATTTATCGTCAAACAACTAGAGGAAATTTTCCTTTTCTAATAAGTTTGTTTCCTTGAATATCTTGATGATGATGGATCCACCATGCACCGAGATTTTTCCCAATGATTGTTTATTCTTGGAATGTTCATGGCCTTACTATACTTGACCCATTGATATATGATTAGGGACAACTGTCTCAACTTTTACGATATGAAAGGGTTATTTTTGCATGAAGTTATGGTTTGTGGGTTTCTCCTATAGTTTATTAGCCGTAGTCTTTGGATGGGCATTATTTTCTAGATGTCCAATCATAAGTTGAGTCATGGAGGGTCATCACACCGCTAGTTCCAATGCTTTCACATAACGTCATTTCTAGGGGTTCGACCCTACCCATTGGGTGGTGTGGATCCTATTTGATTTTGATAGGTGTATTCTCATATCAGACAACATATTCTCCCAATGATTTTGTCTAAAGGACCCTCTTCTGGAATTTGATGGAATAATCTCTTTATAATGCCCATTATATTTTATATGGCGATTTCAACATTGTATAGTCCAATAAAGACAAAGAATGCCACATTCCCATGTGGTGTTGTGTGGGGAAGCAAGAAGCATGGTTTTACATGTAGCACAATATTGGCTTATATGATCTCAACCATCATTGCGAAAAATATTCTACTACTACATGGTTTGATTGGCAAAGTTGGTAAGCCCATATTAGTTAAAATACTTGATCATGCCTTGTTTGCCGAGAAATATTATTTTTATTTACCTCAACATCAATTGGATCAATTGTTGTGATTAAAGATCCATTTTTTCATATCATCAATCTATAATATTTTGTATATATTGGACCACCCCTTACCCTAAAAGAAATAAGACCTAACTTTATCTCAACACTACTCATATTAAGCACGAGAGGAATCGGGGCATATAAAGAGAATTTAGAATCGATTTTTCCAACCCATAGGGGACACAAGTTGGATTTATTGGTGGTACGATGTCATTTTGAGGACTACTTCCTTCTTTCAAATATATAGTAAACAAGTTGTTATCTTTAGACAATGGGCTTATGAGACTTCATTTCTTTGATTCCAATGGACTTCATGGGATATTGAAAAATTTCTACTTAGTTCTTCCTTACAATATTAAGCTTCTTAATGGAGGCACAAAATTAAAGTAGCATATAAAACTAAAGGGCACAAATTAGAGAAATATTGAATTGATTATGGGTTGGTAAAATACTACTAATTTTTTTTTCTCTCCTTCATTCTAGGTAATCTACCGACATGATAAAATCCATTAGATATGTCAATGAAAAAATTACCAAATTTCTTGACATCTTGTAAGCTTTTATGCATCAATATCATGGAATATTTCTAGATCATCCTTCTTCCCATGAGAGATAATATTCCCTCATGAAGTGCCTCCAATTTTTTTGTTGTAAGCTCTATAAAGCTCATAAAATAACCTATGATGAACCCCTTATTGCTAATAATCTAAAATAAGTGGTAATACAAATGGCCTTTGAAATTTACCTAGACATCAATGGATTTCCTTATGAGATATACTAAGTTTGATGGGATACAATGGATCCTCACATCCAAAAAGTTTATTCTAAAGCTATTTTGTCCAAATCTTTAGGAGATCTCATCAATCAAAATAATTTTAAGTTCATCCATGAATTTGGATATATGAGCAAATTTCGAATTGAAGGCCACTCAATTTTCTTATTGTATCCTCTAAAATCATTTCCAAATACCTTTCCCTCAAGATCATACATATTATTCCCCCTTTTTTTTGGAAGAGATTGGAATGGTTTCATTCAACATATATGCATTCTTAATAATGTGATTTATGTTTGGGAAGGGTTGGAATGGGATTGAGTTTCTAATAAAAAAATCCCTATTTGTGAAGATTGATTTTGAAAAATCTTATGATAGCATTGATTGGCATTTTATAAATTTTATGCTTGAATACCTAGGGTTTGAATCTTACTTTGTTCATATTGTCAACATGTTATTTCAAAATTATAGAGCTTATATTATAATCAATGGTGTTCTATATACCAAATTTGGGTAGTTCGGGTCTAATAGGAAATGATGCCCTTTGACTCCTTGAATCCCTCTATGTTATTACCATGGAAGGATTTAGTTATCTTCTTGTGAATTCATCATCTAAAGGTTTGGTGAATTACATATCTCTACCCCATTCAAATTCAACTACTCACGAATGGCCATTTTGTAGATGACTTTTTTCTCTCTATAGTGGATTACTCTATCAAGAATTCCATGGAATGCCTAGACATCTTTTGTCTTACCTCAAAGTCTTAATGTTATAAAAATATATTTCCCCCTATTAGGAATAAATTAATTCATCATTTCTTAATTTAATGTAAATTATTTGTGTCAAATTTAATTGGCTATTCATGGGTAGTCTTAGTTCATAATTCAATTTCAATGTGGTTATTGCACATCCTATTTCATAAGGACTATCACGTGGAATATTTCTCATTAAATAACCTTGTGTATTACTCTTTGATTAGCTTAGTAAAGTCATTATATTGATTTTGCTCTTACATTTTATATCAAAGCAAACTATGAACTTGGGATAATTAAGTTGAGAATTTGGAGAAAGTCTAAGAATTAAGATAAATGAGGAGGAAATCTCACTCTTAGATATGATCTGTGTTTAGCATTGGTAAAACTTATTTCGGTACTGCATTGCAAACCCCCTTTTCCATCCTCCAACAAAATTTTGGTGAAAAAGAGGATTTTTTCTCCATTGAGGTGTTGCAAAAAATTAAGAAAGTTTTCTTTTGTTTTTGAGAATCGCAGGCTCTATATTCCAGATCGAAGGAAAAATAAAGCCCTGTTTAAAAAATTTGAGAAAAAAGAACTCATAGATGTTTACAACCAGGCAATCTATTCTTGGCGGTCAAACTATTCTAGAAACTTGAATAATATAGGCTGACGCGATTAATGTTGTAATTTGAAACCTGTAAAGGGAGTGGCTCACAATTTGTCCATTGTTCAAAATATCCCCTTTACATGATCGCCCTTGGTATCTCTCAAAATAACATCCCAATAAATCAAAGGAAAAGAAAAAATTAAAACTAGAGGGAGAGTTATTCAAAGCGCCCCTTGCCATACCAGGCAAGGAAGACATATTTTTAGAGGAACGTTGGGTAGAAATAAGTACCTTCATTCGGTAAACAACCATCATGTATATGTGCATAAAACTAAGTTACTTTTTAGCATACAACTCTTAGATTAGGCTGTTTGTAATATGTTCCAACATTTGATTCTACATTGGTGGGACCTTTTTAAAACCAACTCAAATCTTATCGATAAATTCAATGGTTTTATATCCATAAATCCCCTCTACTTGGTTGCCCAATAATTATAAAGATTTGTCTACAATCCTAATCGACCTAAATTTGAGGTATGTTTTTTTACTATTGGTAAACGATTTTTAAGGGACTATACCCGTACTACAAAAATCTCAAAACCCAGGATATACAATATTAGTAGAGTGGTTTTTAATATGTGGGGACCACACCCCCCAAAAAATCCTAAGAGCTAAATATATAGATAATAAACTAAGGCATGGGCCAATTGCCTACAAGGATCCCAACAAATGACAAAAACAACAAAGCGCAACATTAAAACAACGGATGAGATCCCTCTCCATTACCGGATCGTACCAAGCCAATAACATAAATGCTAATCAAACACCACGATCAATAAGATGAAAGTAATTTGCTAGAATAACTTTACATAAACCTTTGCAAACAAATGAGCAACAATATCATATATTATTATGGAACTCAATGAAATACAATGAGAATGGGCCTTGCTTATATAAGCAAGGAATAACAATCTAAGAACCGGTCAAGGTCGTAGATCAAGCCATAAATCAAGGAAAAAACTAGTCATCAAAGAACTAGTTAAAACCATAGATTTAGGAGTGAACTAGACATCAAGGATCTAGTCAATACCATAGATCAAGGAAAGAACTATACCTAACAACTAGATAATATCCCCTAATATCTAAATAAATAAAAAGAAATATCCACACACATAAGTGGGTGAGGATAAATACAATAAAGGTAAATAAGTACCTAGGTGAACATGAGCTAAGGTAAATACCTACTCTAACACCCCCCTCAAGTGAAATTAGGGGCAAAAATAAAAGTGGCATGTCCACATTATGAGTCCCGATAAATAGGCCTGATGAGGTACTCATGTAAAATATATCCATGAAGAAATATCGAACCAAAAGAAGGAAGGAATCCTGCTATAAGGAAAGAGAAAGAAGAAGAAGAAGGAAGATGTTCCCACGAACACCCCCTAAGAACAACTTCCAAAACCCCAAGCATTCCACGCAACTCAAGGTAGCGAGGTGATGCAAAAGGATTCGTAAAGATGTTTGCAACCTCTTTGCTTTGAGAGTTAGAATGTACGCCAAGTAAAGAACTCCATCCCGAATGTGCTGATGAATGAAGTGGATGTGTATCTCAATATGCTTGGTCCGTTGGTGCTCAACCGAGTTGCGAGAAATGTGAATTGCACTTTGGTTTTCACACCAAAGTATAGTCGGTGAATCCTATGGGAATCTAAACTTTGTCAATAACTGTCGAAGCCAAAGAATCTGTGACTCATCAGAATGTGATGCCCATGTACTTTGCCTCTTAAGATGAAAGTGCAATAGCACATTGCTTTTGCATGCCCAAAAAATTAGAGAAGAACCAAGATGAAAAATATAGCTAGAAGTGGAACACCTGTCATCAATAGAACCTTCCCAATCTGAATCTGTATACCCAACCAACTGAGTAAAACCCCTAGTGTAGTGTAGGCCAAAGTGGGAAGTCTCATGCAAATAACGCAAAATCCTTTTAGTAGCCTACCAGTGACTACTATGAGGAGAATGTGCAAACTAGAGATACAAGCCCTACTACAAATGAAATATTAGGGCGAGTATGGGTCAAGTACATGAGAATCCCAACCAACTTCCTATAAAATGTATGATCACAAAGTGGTGTGGTACATGTGGAAGTAAGAGTAACTCTAGAATGAAAAGGAAATGGACTTGGTTTGCAATCAGCCATATCAAAGCACCCAAGAAGATCATGGGTGTAATTTTGCTTGACTCAAATGAATCCTGAATCTATCTCGAGAAATATGCAAACCAAGGAAATAATGCAATAGCCCAAGATCTCATATGTCAAACTGTAGTAGAAAGAGGCCTCTGAATACTCTAAATATGGGAAGAAGAGATACCAGTAAGTAATATATCATCAACATACAAGACACGTGCCACAATATCCTCACCAACATGTTAGAGGTACACTATATGATTGGAGTGGCAATGAACAAAACCAGTAGATAGAAGAAAAGAATCCATCTTCTCATACCAAGCCCGAGGGGCTTGTTTGAGACCGTAGAGAGACCTTCGGAGCCTACAAACAAGAGAAGAATCCTGAACAAATCTAGTTGGCTGCTCCATGTATATTTCCTCTTATGGATATCCATGTAAGAAGGCATTCTTCACATCCATCTGGTATATGGGCCACCCTTGTGATGCAGCAATAACAAGTACAAGGAATAAAAATCTATCTTGGCAACAGGTGCAAAAGTCTCAGAGTAATGAATACCTTCAACTTGTCAAAAACCTTTTACAACAAGACGAGCCTTATACTTGTCAATGGACCCATCAGCTGTGTATTTGGTTCGGTAAACCCACTTACACCTAACCATATTTATTCCTTTCGGAAGAGATACCAAATCCCAAGTATGATTCTTCATCTTGGCCGTACATGTTGGCATAGCTGCTGGTTAACACGATGAGATCCCTCTACATTACTAGTTCGAGCTTATGGTGTGATGAAAAGTCGTGCATCTCTCGATACCGGGTAGTTAAGCGTGCCCGACTATAGTCATTTTTACACCCACCAAAGGACAAGGGAATCCTATGCGTGCCGGCCTATCACCTAGTGGGCACTGGGCACTCACCCGAGGCATGCGCGGGCACCAAGTCTCTCTTTTATGTGAGTTAAGTGGGAAACATCATCTATGATAGGATCTTAAAAAGAGTGAGTGGAAACAAGACATACATTTATCATAGAACTCAGAACAATTCTAGACAAATGCAGTCATCCTAGACCGAATGGTACTTAATAGATTATAGATAGGAACCAAAATAGAAAGGAAATGCATAAGGATTTATATTTATTCCATAAACATTCATGAATCAGAACTATAAGCTATAAACATGGACCAATCACTAACAACAATATTCAATCAAGTTTGGTAACCTCATTATATTCATTGGATCCATTACAGATTACCACAATCACTGTGTGCGGGTCAAGTCATACATCATAGCTGGATTTATACCCATCAGTTCTCAAGAGAAAATTTACAATCCCAACCCCTTATTACATCCTTTTCCTATAGATCCCTACCCAACTTATGGAGCTCTCACATTATTCCTACATGGCTTCGCTTCCTTCTACTTCTCTCCTCTTTTTCCTCTGGTGGGTGCTTGTATTTATAGCCCTTCTCAACATCATCAAGCCTTCGCGGGAGTTGTAGATCCGTTGCCAAGTGTCCAAGGTGGTCCTTCATGGGAGCATGCTTCTTCAGCCCGAGCTCTCCACTCCTTGCAATGATGGTCTTTTGGAAACTTCCATCGCAGGGTATATTCCTTCTTAGGCCAACCTGTCACCAGGGATGACACCTTATCCATTCCACATGCATAGTCAAGTCACGATTTTCTCGTGTTCTTCCTGATGTGTCAAATATGGCTAAGTCTTGAAACCTTTGTTCTGTCTTGCGCGTGTGCCACTTGCTCATTAAACCCTCCTAGAACCATGTCATGCGCACTTTCTCCTTGTGCGCCCTTTCTTAACTAGGCCTTGTGCCCACACGCCTTTTTTTTACTTGGCCAATATTTTAGGGGCCCAACATCACCCTACACTATGAATGTTCTCCACCCATGGAAATGTCCTCAAAGAATAAAGAAAGAGAGAAAAGAATGATGGAATTAAAGAATATGGGAAGAATGAAAGAATAGGGAAACTTCAGCTACCGCTGCAAGAGGAGAGGGAAGTTCTTCCTTAAGTCTGCTTCCAATTTATCCCAAGTATCCACTTCATTCTGTGCTTGTTGACAAAGGTTTCTAACTAGGGTACTCACTTCATCAAAACCCAACTCCTCTCCCTTGGTACTCATAGTTTTGACAACCTCGTCTAACTATTTTCCCATATCCTCAAGTGCGTCCATCCGATGAGTGATCTGTGGATATAATTCTTTAAGCTGGTTTTTAATTGAGCCTCACAAGGTCTCAATAGCCTCTGATTTCTTCTCCACTTTGGCTAAAATTTTATCCCTCTCACCTATTCCCCTTGTTATTTTCCTGAAATTATTTTAGCTTTGCCTCATAAGTGGCAACCAGGATACTTGCCACCCTATCTCTATCTGCACAGTTTTCATAGGCAACCTCTGCTACCAATGCGACGACCTTTACATTGGTGAGGATCTTGTTGTATTGAGAAATAATTTCCACCACCTTCATTCTATCCTCCTTTTTCTGGCGCGCTAACACCTCTTTTGCAGACTCCAATGCCAAAGGTTGCCTCTCCATGGTGAGGACACGAGTTAGATCTTCTAGAACTGCAGGTTTGATTCATATTTCTGGGCGGTTGGAGTCAAGTCTGGATGCTTCAAGATAATAGCGCTTGTGATCATCTCCACCTTCTTAGATACCTCATGTACCCTTTCCATTTCTTCCTTTCACTCCCGCCTTAGGTCAGCACTGACTAATTCTTTATGTTGTAACTCTTTAGTTCTTTCCTGTCCTTCTTCTCCTGATCTTCCTCTAGAACCTTTACTCTATCATTCCTCCCAAAGAGTTTGGCTTCAATTTTGACCGAGACTTTGTTCAACGCATTGTAAACTTGCTCGTCAGATAGCTTCTTGAGTGTTCACCAAGGGGTTGGTTCCTTTAGACTCCGGCACTTCCATCAATTCCCCTTGGCTTACTTCAAATTTTGGCTCATCGAGGTGGGACTCAAATTCCCATGAAAGCATTTTCCTTGTCCACGGGTAGGCACCTTCCGCATCAAATGATGTCATGGCCAAGAGTTTTTCTGTTGGAATAGTGCTTTGGAAACACACACGCAACACCTTATTTGGATCATCAATATAGTCCATTCTTGGTCTCTGGATCTCCATGCACCTTCCTCCTATGCGTGTGCCCTTAGGAATACATACCGTCAAATTGGGGCCTCCTCCTATGCTACTCGTGATCTTTTCCCACACTTTCTTCTTTATCTTCATTCATTACTAATTCAGTGTTGTGCTCCAACTCTTGTACTACCAAGGCTTCAATGATTTTTTCCGCTTCTTTTTCTACCGCCTCGTTTATCTGCTCTTGTGTGAGGCTTGGAGTCTAATTTTTCATACTCACTTCTTCAATTTCTCCCTTATCTTGGGTGCCTTCCTCCTCCTAGCTGCCCTTCCTCCGCACAAAGAGATAGTCATTTTTCTCTTCCTTGCCTTCTTCCTCCAAATCATGCACCTCAAACACTGGTGGTTCCTGGGCTCCTTCAGGTTCATCTTCTTCATCATCATCCCTCTCACCTCTGTAGGCCTCCAAGCTCTCCGTGTCCTCTGAATCAACCTCCTCTATCACCTTCTATTTCTTCCTAACTAGGGATTCTAGTATAGGAGATTTTGTTCTTTCTTCTTCCTTCTCTGGTGATTTCTCCTTTGTGATAGGCTTTTCTTGTTCTGGTGCCTCCTCTTTGACTAGGGACCTCTTCTTGCATGTGTAAGTACTAGTTCTAGTGCTTGTCCCTGGGGTGCCCACTTGTGGTGTACTTTGGACACTTGGTGCCTTCTTCCCTTGCACCTCTTCTTTTCCTTTCTTTGTCGGTGCATGCTTCCTTCTTCCCATGGGGTCTTTAGGAATGGAGACATCACATTCTAGGTATGCACCCTTCTCAAAATTTGGTCTTATGCAGATATACCCTCGCCATGGTTTTTCCTACTATTGGAAAAGTCAGGGGCTTTGTCATTTGAACTTCGTGGGAGACATACCTCTCCACGTACATGCACTTCTTGGGGTAAACGAGCTATCTGCACAGCTCCCTGTGGTCTTGATCCACCTCACTAAGGTCGAACCTTAGTCTTTTGGCCTCTGTAAACCAGTTTACTCCTGCTTGGAAATATAATGCTATGAAAGAGAAGGGGAGTTTGCACCAGGGGCTCATAGTTTCATCTACTAGCTTGAATCTACCAATGCAAAAATGCTTTGGTATACTACAAATTTGGCTTCTCTATCAATGAGCGCTAGCAGCTGCTTTGGGATCCTCCACTCTGCCCCGAATGCATCCCTTAAGCGCTTATACCATTTTTCCAGGTGTGCCTTGTGAGCATCTGTCATGCTATCACAAGTGTACTTTGCGAATATTTTTGCGGGTGAGGGTCTTCCTTCTGGATATTCCCAAACAAAATTATCTACCGCATCTGGCACTCTGATCTCTGAAAACACAATTGTCAAGAGGACATTGCCAAAGAGTATCTTGTCTCCTTCCTACGCACTACTGATAATTTCATCTACGATGAAGGCAGACAAGTTGTAGATGGTGCCTTCTGATATTTTCCTACACACATTTAACCAGGCCTTATTTACCTGTGTCCACCTTTCTTGGTCATTTAGCTTTTTCACCAGGTGTGTAGCCATTCTCATGACAGGGTCTTGGATCTCTACGATATCAAAGTACCATGACCCCTTCTTATAATCATATGTGGCGATGGTTGCTTTGATGGCTTCCTTTTCGCTCAGGTTGTCATCTATACTTTCTCCTTCACATATGAGGCCTATGAATTTTGAAATCAACTAAGGAGTTATGCGCATCTTACACCCCGCAAAGTAAAAGTGGTCCTCGTGTATGCATAACATTAACCATTGATAGAGGCGCTCAGGTTTTCCAAAATAAGGCAACTCATAGAGTTGCAATAATCCCGCCTTCTCCAACTTTACTTTTACCTCGTCGCTATAGATAGGTAAACCCTCTAGTGTCCTCTTGTTTGTTAGGCGCACTAACTCTAATGCCATTTCCTTTTCTGTCGTGTTTTTGCAATGGTTGTAATCACTCACCATCATGTTTCTTAAGTGGGACTCCCATTCTTTCCCAAGAAAAACCCCATCCGAGTACTTGCATCTCTGCGTACCATTCTTCATTCATGCTTACGGGGTTTCTGGTTGTTTTCCCTTGCCCTTGCCCTTTCCCTTCAGATTCTTAGGTGATATAGTTGGTTTCTTAGGTGTCATGGTTTAGGTTATCTTAGCACTTCAACTTCTCTTACTTGCTATGCTTTTCTACCTTCTCCAAGCTCAGACCTCAAACTTGTGAGAAAACCCTTTTTATCCCGTGCCCTAGCCAAACCCTAACTGGAATAACCTCTTTCACCAGACAACACTTCTCCATAATTTTTTTCTCTACGCCCATGAAATTATTTCCTTCTAGTTTGTAGATCAAATCTAGTCACTCACACCTTAATTCCTTAAACTTTTCTTCACATAGATCAACTCTAGAAACCCTAGTCCACAAGAGCTTTCTTTTTTTGTATTCGCAATGTCAAAAATGAAGTGCCCAACCTCCTATTTATAGCTTTCCATTATTTTTAACATTAAATGTTACTTCACCTACCACCGTACTTCAACACTTATTGCAGATTTTTCCACTAAGCCGCACTCGAGCGCCCCTACTCATGCGCCCAACCTTTCACGTACAATCCTACAACCTTCTGGCGTAAACAATCTATCTCGACATAATACTCTTACACATGCATTACCAAGATGCAAGGTAATTCTTCCTTCCTCATGTACGTGAAACCAAGATGTAGTCTTATCCTGGCACCAACCATCCTCGTTCACCCTTTTGTTCACAGGGCCATCCATGCGCTTCCTTCCACATGGCCATTCAACCAGGCTTTCCAACGTAATCCTTCCTGGCACTTTGCACCTTGCACTTTCTTTCACATTATTCCACCCCACACTAAAATGATGTGCGATCCTCTGTGCATTCACAACCTTTAAAAATTAATGAGGTTACTAGTGCCCAAGGTGTAACACAAAACAACAACGAGAAAGGGAAACAAAAGAAAGAAAAAAATGCATTAAAGGAAATCCTAAACTATCTGGAAATACTACCTTATTACAAACACCAAGAAGACTTATTTATAGTAGGGCTTCAACCTACTCCCATTGAAGTGTCTTAACAATCTTGTCCCATCCAGCGCTTGTAACTGGCACGTGCACAATCAAGGATGTATAAGATGATGTAGGGACCCAACCAATGGACTTTTAACTTCCCAAGATGGCGCAGAAACTTGGAATCATATAGTAGCACCATCTGTCCAACCTCAAACTTTTTGTTCTTAATGTGATGATCATGCCATGCCTTTTGTTTTGCTTTTTTAGTCTTCTAGCTCCACTGGTGAGTGATCGTCTTTCGTCCAATTACATTAACTTGTCAATTATTTCTTCCAGCACTTATTCATCAGCAAACCCTCTTGCGCGCTATATGCAAAGAAGGTAACATGAATTCAAATGGTAGGACATCCTCCGTGCCAAACACTAATTGAAATGGTGTGGCCTTATTTAACCTCTTGTAGGTTGTCCTATATGCCCAAAGAACGGCTGATACTTTGTCATCCCAATCTTGTCTACCAATGTCACAAATTTTGGTTAGGGTATGACTTAGTATTTTGTTAAATGCCTCCACGGTTCCATTTTCTTGTGGATGGTAAGGGGTAGTCTTGTGATGAGCCACCATGAATTCTCGCTAACAGAATCCTTACTATCTCATTTAAGAAATGTGTACCCTATCACTAGTCAAAATCAAAGGGCACCCATACCTTGTAATAATGTTTTCCCATAGAAACCTTGTTGTAGTAGCTACTTTGTAAAATCCTTGGTAGGTGTTGCTTCTTCCCACCTTGTCAAGTAATCATGTGCAAGTGATTATATAACATGACCCAGTCCTACACGCGGCTGGTGCAATAGGGCCTACAAAGTCTATAGCCCACTTTTCGAATGGCTCGGTGCTAGGAATAGGGCATAGAGGCATTTCATCTCTTCGCCTTGGTTTTCCAATGCGCTGAAAATGGTCACACACCTTGCAATATTCCTTGCAATCTTGATACAGGGTCTCCCACCATAATCCAACCATCAATATCTTATGTGTAGTGGCATCACCTGCATAGTTCCCACCTACACTACCTCCGTGTGCCTCTTCTATGATGGCTAGGTGCTCATGTTCTAGCACACACCGGCACAAAATCTCATCACGTCCTAATTTTTATAAATCCCCACTAATCAACATGTAGGGCACGGAGCATATAGCTAACTACTTTTTATCCAATGCCTTCATTCCTTCTAGTGCTACACCTGTCTTAAGAAATAATGCAATATCTTCTATGTCCGAGGGCACGCGCGCAACATAAATAGTTGTGCAACTAGCATGATATCCTCAATGCTTTCATGTGTCCTCCTCTGAATCAATTCTAGATAAATGATCAGGTCTAGAATTACTTTTTCCTGGTTTGAAAACCACCATGAACTCGAATTCTTGGAACAATAGTACCCACCAACATATGTGCCCTTGTAGAACGGGCTTGTTCATTAAATATTTCAATGTCATATGGTCAGTGTAAAATGGGTTGCTAGCGATCTTATCTGAACTTGTGAAGTGCGTAGATCATTGACAATGCCTTGTGCTCAGTTGTAGTATAATTCTACTCCGTTGGTGTCAAATTCCTACTTGCAAAGCATAAAGGATGATCAACAATCCCTTCACCAAGCTGTATATGTACTTCTCCAATGGCAGTTCCTGAGGCATCAACATGAACATGGAAGGGCTTATCCCAAGAGGGGAATCATAGTATGGGCGTGGTGATAAGCCTATCCTTTAAAGTGTCAAATGCCTTCTCTCTGTCTCTCCCCCAATGGAAGGCACTCTTGTGTCTAAGTAACTCTTCTAAAGGTGCGGCGATCTTGGTGTATCCCTTGATGAAATTCTTGTAGTAACCCATGTGTCCAAGGAATCCACGCCTTTGCGCTTTGACTAGTAGGCTCCCCCAATCCCACAATTACTACAACTTTGGCGGGATCTACTAGTAAGCCCTCCTACATATGATGTGCCCCAATAATGTTCCAAATGGGGTAGCAAAGACACATTTCTTAATGTTGAGGGATATCCTCAACTACCAACACCTTTAAAACATTAACCTTAAGTTGTCACAATGGTCCTTCACTAATTCATATACTGTCCAATCATCTAGGTAAACTTGAATAAATTTATGGATGAAGTCCTGGAAAGCTTGGACCACAATGTGCGAGAACACAGTAGGTGCCTTCTTCAACCCAAAAGACATGAATGTATCGGTAAAACTTCCCCACTTAGTGGCAAAAGTTGTCTTTCTTTGGTCCTCCTTCACAATCCTTATTCACCCTACATAAGGAGTTACCCAATTTGAGGATGCCCAGTCTGTGAGTGATACCACAAGCATGGCGTGTGAAAATTGGGAACACGGGACCTATGATTTGATCAGATGGCATTTAAGAGGATTGGTAACCAAGGTGACAAAGGCATGTACAGTTCGGTGCCTAGGAGGAAGAAAACTACCAAGTTACTCGGGAGGGGCTAATCTGGAATATTTCTTGCGAGAAATGGAGGCCCAATGGAGAAATGAGAAGGAAAGGAGGAAATTTTTAACTACAACCTACTCAGTAACTCACTTTGCACGCTCGTGGGTGACACATCGGGAGAACCTCTTGGAATGGCATGAGGTGAGAATTTCCTTCTTCGTAAGGTTTTATAGGAGCAACGCACCCATGGCTATAAAAGAATACCATGGTAAAGAGACCGCTTCCTTCCATATCCAAGCATGTGAGACAGCCTGGATGGGAAGCGCAAAAGCATTACCACCTTCATTATGGGTTCACAAGTTGTACTCTACCCTGCAAGGTTGTGCATGCGCATGGTATATCCACTCGTAGATGCGTCACCAACTGGTAATTGGTAAGAATTAACAGCTGATCTCATTCAAACATTCAAGTATCGGAGTACAAAGCCATCAGTACATAAGGTGTTGCAAGTTTTCAAGTGCCTTACAATAAGGGATAGTGCTATGGTGGAAGATAGAATACAAGAATTGCTAGGTGAACCTGACCTAGAGGCGCTTTGAGGAAGAAGAAACATAAGAGATATAGCTTGAGCGTGCGTGTATAGAAAAATAAAAGGGGAAGATGGTGTATGTTATTGATGGGGAAGAGGCGGAAAGCTTGGATGTTAACCATTCTATAGGGACGCACGAAGTCATAGATAGTGTTGATGAACGGGCACGCGCCTACCATGAACCTTTAAAGACGAAAAAGGTTAACATCGGCCTCGAAGCAGAACCCAAGGAGGCAATCATTGGAGACTATTGGTCGGAGAAGAAGTCTCTAAAATCATTGATCTGTTATGTGAATTCCAAGATTTGTTCCCACATAGGTACCATGAGCTTAAAGGCATCCACCATTCCTTGGGGAGGTGAGGATAAAGCTGAAAGAAGGTGCACGCCCAATCAGGAAGATGCCATACCGGATGAATCCCAATTTGTGCGTAAATGTCAAGGAGGAAATAGACAAAATGATAGGATCATGTATCATTGAGGTTGTGGAATAGTCAGAATGGATAAACCCAATGGTGATTAGCATCGAAGGACGAGAGGATAACTTGGATCTATGTTGATTACAGGTACTTGAATGCAATATGTGTCATTTATCCTTTCCCAACCACATTTATGAAGAAATATTAGAGGGAGTTGCGGGACACGAGGTCTACTCTTTCATGGATGGATTCTCAAGCTATCACCGGGTATCTCGGATCACTAATGGAGCGCACATAGATTCGGTCAAGGACTTCTTCTCCCAATGGCTCTGTGTAGGGAGGAGCTGACTTCCCATCTGTCAAAGGGATGACCACCCATTCTTCCTTGTTTTCAAAATTGATATATCCTTTGTTAAACCTTATGTCAACATTATTCTTGTAACACCATGGGCGTCCAAACAATGCTAGAAAATTTTCTACCTCGCGAGCACCAAGACTTTGAAGTCTCCAATAAACTTGGCCCTTGAATGGTAATCACTGCATCCTTTAATACTCCAATGGGCATTGCCTTAGTTTTTTTTTCCATATACAACACATTTGAAGATGGCTACAATGCGGGCCTTCCCATCTGATGCCAAGCATCTAAGGTAAGAACATTCACTTCTACTCCTGTGTTGATGAGGATATTGCTCAGGAGCCATCCATCAACAACTGCATTCAGAGTAATCTCTTTGTCATATTCAAGGTTGTGTGGAGAAAGGTTTGCATGTAAAACCTATCTCTCATGCTCTCTCTCTAGTGCATGGTACCTTCTCCCTTAGCCATTCTCCCAAAGGGGAATAATATTCTCTTGCCTCAACATTTTACATACTTCTTTGACCTCATCCAGGTCACTTCTTGGAACCTCGTTATCCTTCCGCTGCCATGCCTGCCTTGATTGTTCCTTGAGACACTGTATCTCCCTTGTAAACTCCAAATCACATCCATAGTCTCCTTGTATACTTCTTTCTGATGGGAAGGGTCTGGGTACTTTCCATGTGGCACCTCCTCTCTGGAAACTAATGTCCTTGGTCCGGCATCTCCTTGGTGAGTGTAGCCTTTGCACGCTTTATCACCAAGATGTTCTAGCTCTAACTCATGCATCACTCTTTGCATCCATTGTGAATTGGCCCTTTTTACGCTCACCATAACAATGCCCTTATCTTTTCGGTGTTGTTGGTTCATATGCTCATAGAGTTCCGGACACTCTTCATACTTGTGCTTCTTCCCGCACCATGAGCATTGTAATAGATCAGGACATTCGCGTTTATAATGCTCTGTAGATCCACAATTATAACATGTTCCCCATGGGAACTCACTTCTTCCTCCTCCGTGGTTTCCATGACCCTAAAATCCTCCACGAGAACTTCTTCCATGTGTGCCTCCATTCGCGCATCCTTCATAACGGTGGTCATCTTCCTTAGTATCATGGGTTGTAGAGGTACAAACCTTACGAATAAGATATATTCTTCTCGAATTATGCACAAGATATAAGGATATCTACTCACATCATGGTCCCCGTGACAGATCTCACACCCTCTTTGCTACGATGCATACCGTCTTTCGGGGCAACTATCCTTGGCATGCCCCTTTACTTCACAATTTGTACACCACATTCCAATACGAGTCTCATGGGCTGAGTTCACAGATAAATTTTCTAGCTGCTTAGCCATAACAACGATTTGAGCTTCTAGAAATGGGATAACACCAGTATCAATGCTTCCAAAAGCTTTAGCATGTAGAGAAACTTCTAGCGCCTCGCGTGGGTCTATGAAAGTCTTATGAGATAATGCTCTTCTAAATGGTGTTATCAACCCTCAAAAACCATTGAGCATGCTATGAAGGGTGAATGTCATATGAAAATTTTGACAGGAGAGTCTTAAACCATGCATCATACTCCCGCACACTCTGCCATTCCCTGCTGAATCTCCTTTAGGGTGTTGATGCTCTTCTGTTCAAAATCAGGGATGTGGAATTCTGCTAGGAAGGTTTTTTTCAACGCGGTGTAATCTACCACCATCTGATGGGGGTCATAGTTCCTATACCAGCTATGCACGCACCCTTGCAATGTCATTGCAAATTGAATGGCCTTCCGTTACGGGGATATGATCCCCTTCACGCGCCATATCAACTCACACTTGTGAAAATGTTCCGCAACATCCTCTATGCCCTGGTAGTCTAGAAAGTGTAAAGACATTTCAAAGATTACCTAAGGAGGTGGCTAAGGCCCCTGTCCTCCTGATCTAGATCCTTGGTTTCCTTCGGTGTTTCCTCTGCTAGATCCACTGGATCCACTAGGTCCAGTGCCTCCCGATCCACCAGTTCCACCTCCAAACCCTCCAAAGAGCCAACAATGGGCCCGAAGCGGTCGTGCACTGGTGTCCCTAATGTCCCACTAAAGTGTGTGCCAATGGTCTACGAGATCATTCCACTTCCATATGTATGCCCCGCTCCACTCCCCGACGCGTTGCCCAAACCTTGTGTATTTGCACCTTGTCCAAAAAGTTCTCTGAAAACTAGGAAGGTATGTACAACCATAGAGGTCCCAAATGAGAAATTATACCTCCTGGGTGCCGATTGGTCACTCCCACCGATACCAACTGTGTTATCAACACTCCTATTATTTAGAAAACCAAGCGCCAAGGTTTGGTCACTAGGTGGGTTCAGATGCATGCGCTAACGACTCTTCTCTCTCTGCGTGACGAACTCTCATCAGAAGACGAAGGGGTCTCTCTCTTGCGCTTGCCGAGATGGGGTAGCACAGACTGCTTAGGTTCCACATCCTCTGCATGAATCTCAAATCCTTTCTGCGCATGTCTCACGTTATAGATCCATCACACTTGTAACCTCGCGTTGTCTAGCAATCTCCCTTTCACGTGCTTCACTATACTTGAGTTGTCTCTCCTCCCTTTCTTTCTCAGTCAATGTCTTCCATCTTCCTCCACCCTATCTTCCTTGCCCAGCTTAGGAAGGTTTAGCCAGCCATCGGAAATGCCTCTAAACTCAAGGTAACAATCAAGATCTTCATCACCAAAGGAATAACATGTAGAAATGATCCTCTGGGATCCCACAGAAACTCAAACTCAGTGACTTCCGGACAAGAATATGTAGAAATAGCGTATTCCAGTGTAGCTAGCTAGTACTCCTTTCCACCAATGGTCCTCAAGACGAGTCCATGTCGATCTGAATCTTGCAGCCTCTGGTACTCTTCTTGGGTCCACGTGCACGATCTATAATACCAAATTGATCTAGATGCATATGCTTGAGAGCCATTCATATAGCTCTACTAGAAAGCAATAGCAAAAGTTTCATACAACTCACGGTAGAGGTTTTCTTCTACCCATATGTGTGCATAACACTCACCCAGTGTTGAATCTCTGAGCAAATTATTCCACTGTGTTCTTGAACCATGATTCTATACTTTTCAGAGTTAGGTGTTCTGTCATCACTCATTACACAAATCATGATGTATGTTATTTCCCACTACAACTTCGAAAAGAGGTCCCGAAACGGAACCAAGATGTAATCATTTTTACACCTACTAAAGGAGAAGGGAATCCCATGCTCACAACAGATCACCTAACGGGTCTTTGGGTGCTCACCCGAGGCATGCTCAAGTCACCGAGTCTCTCTTTTATGTGAGTTAAGTGGGAAACATCATCTATGATAGGAGCTTAAAAAGAGTGAGTGGAAATGAGACATACATTTATCATAGAACTCGAACGGCTTCTAGAAAAATGCAGTCATCCCAGACCGAATGGTACTTAACAGATTATAGAAAGGAACCAAAACAGAAAGGAAATGCATAAGGATTTATATTTATTCCATAAACATTCATGAATCAGAATTGTAAGCTATAAACATGGACCAGAATCACTAACAACCATATTCAATCAAGTTTGGTAACCTCATTATATTCATTGGATCCATTACAGACTACCACAACTATATAGACTGAAGTCATACATCATAGCTGGATTTATACCCATCAGTTCTCAAGAGAAAATTTACAATCCCAACCCCTTATTACATCCTTTTCCTATAGATCCCTACCCAACTTATGGAGCTCTCACAATATTCCTACATGGCTTCACTTCCTTCTACTTCTCTCCTCTTTTTCCTCTGGCGGGTGCTTGTATTTATAGCCCTTCTCAACATCATCAAGCCTTCATGGGAGTTGTAGATCCGTTGCCAAGTGTCCAAGGTGGTCCTTCATGGGAGCATGCTTCTTCAGGCCCGAGCTCTCCACTCCTTACAATGATGGTCTTCTGGAAACTTCCATTGCAGGGTATATTCCTTCTTAGGCCAACTTTGTCGCCAGTGACACCTTAGCCATTCCCGCATGCGCATCAAAGTCAATCTTTTCTTGTGTTCTGCTTGATGTGTCAAATATGGCCAAGTCTTGAAACCTTTGTTCTATATTACACGTGCACCACTTGCTCTATTAAACCCTCCTAGAACCTTGTCCTACGCGCTTTCTCCTTGTACGCTCTTTCTTAAATAGGCTTTGCACACCCACACACCTTCTTGTATTTGGCCAATATTTTAGGGGCCCAACACCGACTTGGAGTAGTATTGGGATGGGTGACCTCCTAGGAAGTCCCAGTGTCATTGCCTCCTAATTTCGTTGGGCCTAATTTGGTGAATACATTGTGGGCTTAGGGCTCAGATGGTTGCATTTGGCTCCATCATATGGGGGTGTGTTTGCATAGCAGCTGGTTAACACGATGAGATCCCTCTCCACTACTAGTTTGAGATTTTGGTGTGATGGAAAGTTATGTAGATCCGATACCAAGCGATTAAGCGCACCGACACAGTAAGTGCTTGAGATGGGTGACCTCTAGGAAGTTTCTAAGTTGTTATCTCCTAATGTCGTTGGGCCTAATTTTGTGAATAAATGGTGAGCTCAAGGATCACGTGGTTACATCTGGCTCTATCGTGTGGGGGTGTGTTGGTGTAGTAGTTGGTTAACATGATGAGATCCTCTCCACTATCAGTTTGAGATTTTGGTGTGATGACAAGTTGTGCAACTCGATACCGGGAAGTTAAGCGCGTTTGACATAGAGTAATCTTTGGGATGGGTGACCTATCGAGAAGTCCCGGTGTTGTTTCCTCCTAATGTCATTGGGCCTAATTTGGTGAATACATGGTGGGCCTAGTGCTCACGTGGTTACATCTAGATCCATCGTGTGGGGGTGTGTTGGCGTAGTAGCTGGTTAACATGATGAGATCCTCTCCACTACCGTTCGAGCTTCTGGTGTGACGGAAATTTGTGCAACTCTGATACTAGGAAGTTAAGTGCTCTCGACTTGGAGTAGTACTGGGGTGGGTGACCTCTGGGAAGTCCTAGTGTCATTTCCTCCTAATGTCATTAGGCCTAATTTGGTGAATACATGGTGAGCTCAAGGCTCACGTGGTTGCATCTGGCTCCATCGTGTGGGGGTGTGTTGGTGTAGCAGCTAGTTAACACGATGAGATCCTTACCACTACCATTTCGAGCTTCTAGTGTGACGACAAGTTGTGTAACTCTGATATGAGGTAGTTAAGCACTTGACCTGGAGTAATCTTTGGGATGGGTGACCTCCCGGGAAGTCCCAGTGTCATTTCCTCCTAATGTTGTTGGGCCTAATTTGGTGAATACATGGTGAGCTCAAGGCTCACGTGGTTGCATCTGGCTCCATTGTGTGGGGGTGTGTTGGTGTAGCAGTTGGTTAACATGATGAGATCCCTCTCCATTACCAGTTTGAGCTTTTGGTGTGACAACAAGTTGTGCAACTCTGATACCATAAAAGGAACGATAACCAGATCGTACCAAGCCAAGAAAATAGATGCTAATCAAATACCATGATCAATAAGATGAAAGTAATTCACCGAATAACTTTACATAAACCTTTGTAAATAAACGAGAAATAATATCATATATTATTATGGAACTCAATGAAATATAATGAGAATGGGCCTTGCTTATATAGCAAGTAATAACAATCTAAGAACCAGTCAAGGTCTTAGATCAAGCCATAAATCAAGGAAAGAACTAGTCATCAAAGAATAGTCAAGACCATAGATTTAGAAGTGAACTAGACATCAATGATACCATAGATCAAGGAAAGAACTACCAATACCATAGATCAAGGAAAGAACTATACATAACAACTAGATAATGTCCCCCTAATATTTAAATAAATTAAAAGAAATATTTACACACATAAGTGGGTGAGGATAAATACAAAGGTAAAGGTAAATAAAGTACCTAGGTGAATATGAGCTAAGGTAAATACCTACTCTAACAAATTGCCTACAAGGAGCCGAAAAAACAACACAAAAAAATACCGCAACACCAAAACAACATAAAAACAACAAAACAACACTAAATAAGATACTTTTTATAGACTTTTTGAGTAATCTTCAGGGCCTTATAAAGGTTGATAGCAGTTTGTGTATCAGGATCTTGGCTGCTCTAAGTGATTGTCTTTCTTCTTGATTCTTCCATTATTCCAAGAATACCTTGGGATACCACAAGCATCACAAACCTGCTTGACATTTGTTTGAATATAGTCAAGTACAACCCTATGAATGGAAAGCTAGTTAGTTTTCTTGTTCTCAACCTACAAGACTCTTTCCTCTGGGCTTTGAGTTGAGTGGAGAGACTGTCAAATTTTTTGAAAGAGTGGAGGGGTCCAAATTGGTCTTGATGCCTTCCTTAAGGAGGAAGTCTATATTCTCTTCAATTCCCTTTAGAGCCTCGGCCTGTTGTTTGATTTGAGCTAATAAGCCAAAACTAGCAGGAGGGACATGGGTAGATTGACTGATTTCCAATAGATTTACAACTCCCACAATTTCCTTGGCCTTAGAGCTACATTTGAGTTATTTTATTCTTTTTTTTAAATTTATTTTTGAAAAATATTAAATTAAAAATCTTCCTTTTCATAAGTAAATATGTTTTCCAATTAATTGGTTAGCTAAGCGTACTCTAAATGTTAAAATAGTTTAGGGTAGGTCTCAACCCCAATTGGATTTCGTACTTTACTTTTTAAAAAGGCAAGCTTAGAGGAATTGTCATTAAAATCTTATACATGATTTAAGTTGGTGGGAGCTTTAGGGGTCAACTCCCACACCCTCCATCAAGCTTTATTTTTACTAAATTTTTCTTTCATTAGAAAAATTTCAAAAAAATTGAAGTAAATTTCACAAAACCAAAAATCGGTGAAAAATCTAAAAGAGGGAAAAATTCAAAAATAGGAAAAAATTGTACTTCAAAAAAATCCAAAACATTTCAAAAATTCATGGGTATATTTTGCATTAAAAAAATAAAAATCAGTTTGAAGTGAGGGTGATGGCAGTGGTGGGGGCTCAATTGTTTTTCTCGAGTTATAAAATTTTATTATAATTTCTACAAAATTTCCTAAAAATTCTATATTTGTTCCAATTTGTAAATTGTTTCAAATCACGAGTGTCAAAAATCAACAAGTAATATTCGTTATCCTTTGTGCCTCTAGATTATACTTACGCATAAAGTCACCGTGTTGAAATAATTCATCCATAGGTCAATATAGTTACCACAAAAATATATGGGAATCATACTTATCAATTGTCGAAGAGGAAACACGGCCACATTCACTTGTTCAACCCTACCTATGTTCCCCGTAGACACCTATAATTACACCCAAGCAATTTAAATACTTAAATTGTGCTAATTATCCCCGTTCTCACAAATCGACGATATATCTTCAAAAACACTCATATTCCCTCTTATTGTCGTTAATTAATTACAATACGCTAATTAATTAAGTCAACTATCCAACAAATACCTAATTAACGACCTTAGTTAATAAATCACCCCTTCTACCTAGACTAATTAATTATTATTAATTAATTAGCTTTCCCTTCCATTTAACCAATAAATCAATATTTAATTGATTTAATCCCCTTCTAATAGCCTAAATCACACTAATATTCCTCTAATTGGCTTCTATAAGCTTACACCTACCTATTAATTAATCACCTTTGATTAATTAAAATACCCCCCAACTCCCATGACTTGTTAAACATGTATTAAACCCTTCTAAAGTAAGGTTACCTTTAATAAAGCAACCTTATCCATTCCTAATCATGTTTTACCTTTATCCCACATTCATGAGAATGTGTTGAATCCTTTATCCTTTGGGCTATATAAAGAGCCCTCCACCTACCTTTTTACTTACACCTAAACTTTCTAAGAGAGCAAATGCAAAGTATATAGCAAAGAGACTAAGAGCTTGCACCTTGCCCTTTTGAGAGTTCATCATCTTGAAGAGTTAAGCCTCTTTCTTAAAGTGCTTGGGTCATATGGGAGGTGTCAAAAGGGTCTTGTAGCCCAACTTTGATTAGCCCCCATTCCTAGGTTCTTGGAGCATTAAGGACAACTATTTTGATAGCCATGGAGCTTATTTAGGTCCATTCATTTATTTGTTGTTAGAGAATAGAGGAGTTTAGATATTTAGCATTGTTAGTTTCAAAGTTTGTATTGATGAATGCTAGCATCTAACCCTTGTTTAATTCTTATCATGATGGTGTTTATGCTTTGTTTTAGCTAAATTGTAGAACTATTTTAGGTGGTAGTTCTTGCTTCATTTGATTTAGCATTAAGCAAAGTATACATGCACACATTTGGCACGCCCGGTGGGACTTGAACCTAGGTATTCTACCCATTCTCAAATCTCTGCTCACTGCCAATGGATCATGCGCATCTTGTTGGATTATTTAGTTGGATTATTTGTTGTGTATGCTCTTCTCTTGCATCCTTGGATGATCTTGAGAATCAAAAGCAACTCTTAATCCTCTTTTAAATAATGTGATTTTCTTGGAGAACTACTAACGCTTGAGTGCAGGACCTAAAAACGCTTGTCAAAGAAAGGAGGAATCAAAACGAAATCAAAACTACTAATATAGTTGTTATACAGGTTGCCAAAAGGTGTTCAAGCAAACCACACCTAATTAAACAAGATAAAAAGAACAACATATTCAAAACACTGTATTGCAGGTTTCGGAAAAGGGTACGTCCCTCTCCGCTCAACTAGAACATAACCCCTTTGGCATAATGCCTTAAGCTACAACAATGGGGGTGGTTCCAGGAACCCCAAAGTAGTCCACGCAAGAGGGAACCTTGTGGACGAAATGGGAAGTGCTCCGCACTACCTACTTGACTAGTGATTCCTTTGTGAGATAGAGTTACAGGTTGTCCGTTGTGGCGACCCCAGTGATAGTACACGTAGACGCACTAGTTGCCTACTGTTCTTGAAGGGGGTAAAGTAAAGCCGAGATACTCCCAAACTAGTCAGTGCGACTTTTTGGGTAAATCGCGCTTGCTCGTGGAAACTTTGTAACACCTAGGGCGAGAGAACCACCTAGGAGAATATACTTTGGCTAGGAGCCCACTTTGACCACTTTAAAACAGTGTTGAGTTGTGAACCTTCTTTTTGAGAAACATGTGACGTATTACTTTCGCCTAGTTTTTACTTGCCTTAGGGCGAGGCGAAACTCTGCCGAAGTAAGACTAGTATTTTTTGTCATTTTTTCTTGATTTATTTCCTTCATATTCTTTTGACACTTTGTTGATCAAACGAGGTGTGATTACCTTTGTGTTGCCATTCGACTATTTCTCTCACTTTTATGTCTGTTTACGCCCATCCATGTTTGCGGCTGGGTTAGTTAAACGTCTAAAGTGAGTGGAGGTGTTTTCACGTCATTTGGTAGCCATTGTGATCTTGATACCCACGTCAAGATCGTCATTGTAGTTAGGCGTGGTTCATCACTGTGGACTTCCATAGAGGAGTTAGTTAGTTTGTCTCGTATCATTACAATTTCGATATTTACGTCTTGTTTCTTGTAAACTCGACATAAATACCTATATTGTACGGTTACGCTGCACACATTCTTAACTATTCCTAGCTATACTTTGAGCGTTTTTGTTCGAGTTTTGTTATTACCTCAATTTCAAAAGGTGTTAGAACTACCATTTGTGCTTGTTATATCAATAACACCTCGATATCAATACTCCACTTTCTTGTAAAGTGGGTTAACATATCTTGGTGATATTGTTGTGTCATTCACAAATCATAATTGGAACTTTTTTGAGATATAGGTCTTAATCAAACTTGAGCTTGCTCATCGTATATCTTGATTGGGAGATCGCATTTAACTTCGTGTATTTACTTACATCTTGTTCATTTCTTTGAACTTGGCATAAGTGGAGACATCTTGTTAATCATCCGGTATCACAAATTACTTTGAAACGTAGTCTAGGAAGTATTTCATTTGATTAGGTTTTGGTACCAAACGATTGTTTCATTGGTGACTTTATCACTCTATCACATTAGTGTTCTCACACTGTTAATTTACTCTTAACACGTACATCTTGTGTTTCACTTAGGGGTAGACATTGAATTTTGAACAAATCCATAACTTACCTTAGTGAAATTTATCACGAAAACATGGCTCCCAAGATGCGTCTAGGGTTAAAGAAACAAACATATGAGGAACAACAGGCGCAAGCTTGGGAAACCTCTAATAGACAAGGGTCAAACCCATTTATCGGACATGATCTAGGACCACTATTTTCTACAGAAAAGGAAACAGAAGAGATGGTCGATCATAGTGGAAATGAATTAGAATCACCACACGCAGACTTTGATTTTGACCCCACTCTACTAGATGAGTTTCTCCTTAGAAACAAAGATAGAGTTTTGGCACGGGTCATGGAATTAGGGGCCAAATTGCCCATTGAGAAGGAACCAATACTACAAACAAATGACACTACTAAGGAGGAACACCCCCTTATCAATATGGAAGATATTTTAACAAAGTGGACATGCTTCCACTTCTTACGCGAGAAAATGATAAAGTGGTAGGGCATAGAATACCCCTCATCAAAGTGCCACGAAGAAACAAGATAGAACATGAGACAGGGAAGAACCTCCACAATACGAAGAGGAGGAACCTTTTGAAGAAGAAGACACAAACCAAGTCACAATCCAACAACAACTCGGAATTTAAGTCGACAACTAGCTTTGCTTACTTTCCAAGTACGAAAAGACACAAACAAGAACGTTCAAAAGTCAAAGCCTAAGTTTAGGATCCACGAACTCCATCGAGAAAACCAAGGAGAAGAAGACACAGGGTATCATCATGTACACATCCTCGTTTCTCCCACTAAAGAACAATTTCTCGCACAAGAAGTACAATCTATGAAAGCAACGCTTGCGAGCATACAAGAAAGCAATATAGGGAGTATTAGGAAATACCAATACGAAGAACTATGCCCCTATCCTTTTGACAAGACAATGACCCTTCAACCCTTTCCAAAGAAATTTGATATGCCAAAGTTCGACAAATACAAAGGAAAGGGAGACCCAAGGGATCATGTTAAATATTTCTACATGGCATGTCAAGAGGTGTCTTATAGTGATAATTACCTCATCAGACTTTTTCCTAAGAGTCTCGGAGGTCAAGCATTAGAATGGTTTACGCGCTTGCCACGAGGATCAATTTTCACCGGCCGAGGTGGCGGAAATATTCGTGCGTCATTTCTCATATAACATAGAGAGTGATGTCACCATGGCAGACTTGTGTGGCACAAAACAATGCCCAAATGAGACCTTTGCCAGCTTCCTCCAACGATGGAGAGGGATAGCTAGTCGCTTCCCTTGCACTTTCCCTGAGAAGCAGCTAGTCAGTATTTTCGTCCCTAATCTCAACCCAGATATAGCTTTCCACCTCCAAATGCATTGTGTCCGCACCTTTGAGGAGGTTATCGAGAAAGGGATTCAAATAGAAAAGGCTCTCATTGCCAAAGGCACCCTCAAAACCCAATCTAAAGACAACCAAAGTGTCAAACCCGCTAAAAATCCAAAGATCTTTAACAAAAACAAAAACGTGGTGGGAGATGGAATCACTGATTCCAAACGTGTTCAAACGGTCCAAACCAATCAACCTTTTAAACTGACCAAGGGCCCAATTCAACCACCACCAAAGCGACGAACATTCACCTCCCTCAATGAACCATTGTCTGTCATACTAAAACAGTTGGATGCGGCCCACATGATGACCTATCCTACAACGCAACCATTTGATGACAACACTCCTAAACCTTCATGGTATAAGGAGCATGAATACTGTGAAATGCATCACGTTAAAGGTCATAAAATAGACAAATGTTTGCGAATTCGCCACTATATTCAAGACCTCATTGACAACGGGGAGATAGAGGTGGATAACCCTAGCCACATGCAAACACCTAACGAGAAAATGGGGATTTATAAGGAACCATTCCCCAAGCATGATAAGTCGGAAAAGGCAAAACCGGATCGGGGAGAGTCATCCCAAACCTATAAAGCCATGAATTACTTGTATACCAAGAGAGATAACAATCATTACGATTCACTTATCGGATGTATTCGCTCCCTTGCTGACCGTGTCAATACCATCCGGATCAAGGGAAAGGATCACATGGCTGCAGTATAAGGCGTGCCCACCTCGTGATTCCAGAACCCTCTCTGTTGACCCCGCAAACCGGTAAATATAACCTTTTAGAACAACTTGAGAAGACACCTGCTAAGATCTCGATCTTAGATCTTCTCAAGATATCCAATGTGCATAAGGAAATTTTGTATCAAACTCTTTAGGGGTCGGGAGTGCCTTTAAGTCGATCTGCGCATACCTTCAAGCCGCAAAGGGAAAATATTGCACCCAGTGAGCATCTCACTTTCAACCATAGGGAGGTCCCTACCAAGAATCCTACACATAATCTTCCCTTATACATTGAGGTAGTTGTTACCCGCAGGAAAATCAAACGGGTGCTTGTGGATAACGGATCTAGATTGAACATCTGCACGCTTAAATTAGTCAAACAATTGGGACATACAGAAGAAGATCTTGAGTCCCATATCATCACTATCACCGCATACGACAACGCGGAAAGAGAATCAGCAGGCACCATTACGCTGCCAATGGAGGTGGGCCCCACTTTCCATCAGACAAAGTTTCACATCTTAGACTTGGAACTTCCATATAATATGCTTCTAGGCCGACCATGGATCCATGCCATGCAAGCAGTGCCATCAACGTTTCATTAATGCATCAAGTTTGAAGCATGAGGGACATACAATAACAATACCAGGAGACTCAGATCCCTTTGCTCATTGTAGAGCTCTTAATAGCTTTGCACGAAAGGGTACATACGCATGTCCCTCCACAAATATAGCTGTCCCTCTTCATTCTGAGGCCATGGAATCTCGAGTAGATTCAAATTCTCTTAGTTCTTGCACTCATGGGGCATCTACTTCAACATCTCCATTTAATTCATGGGAGATGAAAATTCTGGAATATGGCTGTGGGGAGTATAATGTACAACAAGCGCTCTTGGTTTCTGACCTCTCCTTGTCACCCAAGACTAGAGGTCGACCCAACTACCACTTCAGGAGACCTAGAGAGGAACACACTATTGGGTCATTCCTACCTGGAGGCTTGTTAGCTGAGGAAAAATTACTTGATCCACCTACTACTTGGGTCCCTGAGGACACTCAGCCATCTTGTTATCAAACCCCGGAATATGAAAAATCTAGCAGAATGATGTACTCCATGGGCTACAAAGGCCTAGGATGTGGTAAGAATGAACAAGGACAAAGGGAACCAGTCCCTCTCCCCCATTTCAAAACTGAAAGATATGGCATCGGGATTCACCCTTATGGGGCACACCCTAACGATCAAGATGCGACTTGTTCAGAGCATGAGGATGGCTCCGATTATCTAGACAACGATACAGATTCCTGTTGTAGCCAATATGAGGATCTGGCCTCCATGAACCTTTTCATGAATAACGCTGTCCTGACCATAACCCCCACCGAACCAACCCTTGACCTTGTGTACCCTTCCCTTGTTGAATGGGACCAACAACGTCACATGCCACTAGATTTATTCGAGAATGACGAGGCTATTGCAGAGTTCATGGGCATAAGGGATACAATTCCCATTGGAGATCACAAGAAGGGTTTCTTTATCGACTTAGACACTGCGCCTACTTCAGGAGGAGGCAACTTCGTGGTCAACAAAATTTAAAGAAAAGCGAGGCAAGAGTTCTAAAGAAAAGCCTCGGAAAAATCAAAGTCCAAGTGACACGGTGAAAACCTCTTTGAGGCACTTTGGCTGACAAACAAATAAGAAAATCAAAGGACAAACAAAGTGACCACGCCAAGGATGAAAATCTCGTAGAGACATCCTTGGATGAAGATCTCAACCTACCTCCCGATCCCACGCGTATGGAGGATTTATCAAAATTGTTAGTTGAAGAAACCATTGATGTTAATATTGGTACTGAAGAAGATCCCAAGATAGTAAAATTGGGAGCATCACTCTCAGCCAGAGAACAAAAGATGTTCACTATGCTACTGCGAGAGTTTATTGATGTGTTCACATGGTCTTACAAAGACATGCCCGGCTTAGATCCAACTTTGGTCGTGCATAACTTGGTTGTGCACGCAGACGCTAAGCCTATCAAATAGAAGCTTCGAAAGATGCACCCAAGAGTGGCCTTGTTAGTTAAAGAAGAGTTGGAAAGGTTGCTTGCAGCAGGATTCATCAGGCCAATTGATTATTCTGAATGGATATCGAACATTGTTCCTGTCTAGAAGAAACCTATTGGTATCCGAATTTGCACAGATTTTAGGGACATCAATAAAGCTTTCCCTAAAGATGACTTTCCGTTGCCCAACATTGACATGATTGTTGACTCAACCGCAGGGTATGAAATGCTATCACTTATGGATGGCTTTTCGGGTTATAATCAAATTAAGATCGCTGAAGAAGACCAACACAAAACAACTTTCACAACTCCTTGGGGCACCTTCTGTTATCAGGTGATGCCATTCGGCCTTAAGAATGCGGGAGCAACTTATCAGCGGGCCATGACAGTAATATTTCACGATATGATTCATGACATCATGGAAGACTATGTAGACGACATCCTGGGAAAGTCCAAAACAAGAGAGGAACATCCTATCATTTTGCGGCATATCTTTGAACGCCTACGTGAATACAAAGTCAGGCTAAATCCAAAGAAGTGTGTCTTTGGTGTGCTATCTGGGAAACTATTAGGCTTCATTGTGTCAAGACGAGGTATTGAGGTAGACCCTGCTAAAGTATCTGCCATCACAGAAATGCCTCCACCTGAGAATATCAAGCAACTACGTAGCTTGCAAGGGAAAATTCAAGCCATTCGCGCTTTATCTCCCAGCTTGCAGATAAATGTCACTCATTCACTCATTTTCTTAAGAAGGACATCACTTTCATCTGGGGACCCGAGCAACAACAAGCCTTTGCTTTGCTTAAACAATACTGGCTAATCCACCTGTCCTCATGCCTCCCACTCCGGGAGAACCACTTTTTCTCTATATTTCCGCTACGCAATATGCTATTGGTGCACTGCTCGCCCAATATGACCTTAGCCATAAAGAGAAAGTAGTGTACTATCTGAGTCGCACCCTCATCGCCTATGAATGTAATTATCCTCAGATTGAGAAGGCTTGCTTGGCCGTTGTTTTTACCTTTCAGAAACTTCGCCATTACCTACTAAATACTAAGACCAAGCTCATATCCAAGGTCGACCCACTCAAGTATTTGTTGTCCAAACCCGCCCTCACAGGTAGAATGGCTAATTGGATCATTCTACTCAGTGAGTTTGATATAGAATTTTTCCATCAAAAATCAATTAAAGGACAAGTACTTGCTGACCAGCTAGCGGAAGCACCTTTGCAAAGCACAGAACCTTTGAGTCTGGATCTGCCAGATGCATCTTTGCTCTACATTGAAGAATCTGTCGTATGGTAGATACATTTTGATGGATATTTTACGTTTCATGGTTTAGGTGCAGGAGTGGTCCTTATTACTCCTTCAGGTGATCCTATACCACAGGCTTTCCGCCTGGCCTTCCCTTGCACGAACAACATTGCGGAATATGAAGCACTCATTGCAGGGATGAAGCTAGCCATCAAGTGGAATATTCAACATGTGAAGGTTGTAGGTGATTCACAGCTAATCATCAAACAGGTTAATGATGAGTATAAAGTTAAGGATGACAAGCTCATACCTTATAAGAAGTTGGTGGAAACTCTGAAGGAGTATTTTGTGCGCATTACCTTTGAGCAAATCCCAAGAGCACAGAATAGATCGGCAGATGCTATGGCAACGGTGGGATCTATGCTTTGTATTCCGCTAGGGAACAATGATATGCCATTCTTCGTAGAAAATCTACGCCAGCCCGCGTATGACATGCCAGAATCTTGCTTGGCTTGTGAGGTTGTTGGTCCCCATTCACCATGGTATGAACCCATTTTCACCTATCTTAAGGACAGTACATTCCCTCTCGAAATCTCCCACTCTGAAAAGCAGAGCCTAATTCACCAGATAGCCCGTTACACCCTGTTAGGAGGTACACTTTATCGTTGTGGCTACGATGGGAATCACATTACGTTGTCGGATGTGCTTGGAGTTAATCCGTGCAATTAAAGAAGTACATGAAGGAGTATGCGAGCACATACAAATGGAATGGTTTTGGCTAAGAAACTGTTAAGAGTAGGTTACTATTGGCCCACCATGGAAACCGATTGTTGTAATTATGTTAGAAAATGTGTGCTATGCCAAAGGTATGGAAATTTCATCCATGCTCCATCGCAACCATTGCAACCAATCACTACCCCGTGGCCATTCTCCAAGTGGGGACTTGATCTAATAGGGAAGCTTACTCCTACCTCATCGATGGTCATACACATATCATCACAAACGAATACTTTACAAAATGGGTGGAGGCTGTCCCTTTAACCTATGTCACAGGAGCACAGATTTCTAAATTCATCATGAATCACATTATTTGCCGATATGGTATCCCTGCAGCCATTGTCACAGATAATGGGAAGTCATTTAAGAACAAAAAAGCGTGAAAGGTCTTTGCCAACAGGTTCCAAATCAGATTGAAATGGTCCACGCCATATTACCCTCGGGGTAATGGACAAGTGAGGCAACAAACAAGACTTTGTAAGGATAATGGAGAAGATGGTTAGCAAAACCGGTCGAAACCGACACCTACAAATCCACCCATCCCTCCGGGCCTACCGAACATCAATTCGCACTCCTATGGGTGCGACGCCATATTCCCTCGTGTTCGGGACAGAATCTATCATCCCTTTAGAGATTGAACTCCCATCCCTGCGAATTTCTCTTCGGGACTATTTGGATAAGGATGAAGATTACCGAGTGGCAAGATTGGCTGAGTTAGAGCTCCTGGATGAGAGGCGCATTCGCGCTCTTAATCACCTGAAAGTATATCAACACAGAATCTCCCTGCAACTACAACAAGAGAATCATCCTCGCCGCTTTGAGGTGGGTGATTTAGTTATGAAGGAGAACCAGTTCAACACCAGAGCAGAGCGAGAAAAGAAAGGGAAGTTCGAACCACACTGGTTAGGACCCTATGTCATAGTTGCCAAGTATGGCACAGGGGCATACAAGTTGGCTCACCCCAATGGTGATGAGCTCCGGGAGCCCATGAATTCCATGCATCTTAAGAGGTTTTATGCCTAAACATGGCACAAGAAAGTCATAAAAATCACAAAAAATATAAAAACATAAAAAAAAAAATTAAAAAAAAAAATCAAAAACATAAAAAAAAAAGAAAAAGAGAAAACAAGTTGTCCACTAGTGAAAACCACGCAATTGTGGCACTTTGGACAAGTCCTTGGGTGAAAACCAGTTTCGGCGCCTCGGGAGGATTCATTGTTCACAAGCATTATGTATTAGAAGGGTAGTTGTCTTTGTCTTGGACCTGGTTCTACCTTCGAGTTTCCTTGTGCACACCATCTAGTCTAGCCTTGATCCGGCTTTGCCTTCTTCTATTCGTCTGTAAGGGACGTGGTCTTTCGTTATTTCCCATCTTACGCTGGGGAAACTCAATGACTTCACCTTCTTGTTCATAAGCACGTGGCTTCTGCCCTTGTATATTCCCCACCTAACGTTGGGGGCATCCATGCTTTCTTGGTTACCTGCACATAGCTTTGGAAATCATAAAAACACAAAAACAATAGAAAATTGTTTCACAAAACACAAAAACAATAGAAAATTGTTTCACAAAACACAAAAACAATAGAAAATTGTTTCGAGAAAAACACAAAAACAATAGAAAATTGTTTGAGACAACACAAAAACAATAGAACATTGTTTCGAGAAAAACACAAAAACAATAGAACATTGTTTCGAGAAAACAACAAAAACAATATATATATATATATATATCAAAAAATCTAAAAACAAGGCAAAATTTTTCAAAAAATTCCTAAAAAGTAAAACACCCTACAAAATGGTAACTTGCTTCTTACGGCTGAAACTTGTGTCTTGCGCATGGTATTTTCTCCATATCCTGTTGGTTTGTCTCACATCTTCCCCGATTAATACGACTTGTAGATCACTAGATTCACAACCATTCACAAAAGCTAGCTGCTTGCTTTGTCTGTACTCTCCGGGGCACTTTTGGTTGCACAGTGTTTGCTTTCGTTGCAAGACAAATGCTTTTCATGGACCCCGTGTCCATTTTCATTTCCCCTTGCATGTATCCTTGCTTGGGAATCATTTTTAACCCTTGTCGTCAATCACGAACTTGTGGATTTCTTCAACGACTAATAACAAAATATTTGTACAACTGTCTTGACCATTGTTGGGTTAGATATGTGCATTCGTACTTGTTTTCCCTGTTATATGAGCTTGTTTCCTTCTCGTATTGCATTGCATTATTGTATGTTGCGTGGAGTTGGTACTTTCAGCAATGGACAATTGTTCGTAGTATGGATTTTCATGTCATTCTACCTTTGTCGTATGCTTATATTTTTCATAAGGACCGATGATGTAGTTCCTATGGCAATATGATGACATCAAATTTGTTCCAAACAAATAAGCGGCTAGAGGCTAAGCTCTTCTCTCCCCTCATCCATATTTCTTCTACACCACTTCCCTTTCACCCCTAATTCTCCCTCTCCTGGGCATCCTGCCTCGTCCCCATTATTCTGCCTACTTCTCATATTTTTCGATCGTCGATCAGCCTTCCTTCATCACCCCATCGACACTCGAGGGGGCATCTCTCCTCCTACTAATTTTTCTTCTATCTCTTCAAAATCTTTTCTCGTTCTACTATCTTTGAAGTGGCATCACTTACACCACCCCAAAGAGGGGCACATGTAGACACCTATAATTACACCCAAGCAATTTAAATACTTAAATTGTGCTAATTATCCCCGTTCTCGCAAATCGACGATATATCTTCAAAAACGCTCATATTCCCTCTTATTGTCGTTAATTAATTACAATACGCTAATTAATTAAGTCAACTATCCAACAAATACCCTAATTAACGACCTTCCGTTAATAAATCACCCCTTCTACCTAGACTAATTAATTATTATTAATTAATTAGCTTTCCCTTCCATTTAACCAATAAATCAATATTTAATTGATTTAATCCCCTTCTAATAGCCTAAATCACACTAATATTCCTCTAATTGGCTTCTATAATCTTACACCTACCTATTAATTAATCACCTTTGATTAATTAAAATACCCCCCAATTCCCATGACTTGTTAAACATGTATTAAACCCTTCTAAAGTAAGGTTACCTTTAATAAAGCAACCTTATCCATTCCTAATCATGTTTTACCTTTATCCCACATTCATGAGAATGTGTTGAATCCTTTATCCTTTGGGCTATATAAAGAGCCCTCCACCTACCTTTTTACTTACACCTAAACTTTCTAAGAGAGCAAATGCAAAGCATATAGCAAAGAGACTAAGAGCTTGCACCTTGCCCTTTTGAGAGTTCATCATCTTGAAGAGTTAAGCCTCTTTCTTAAAGTGCTTGGGTCATATAGGAGGTGTCAAAAGGGTCTTGTAGCTATCTTTGATTAGCCCCCATTCCTAGGTTCTTGGAGCATTAAGGACAACTATTTTGATAGCCATGGAGCTTACTTAGGTCCATTCATTTATTTGTTGTTAGAGAATAGAGGAGTTTAGATATTTAGCATTGTTAGTTTCAAAGTTTGTATTGATGAATGCTATCATCTAACCCTTGTTTAATTCTTATCATGATGGTGTTTATGCTTTGTTTTAGCTAAACTGTAGAACTATTTTAGGTGGTAGTTCTTGCTTCATTTGATTTAGCACTAAGCAAAATATACATGCACACATTCCCTACAATAATTTTATGTACATGTGATTCCTAGTTTCAACCACTCCTTAGGTTTCATTGATTAGAAAAATCTCTTTCATATATTATCTTAGTACCACATATTACTATACTCTCATGTACATTAATGTCTCTTTCACATTCTGCTAGGTATATCAAAAGGATGAACTTCTTCCATGTACCAAATCACCGATTGATATATTGAAAGTGTGCGTATATAGAGAGGTGAGGTATATCAGATTGATGACATATAAAAAGGGTGACCTAATTGGAGTAATAATGAACCCATCCATATGTTGTAGTTTTCAAACATGGCTACAAATTCCCGCAATTCTTTCTCGTTATATTCACATATCTTAAGGGGATATAATTATGTTGCATGTAAAATAAATATTAGAACATAAATTGAATTTGAAGGCATCAAGAATGTATTTGATGACTCCCTCATTTGAATTGAAAATGATGTTGTTGTATAATGGTAGTTTGAAATAACCAATCAAAATTCCAAGTTGATCATATTGTTTTGGAGTTCCTAATGAGGGTTAATCTCACATTCATGATGTTACAACAACCAAATAAGTATAGGATAAACTCAACATAGTGTATGAGGAAAATAATCTCAATGCAATCCTCCATATCCAAATTCAATAACAAAGTCTCAAATTGAAAAGTGGCAAACAATTAAAGGCAATTAAGGTGTGTTACAATTTTGAGGGTGTCACTCCTTGTATTGAAGTGAAAGTGAAAGATGAATCTCTTATACTAATTGTATCGATAGCTTTGGTCCCCTCCTATAGGACATTTGTGACCAATTTGAATGTCATAATATAAAAACCATTGTTTAAGAAGTTTGTGAACATTTTTAACAGAAAGAATCCATGCACACAACAAAATAAGAAGATGAATATTCTCTAACTTTAGATCAAAAAGGGAAAAGAACTATGAAGTCATAAAAACAACCCCAAAAGTAGAATCATCATTATAATCCAAAAGGGAACAAACAACAAAAAAATTGTCTCATTTTTTGTTTAAAAAATCCATAAATTGAAAGATTGTTAGTATTTAATGGAATCCAATAGGTCTTGTCTCATGGCAAGAAGCCCAATAAAAACTTTCGTCTAAGGAAAAAAATGTAAATTGGAAGAAAAATAAGTAGTCACAACAAGGAAACATTGTTGATTAGGACTAAAACCCCTATTATGAGTACCTCATGTATGTTGCACAATCACATGAGGAAACATCTTCAATAATTCTATCTGATGTGTTAATCGGGTGTAGTGCGGTACATTAGTAGGATAAAATAATGGTTCATCGGTTTGAGAGATACACTTATTAAAAATCATATTTCATTGGGTGATGATAACTCTTATAGTTTCCAAGGCATTTTAAACATCTTATTACACCTTGGAGCACATGAATGCAAAATAATAGATGTATATATCTTGAAACTCACCAATAATTTTCTATGTTAGTCAACTAAAGGAGCACAACTTGAAAGTTTATTTTGACATAAAATATGGAAATATGTGCCTTATCAGAGATAAGACCAAGAGCTCAATTTTTTTGAATGAGAATCTAACATTGGGTAAATGTTCCTACTTGATTTTGTTCCAATAAATAATAAAACAATTCTTACAAAGGATTCCGAATCAACATAGTTATGACATAAAAGATATTAGAATATGAGTTTTGATACTTTTATGCACTCAAATACTAAAATATGGTTATATGATTGCCTCCACTAAATAAACATATAGATAAATACCCCTATTGTCTAGCATGAAAATAACATAGAGTGAAATTTGAAAAAAATACATTTCAAGCTTCCTGACAAGTTAAATTTAGTGCACACCGATCTTTGCGAGACAAATGAGATGTAGTCATGATATTATTGTAGATATATGAGACCACTAAATTATTTCTAAGTGTTTCCTATGTACCAATAATTAGAGTAATTATCCCACCTATGTGAATATGTGTAAAATCATGTGAATAAACATGCGATCCTTCCTTTGAACTTTGAAACTTAGCACCATAATTTTTTTACTTATTTGGATTTTGATTTGTCTCTATGGATATATTTAGGTATTATCTTGTAAGATTTGAGATGTGCATGCATGAATTTAAAATAATTATTTCCAAGGTGGTGAGTGGTGAGGAATGACCTATGCGCCTCTTTTTATATATAGGTGACTCTTCATCAATTTCCTACCATATTCAATAGATGAAACATATCTAGGTTGATTTAATGATTTTTCCCATAATTGAAAATTTTAATTTAGATAGTGTGGGGAAACTATTTGAAAAATAGGACACTTCCTATAGCCAATAATGTCAAGGTTTTCTCGCACTATCATGGGGTAAAATACAAAAATGTGTTTTGCAATTTTAAGAGTATATTAAGTAATACATGGGAAAGTAAGTAGTCATTTTGTAGGTTTTTGAGTGTTTTGTATTGAATGTACATCTTATGAGTGTATAAAAGTGACAAAAATTAAATCTATAGTAAAACCAAAGGGAAGGAAAGATGATTGGGGTCCAATACAAGGGGAAATGAGTGTCAAAAGATTCAAATGTGTTTCAATAGTCCAAATGTGTGAATTTATACCAAATTCTATGTTTCTAAAGCTCCAAATACCAAACTAGGTGTCTACATATATACATATTTCAAGTATTTATGTATTATGGATGGGATAACTCATATATTATGTTTTTAAGGACATCCCAAAGAAACATGACACATGTTCCATTGCTAGGTGATACTAAGAACCATTTATAAAATTCCTTGAGTCCTATCATAAATGAAAATACAATTACTTAATAGGGTTTTGATCTTATCCCTAAAATACTTTAACTATAATTTTCATATAAATCATTTCAGGTGTATTTGTGCAAGGCTAATAAGTAATGTCACCATGAAAATGTTGTTGTTTAATCTATTGTATACCATAATATTTTTTTATTAAATTTGAATCAATATAATCATGTATGAATAAAGGATAATCAATATATTCATCTTCAAGGATCTGTAGACACTAAAATTTACACAAAGCCACTATTACATCATGATTTTTTTATACTTATATGTATATGAGTTTTGAAAAATGAGACAAGGTCTTAATGGCATTCGTCCCTTATTGGTTTACTATTTATTGTTGTTCTCTTACTTTGATTGAACTTGCAAAATTTTAAACATATATCTCGACTCCATGTTTATATTATTTTCTATTGTTTGACCTTAGGTCGAATCGCGTAATGTGGGTTAGGACCATACCCAAGGTCCTCACCCCATTATAAGTTCTTGACCCCCTTTATTTTTAAAACTATGTTATCTTTATGGGATCATTTATCCCTCTTTTATCTTTCATTTCTTATCTTTTGGGTTGTCCTTTTCCACCATTAAGGTTTTGATTTCAAAACAATAAACACACACACACACACACACACACACACACACACACACACACACACACACACACACACACACACACACACACACACACACACACACACACACACACACACATAACACACACACACACACACACACACACACACAAACAAGTAATATTTTACTATCTAGTAAATATACATCTATGTACCACAATATTGAACTGAAGGAGAAAGAAGTACTTTATATACTACATACATAGAATTTAAGGGAATAATTTTGATTTCATTCATTAACACATAATGATTTTGAATGGGAAGAAGTATCTTAGTCCGCTATTAGTCCGGAAACATAAGGGAACACTAGGGAAAGGGATAATTTCACACACAATGAAAAAAACACTAGGATAGCTACATTGAGGCTGAAATGTAGTGTATAACTTAGTGATTCACATATGGGGTGAATATCGAGGTTAGTTTGACTCAATAATTTACAATTTTTTTCTATTTATAATGTGCTTGAGTGTGTTGTAGGGTATCTAGGGTTCTTTTGTAGGTACATGTGTGAAATATGGGGTTACACTAAATATTCTAAAAGGTGATAAAGAACGACACTAAAGTTTATAAATTTTAACTTTACATAGGTCCAAAATCGTACAAAGGGTTAATTTGTGGTGTATGGTCTTAATCAGTATTGTATGGTTTTGACTCGAAGTCCCAGTAGTAGTACGGTGGAAGTTTCCTCCAATTTCCGTGCTCGTGTCTATCCCACATTACTTAATGACACAATCTAAAGTCCATCTAAATCAATGTGACTCCTATCTCTATTCCACCTTTTGGTTTCTTGCATTTCTTCCTCAAAGCGGTTATTATGATTATATTAATGAACATATGATCTAAAAATCATTGTATATTTATATTGTTGTTTTGTTTCTATATTATCAACTTATAGATTGATTAATTTCAATTAGGGTTGATACATTTTGGTGAACCTTCTTTGATCGAATCCTTAACCTAACCTAAGATCTTTCCCAAGTTTCTATAGGATAGACTTGCTGATTTTAGAACCCTAGTGTTGTCTTAGGGTACAAAAGTGTTTGGTTTGTATTTATTTTCTTTTTGTGTGTGATCATGGATTGTTTTTAGGATTTTTAGAGGCATAATGGTTACTATCCCTTTAACCAGGTCCATACCACTTATGAAGATGCCAAAGATGTTGCTCCATTTTCAAAATCCCTTATATATGATGTCGTATTTAATTTTGAATTAGATGTTACTTTTCAACCATTCATTGATCATTCTCAGAGATCACCCTTTGTCACTCATGAAGACCCTAAGGATGGTCTTATAGGTTGGATTAGTGACCATGAGCCCAATGTTATACATGATCTAGACTCGGTGATGATATTACTATTTATATTGTACACACAATTGATTTTCCTTCTATTTACACATTGATTGATGGTGTCCCATACATTTCGAAGAATAAATGATGCATTCTATACATAGTCATGATAATGACATACATGATGTTTCTTGTTCCAATGCGTTCTTCAATAATGATTATGTTTCTCCTCTTTCTCTTGAATGTAAAAGTACTTGAACTTGATTATAACATATATGCTAACCATTGCACTTCTATTATTCCATTTGAATGTAAAAAAATGTTGTTTATTTTTTTATTCCCTCAATTTATCTTGCATGCAATTTTTTTGATATAGATCATGATGTGAATGATGCACATTATGTTTTTCGTTCTTCTCATGCAAGAAAATGCGATGTTATTATTAGTACTTATTTTCTTCCACTTTTAGATCTTAATGTACCTAGTGATTTTTTTAGAAAATATAAGCATGTTGATATTCCATTAATTGTAGATATCGGACATGTTGATACATATACTAGTGAAATTTCCTTTCATTTTGTTGATACCCCCTTAAAGCCTACTCATGAGGCCAAGCCTAAAACATCTTCAACCAAATCATTTCCTAATCATGTTCCTCGTCTTACTAGTGTTCATATGGATACTTTTAATGATAAAGTTTAACATTTGAATGAAACCCTAAGTGCTCCTTTTACACCCCCTCAGGAGGTACTTTCCCTTAAGCATGTTGTAGGTGAGCTCCAACACAAGGTTCAAACTTTGTCTCTAGAAAGAAAGACCTATTATGCTAGTTTTGATTCTAATGGTATTATCAAAAATCCTATTCCACGTAGAATATTTCAAATAAAATTCCATAGATATTTGATCATGCCTTCCTTCCAATTGTTTGATGGCATTACGCATCCATACCTACATCTTAAGCATTATATATTATTCATTGTTCCTTATTCCAATAACAATATGCTTCTTAAATCTTTCTCTAGGAGTTTCATTTGTAATTCTCTCTCGTGGTTTACTCATCTCATAGTGCCTCTTTAAGTAATTTTGTAGAACTTGAGGATGAATTTTTAGCTCATTTGAGTTATAGTAGAGGCCTTAAGGCTACATATGAGCATTTTCCTTATTTGCATCAAGTTAAACATGAATCTATTTATAATTATATTTTACGCTTTAAGGCCAACATGCATTTACTTGTCTATCAACCTAGTGATTTAGAAATACATTTCATTTATTTCAGAGGACTTGTAATGTCTCTCAAAACACAATTACATTATGATACTTGTGATTCATTTTATGATGTTTACATTTGTGTCTTTGATTTAGAAGAATATATTATGTTAGCACATGTTTATCTTAAGCCTTGACACTAGTGTGAGGGTTAAGTAGTTCATCTGGAATAAGCTTTAGATTGTAATAATAGATTGAATGTAGCAGATAATAACAACAACATCCATCACACATTACATAAACATCTTAACTTTTATTTATTCATTAGATCAAATTACATATACATCATCTATTGCATCGTATTTTCATTCTCCTTTGTATATTCTTTTGTCTTCATCATTCTCTACCTTCTCTTTCTTTTCTATATTCTATCTATCATATCTCTTATCTTTTCTGGTATCTATTCTATGCTCTTTAACTCTCGTTCTCTCTCTATGATCTCTTTTCTCTCTCTCATACTTATTACATTCAATTATAATAAGTATCTTCATTATACAATTATGCAAATGTCACTTCCTTTGGTTGTGAGTTTGTATTGTTCAACCTCTACTCTATATGAATATTTTGGTTGTCTCTTTATTATGAGGCTTCTTGTAGTCTTCCACAATGTCATAGTCTTACGTGGCTTTCTTAGTCTTTTGCATCTTTGTTATAATTTTGCGGATTTATACCATTTATGCCTTAGTGTATAAATTAATCAAAACCCCCCAACATTATCCCCGAATTCAAAATGGTATCTCGTCCTTGAGACAATCAATTGATGAAGAAATGTGTGACTTACCTTCTTATACTTTTCTATACTCTAGCTCTCTTATTGTACAATAATGTATCCCACCGTGCAATATCAACTTAATATTTTACCAAGACTAAATATTTCTCTACACATTCTTAATATAATGTGAAAATAGGAACACCAAAGCATCAACTTACTAGAACTCAAAAGTTGGGTGTAGGGAAATGTTCCCTCGCTCGACACACCTGGCTGGATTTATAGGACACGATGGGTTACAAGGAAATAGAATAAGTATTATTGAGCTATAAGGTCATACTTGGAAAATACCTAGCATATTTCTTTGTGATCATACCCTCAATAACTTGGTATTTTCTTATATGAGAAAACTTACTACAGAGGACATTGCTTATTTTGAATCTATGTATATTACTATCAGGAATTGGTTAGCTCTTGCTGCATTCGTGTGATTTCTCTATCCATGAGTGTGTTATATTATTCCATAACCAAAATATTCTCCACATGATTTTATTGCTTTGTGTGGTATTTATTGGCCAATTATGCTAGATCTTGCTTCTTTGTATTATCTACATCTTTCCTAACATCATATTTTATAGATTCCTTATTTAGTCATGCCTCTATTTTATCGAATTCTATCTTCTCTTGTTGATATATTCTTGGTCATCCCAAATCATATACATAGTAGGTGGCTGCATTGGCTATCTCTGCTTCTAGTGAGGTGAATGTGTTTTCTATTTCGCACACCACTACTTTTTTTGGTTTATTGTTGTGTAATTTGTTCTTTATACTTCATCACAACTTCCTTATGGATCTATTTTATCTTGGCCTCAATGTCCATAGAGATATCAACTAATATTTCATTCAAATATTGCTCCACTCTTTTCTCGACCAAACTAGTGAGATTTTTGTTAGGTCAGGTTTAGCCACCTTCATGGATGCAAGAATCTGCTCTATCATTTCTTTGATTTTGGCACATCTCTTCTTCTAGTCATGTCTTGAAATTCTTCCATAATATATATGGGAGTTAGGCTATTTATGTGCACAATGTATCATTTCTTCATTTGTTCTATGACTTCATGATGTAGCTAGAATATCTTAGCCTATTTTCCTTGTTTCAATGTTTTTTTTAATAAATGTCAAGGAATCCTACAGAGGCTCGAGAATGGGAGGGTACGCGAGATACCAAAAATGTATCCTTTCTTGAAGTACTTGGAAAATTACTCTGTGTGTGGATGGAAGTGGTTTTTGTGTGGATTTTTCTTTTTCTTCTTCTTACTACTTTTTCTTCCTTCTCTAGATTCTCCTTCTCCTTCACCTTCTATTTTTCTTCCTCCTTTTTCTTCTTCTTTTCTTCCTTTTATTTCTTTTTATTTTCTTCCTCATAGTTCTTCTTCTCTTCCTCAACTTTTATCTTCTTTTCTTCCTCCTTTTTTTCCCTTCTCTTTCTTCTTTTTCTCCTCCTCTTTCCTTTTTTTTTTTCTTACTATTCTTTCTTCTTCTCCTCTTTCTTCTTCTTTTCTTCCTCTTATTTCTTCTTCTTCTCCTCCTATTTTCTATTCTTTTCTTCTTCTTCTTTCTTTTCCTCCTCCTCCTCTTTCCTTTTCTTCTCCTTTTATTCTCTTTGTTGTTGTGCCTCCTTCTCCATTTGTTCCTTTTCCTTTTCTTCCCACCTTATTCTCTTTATCTCTTCATTTACTAGTCTCTTTTAATTATTTTTTAATTTTTGTTATGCCTTCTCATCCATGACTTTATATCCGTTTTTCTCATTGGTGATTTTTTTTGCAATTCTTTGAGTTCTTCCTTTCATTTGTCTATGATAATGTTTTCTTCTAATTTGATTTTTTCTTCAAATTTTTGAGTAGTAAATGTGGTATTATATGTACTATATATTCTAGTACGAGTGAAAATATTATGAGATAGTGAATGAGGGAATTGATGATGACCATTTGTTTATTTCTTCTACTTACCTCATACTATTGAGCTAGATCTTTGCCATAGTCTAAAGCTGTTTGTAGACTTTGTAGGTGGATGGTGTGAGATTGGAATCCACCAAAAATTTTATGGCACCAGTAAATTCAAGTTTTCTTGCTTCCATTTGCTCTTCCGACTTCGACAATAAGAAGTGTCAACTTCTATTAGCTCATCAATATATTCCTTCATGGTTTCTATTGAATCCTCATTCGAGAGTTCCAAATCCACACTTTCTTTTGGTAGAGTTTGTTTTGTTTTATACATCCTTTGTTTCTTCTGTGGGTCCGTGTTCCTTTTCTTGTGGCAGTTTTTTCTTATATACCTTTAGAGAAACCTTCTCCAGAGTTTTCTTCGTGCTTTTACACCGAGATTTATGTGGATTATCTAGGGGTATTTGAGATGTGCCTAACTTTGTAGGAACATCTGCGGACTTCGTAGGGTAATTTTTTGAAACTCAACAAAAGTTTCCTTAATCATCTCATCTATGTTTGGCGGCATTAGCTTTGTACTATTAATTGGTAAAATTATTATTCCCTCCACCGAAGTGGTTACTGAGATCATTTGATGCTTCATACGGAAAGGTGATATGTGTGTAATCCATGGATTGAAAGGATGGAGGAAAGTGTAGTTAATATATTTGATGAATAATATCTCCTTCTTATATTTTTCTATTTCTGTCATGATATCCTTGCATTATTCACAACCATTATGCATATATTATCTCTCCATCCAGGTGAGAGATTGTCCATGTATGCTAAGATTTTTACCAAAATTGATGTCATTTTGTCCTAAAATATTCTTCTTGTCTTTCTGGTAGTGTGTGGGTGAATACATTATTAAGCACATGAGTAGTGACCCATAACATAATGTGTGCTTACCTTCTTTGATTTTCCTTGTGTTTTCATGGAATTCTCGCATTTAGAACTTAGCAAAAATTATATTCATAACAACTCATCACCATCTTTAGGGCTACATTTGTGTTTGTTTCATGTGCACCATCTCCTCTATTTGTGTGATATACTTCAAAATATATGTCTACGATAACGTATATGAGCACATCATTCCTTATTTATCCATCTTAACCCATAAGTTTTTAAGTGCCCATTAATCTAGGTATGTCGATTGGAGTTATGTGGTATAGTTGATCAAAATATAACATATCATTGTGTAGTATAGTATACTAAGGATCACTCAAATGGAATTCTTCATCATGGAAAGTAGGGGATTTTTCTCCATGCATCTAGCCTCAAATCCTCAATAATTTGTGCATTTTATTTGTAAGCTCCTCCACCCGCATCCCCATCAACTTAGAACAATAGTTTCCTATCAAATTCCAACATGATGTGGTCATATTCCACTAGGGAACAATGGATGCTTTTTGTGTGTCTCTTGCATGGGTGATTTCGAAAAGAACATGGGAGAAAGCTCCCTTTGAATTTGGATGCATATATTTAAGTGTTCTCTTCTAGGTTTGGTTTGGGAAGCTCAGATTGTGGAACTATGGTGGGAGTTGTTATTTTATCATGTTCCTTTTTATGCACTTATAGTTGTTTAGACCTATCTCATTTTGAAGATTTCTATTCTTCTTTAACTCTTAATTTCGCAAAGTGCAATAATGTATCTATAGTTATCTTTATATATATATTTTTGTTCACCTACCAAATTGATTACTTTTTTTCGTGGATATAGCCATTTTAGCTTTAATTGTCCATGGTTATCCTTCTTTTTGTTCCTTTTTGTTCTTGTTTTCTTCTTTCCATTGACTCTCCCCTTTTATCTTTATTTCATGATTTTGGCTAGATCCCTTGATTCTATGGGAATTTATTGATTTTCTTCATTCCACAAGTGTTTTCCTTTTCCTAGTGTTCCATGGTTTTTTCTTTCTTTTCTTTGTTCCACGGTTTTCCAACATTTTCTTCATTCTCGCAGATTTTTATTTCTTATTTTTATACTACGGGTTTATATTTTTTTCCTTCATTCTATGAGTTTTTCCTCATTCCATGGTATTCCTAACTTCCTATTGTTCCATGGGTGTTTTTCTTGTTTCGCGGTTTGTCTTCCTTTTCTTTCTCTCTTTTCTTCTTCCTTTTTGTTTCTTATGTCTTTTTATCTCGCGGTTTTGTCTATGTTTTTCCTTTCTCCCTTCCTTCTTCTTTCTTCCTCTCTATTTATTTATTTTTTAGAGAGAATTTTCCCTTACTGAGTTTTCACCTTCCTCGTCATTAACTCCATCGAATTGTCATTTTCCAAATAAAATGGATATTTTTCCTTAAATTGTTTCTTTTTTTCATTATGTAGTGCAATATTTCTTTAGCCAAGTATCATTGACATGTCCTTATAATTATTTCATTTGTAATGTTTTTGTGTTACTTCCCTAATGGTAAGATATGGCATATAAGGTATGGCCCCACCATCTAATTTTTAATTTTCCGGCTTCTTGTATTTACCATCATATAGTAACACGCTATCTCCCACATCAAACTACTTGTGCTTGCGGTGTCTATCATCATGCCAATAGTTTTGTCTTTACTTTTCCCATGTTTTATTATATGTGACCAAGAATCATTTTTAATATAGGTTTTCTAACCGATCAACCTCTCATGTATTGAACTTTATTTGTTTATATGGAATGCTATTGAGACTCTTAGGTTGGGGAAGATGAATTCCATGGGCACAACAACTTCTAGGCCTTAAACCAGTTGAAATCATGAATATTTTGTTATCCTTTTATAATTTGTGTGGTATGCCCATAATGTTGCAAGTATCTTGAGATCCCATTCCACCTTTTGTAGGGATAAATGTTAGTTAACACTTTTTCTATCACCTTATTGAAAGTTTCAACTGTACCATTTACTTGTGGATGGTAAGGTGTGCTCTTTTTTATGGTTGAACATGAAGTGATTGAGTAATTCATTAATTGTTTCAATTACAAAGTGATTCCCTTAATTGTGTGTGATGCACAATAGACATACAAATCTTGTAATAATTTTTTCATAGATAAATTTAGTCGTGGTTCTTGCGAGTGTAATATTTTGTTGGTATAGCCTCCACCCATCTTGTTAAGCATTCGAGTCCCCTGTGATTGTGAACCTTTCATGTGAGTGTCGTGAAATGGGTTTAATGGGTCTCGATGAAATCTATTGCCCATTTTTGAATGAATCTAGTTCTATAACTGGCCTTAATATAATCTCATCCCATGCATTTAGTTTTCCTACATGCTGACATATGTCACATACCATTTTGTGCTTATGAGCATATTTGAATAATGTAGGCCACCATAACCTTTTGAGATGTTGTGTTGCCATAATTACGTCTTCCTTTTATTCTCTCATGAGCTTCACTCAATATATTATTTCTTTCATGTTCTAGGACTACTTTCCAAAGTATATAATATTGTCCTCTTTTGTATAGTTGGCCTTTAATGAGGGTGAATGGGAATGCCCGAATTAATAATTTTTGTTTTATTGTATTGTGTATTCCGCGGGAACTCATAAATGGTTATTAGTTGTGTTACTTATTATAAATCTTTGGGTACTACTTCTACCCAAAATAGATGTGCCCCTAGGAATACATCATTAATGTGGCATTGATCTTCCCTTATCTCAATCCATGCTAAATAATTTGGCCCATTATTTAGATTTCTGGTTTTACTAATATTGTGAAATCAAATTCTTGGAATAACATTAACCACTTGGACACTCTCCTTGTAGCACCGGTCTTTTGATTAGGTATTTCAAATGTTCATAGTCTATGTAAAATACAAATGGTGTTGCCAATAATAAGTTTCTGAATTTTTACAGAGCATACATCATAGCCAAGTCTTCTCATTTTGTAGTGGAATAATGTTTTTGAGGCTTGACCAATTTATAGTTTACAAAGGAAATTAGATGATCCATTGTGTCCTGCAACTATGTCAACATTATACCTATTCCTATACTTAAAGAATCTATGTGTACATGAAATCACACTTTCCAATATGGGAAGATTAGGATTGGGGCATGTAATTCTTGTCTTTTAGTGTTTTAAAGGCATTTGTGCACTCTTTTTTCCACTCTATTTGCTTGTTTGACTTATTTTTCAAACTCTTCCAGTGGTGAACTTATAGCCACATAATTCCTTATAATTGTTTTTATGATAGCCCGTGTATCCTAGGATTGTACTCACATCCTTTTGTGTTTTAAGTGGTGGTAATGTGATAATGGTGGATGTCTTTAAGGGGTCAATCAACAATCCTTCTTTACAAATGATGTGTCATAATAATTTTCCAAATGGTGTGAGGAAGATGTAATTTCTAGGTTTAGTGATATCTGTAATGCCCAACATCTTTGGAACATTAGACATAATACTTGAATGTGATATCTTAGAAATCCATAAACCATCCAATCCTCTAGGTACACCTCCAAGAAATCATTAATAAAATATTTAAATGCATTCATAAAAATCCTTCTAAATATCATGGGTATGTTTTTCAATCCAAATGGCATGACTGTGTACATAAAAGATCCCCATTTAGTGGAAAAAGTGGTTTTGGGTTGATATTCAGGGGCTATCCATACTTGATGGTAACAAGAAAATTCATCAGTAAAAGAATAAGCTTCTCTTCCAACCACATTTTCTAGAACTTCCTTTGTAAATGGAGTAGGGAATGGGTCATGTACAAAAGCTTTGTTTAACTCTCTACTAAATCTACACAAATCCTTATATCCTCTATTTTATTGTTTTATACCACCAGGGGATAATCCACTCCACCTCATTGACAAGTTTAATTATGTTGACATTTAGCATTTTGTAAATCTCTTATTTGACCTTTACCTTGAGATTGGGGTTCAATCTGTAGGGTCTTTTCTTGATGGTTTTACCCCCTCTTTAATTTGGATTTTTCATTATGACCGCTTCCTCCTTGATTATGTGAATTTCTTTAAAGTACTTAGGAAATATGTCCTGAAATTCCATAAGAAATTCTACTATTTTGGCTACTTGTTCTTCTCCTTAGTAATCTATGATTTTTTTCTAGTTTTTCTTCTCCCTATGCTACATTTGTTCTCTTCCCTAATACTCATTGAATTATATAAGTATTGATATTCTCTTATTTTTTCTTCTACCACCTTATATTCCCCCTCTTTGGTGCTATATTTCGAAATTTGTGGTTATTTTTATTTATTGCTTCTCTAGGTTGAAGAAAAAGGCCACTTATCTTGTTTTTTTGGTTGCTCATTATGTCTTTTTGTTTGCATTCCATTCTTTGGGATGAGCCTTGTAAATTGAGAAATATCATCTTCCTCTACTAGGAGTAGGAAAGTAAAAACATTTTGAAGTGCTTGTAATGTACTTAAGTTTGTGCCCAGAAGTCGAAGATGAGACAAAATTCTATTTCCATATGATCCCAATTTCTTATATCTATTCTTGATTCTTAGTGGATGTACCAAGACATAGGTAGGAGTCAAATGTCCAAAAAAATAGTTGAATCCACACCGTTGAGGATGTTTTTTCCATGTACTTGTCAATTTTAGGCATGATTATATATGTTGTTGGGGGTATTCTTTGACTTTGTATTTAGGGATAGCCACATATCACCCTTCACTTTCCAAATATATTTTCTTGAGTAGTGTTACCAATGATGTCCAATGTTTTATATTAGGTTTGTCGGTTTCCCACTAGTGAGCGATGTTGATTGTTAGAGTATCATATAGGGATTCCATTTGGACCAATTTTTGGGGAACACATTTACCATTTGTTCCAAGTAGTTTTCTAAGTCACCAAATCCAAATAATTTCAGAATGTACGTGGGAATCTCCTCAGATTAATCTATATACCCACATACTATTCGTTCTATTTATTTATCAAGTGTTATTCCTTGTTGTGGGGTTTCTTACTGTGTTTTATAGTTTTTCCACTTATGTCTTTCCTTATTTCTAATTTTAAATGTTTCATGAGATATATGTCTTCTTCCACCGAGTCATGATATTTTTATTCTACATAAAAGTCTTCTTCCTCAGTAGGACATTATGTTTCTTATTCATCTACTACATAGTAGATTTGATTATCTTGAGGTTTGATTCCATCATCGGGTTCCACCTCCTTACGTATAGTAATTTTCATGCTTTTGTTTTACGAGAATCCATGTACCCATGGTTCTGCTATATGTTCTAAAATTTCATCGGTGGTTTCACTATCTATCAATAATTATCCTTCCTAGTTTGGTTCAAAATCCTTATCAAAATTTGATATCTTTTTTAGAGTATATACGCATGAGTTTCACCAAATTTTTCATCTTCCATGTCATCTCATAATTCTTCATATCATGTTGTGCTCATGTTTATTTCAAGTGGGAGATGTACCTAGATCCATATGATTTCACAATGATCTCTTCTTCTTCTGATTTTAATTTCCCGTTGTAATCCATGAACCATTCAAGTGCTAAGTTGGAATTGTATGTAGGTTTCTTGAAAATATTTTCTATAACTTCAAAGTCCACAACTTTCTTTACACCCACAAAATTGACTTCTACGTTCGGTAATACTCCAACCGGGATATATTTGATCCATTAGCTAGACAATATCATATGTTGTGGAGTCCAGTTGATCTCTTCCAAGTTTTCCCATGTAGCTTTTGACATTATATTAACATTTTCTCTAGATCGAGTAATAAATTTTAAATTTTTGTGTCACAAATCTCAATATATAAGTATATGGTGGATTTTTACCATGTTCTTTGTGTGTGGAAAATATTTCTCCTCTTTTTAGATGAGGACTTGATCCATTGAACACTGAAGATTTTATATTTTTTAATGTAGTATTTGCAAAATTACTTTAATTTGTCTACTATCCTGTCGGATGGTTAATCCAGTTATCTCTTTAAGAGCATTCATCTCTTCCTCCCCAAAATATTTTTGTTATGCTAATTCACGGTTAGGGATTTTCTTTATAACTCGTTTACTTTTGTTTTACTTATTTGTCGGATAAATCTAAGTTAAACCACTTTGGGTTCCTTCTCTTTAATTATTTCTTCAACTTATCTTTCAAACTTGGCTATTTTCTACTTCCATTTAAATTCTTTGTTCGGGATTTCAACTTATCTTTTCAAACATCTTGTTACGAGTATAAGGTTGCATCATGTTTGTTTGATTGGCTCCTTCTGCAGTCTCCTTATCTTTAGTAAGTGGATTTTGGGTTGCTTGATCAGGATCTTCAATAATTTCCTCTAAATCAACATGTGGTGGAGTAAAATTTGTTTGAGAAAGATTCTATATCTACAAATTCATTTTGGGTGGGTGGTGGATTTGCATTTGGTTGAGTGACTACCTCCTCAATATCTAGCTTTTGGAGTGCTTGAATGGTCTCATCCTTCTCCTTTATTACTTTCTTTAGGATAATTATTTCTCTCCTTTATTATTCAATAATCCTCTCAGTATTAGAAAAATATAATACATAGTTTAATTCTCTACTTTCATTTAGTGGAGGTGGTAGATTCTCAACTTATTCTTCAATTGGGGCCTTCCCTTTGTCTTTCCTCAGATCCCTCATTGGCGTATCATGAATAGTCTCTTCCCTTTCTTCAAGTAAAGTGTTATGCCTCACCTATATGTCATCCCTCATGCTTTCTATTATTTTAGCCGATAGTTGTTCCTCTTCACCGGATTCCTCATGAGAAATTACTAGCCTTCTTATTCTTGTTCTTCTCTATATTTGAGGATTTTCCTCCTCTAGAATATCCTTTAGATATAACTAAAGGAACAAATGGTTGAACTAGTTTTTATTTTTCTTTCTTTTGTTGGTAGGAGCTTCTGGGATTTCTTCCTCTTTTCCTTGTGTATGGTCCTCAAATGCAGACATAATTAGAGGGCTGTGTTCAAAATTTTCTGTAAGAAACCACTTCTATTTTATCTTCCCCTTCTTTTTTTTTTCTAGAAAATGGTGCTTGTAAATCAATTGTATCAGCCCATGATGTATCAACCCTTTTTTTAATCTTTTTGATACCTTTGAGACATAAAATGAAGATATTGATACAAAAAAGAGGCTAAAAGGATGTTTTTTCCCATTTTTGAGATGGATCATCATTTTCATGAAACTCCCTAAAATAGTCCCAAACTGACCATCACAGGAAAAATACCTCATGAGCCAAATGGCCACCATGTCCCAGGGTTTAGGTAGGGTTTCTCTTTTGATTCCCTTTTTCTTACCCTACTAGTCACATACTATCTCTACTTTTTCATTGTCTGTTAAAAAAAGCTCTGCAAGAGATGACTATGATATTTTGTACCAAAAAACTCTATTCTTATGTTTAAAATTTTAGAAATGTGTACAATAATATTAGCAGTCATAGGGATTTTAACTCCTTTGACAAGAGTATGCGCAGTTTGAAGGTTCATAGAAAATTCCTTTACTACTTGTAAGTTATATCACTCAAATTTCTTCATAAACCCTAACCATCCAGATGTTAAAAATATATATTGTTTCCCCATATTTTAATAATTTCTTAATCAAATTAGGCTCTGAATTCTTCTTAAATCCCGTATTTCACTAAACACGACTTGAAATTATATATAAAAATACTTATTAAACCTAATAATATTTAGCATAACATAATTTCATTTTCATTTTCATTTTTTTATATTTGAATTTTTTAACTACTCTTACAAGATAGATCCTTAATAACATGAGAAATTATTGTGTTGTTATTTTATTTGATTTATTAATATACTATCAACACAATAATCAATATTTAATAACACTATATAATGTGTGTGTGTGTGTGTGTGTGTGTGTGTGTGTGTGTGTGTGTGTGTGTGTGTGTGTGTGTGTGTGTGTGTGTGTGTGTGTGTTATTATTATATATTTATTGTTGTGTTGATAGTATATTAATAGATCAAAGAAAATAACTCAATGTAGGACTAAATAAGGATTTGAAGTGAATAATAAATCATTCCATTCACATGACGTATTCTTATTTATAAATTCTCAAGTGTTACAATTTTCCCCCAATATCACTATGATCAAATACAAGTAGATGGATAGTCTCTTTACAAGTCATGGGTATCCATTCTCCTTTCTCCTTGGTCCTTTCAAGATGGGTATATATTCATAATCTTATAACACAGGGTACCCATGCTGGGTATGCAAGCATGCACTTAGTATTTGTATGGTCGATCAATTCAAATCGATTTATACTCACAAGAATAAATTTCTCCTCCAATGTCCTATAACAGATAGTTATGAGGGTCATTTCATCGCAACTGGAAAGTAACTTATCCCTCTTCCACAAAAAATATTACACACACACACACACACACACACACACACACACACACACACACACACACACACACAACAAAAAAAAAAAAAAAAAAAAAAAAAAAAAAAAAAACACCTAATAATATGATTATGCTTATTGTTCATTTTAGATTTCAGCTACCTAGAAAATCTTATATCACAAATTTGGTCAAACTTAATTTTATTTACCTTGTAAAGAAAATATATCATATAAATGGTCAAACTTATTAACACAATAGTTCAATGGCAATCAATCCCTATTTCCATATTTCTCCTAACAACTAGGGTTTCACATCCTCAATATTAAAATATAAATTGAAAAGAATCAAATTATAACTTGGATTACAAATGATGATTAAACTTGAACCTATGGATTCCAAATGATAGTTAATCTAGACACAATAGTAAGGGGTTGGTTATGTGACTCTTCATCATTATGTTATTTATAGTCCATACTTCTAGCTTTGGACCATTCATACTTGCATCTCCAGGACCAATTATATTTACAACCCCAATCGACCATTCATACTTCGAGCTTTGGACAAACCATAGTTCTAGCTCCATACCATTCATATTTATAGTTTTGAAAAAATATTACATGTGGTTAATTATTATTGTGGACTAATATTAATACAATATTTGTCTTAGATCTGAAAGCTCACCATCATGGTGACAACCTTTATTATAGATTATAGTTTAAAAAGAAAGCACCAAAAATAAAAATACCAAGACAAATGTATATGCTGGAATACAATGCATTCCTCATTCTATTATTTAAGCAATACAAGAAGTAATTAATATGACATCCACGTCTTAGGATGAAAAACAAGAAAATAAGACATAACATAGTTGGTGCAAAGAAATTAAGAAAATACGACAAAGCATTCTTTGGAGTAGTAAAATTTAGGACCACACTAAATATAGGAGACACAAACCATAAACATAGGAGAACCAAACCCTATATGTCTAATAATTAGTAGGGAATGAAGGTAAGAAGAAACTTTCCTATTAACCTTGCTTCCTTCAAAAGGAATTTCAACTACCTATAAGTGTTAAAGGCTTATAACAATAGCTTTATGACAAGGAAAATTATCACTATTTCAAGTTATCTCCCTGCTATGGTAACAAGGTACAATAAAATGTTGACGAAAAAGAAAATACCGTGTATGGATAAATAAAAATCATGGCCGCACTAAAAATGACAGACTCAAACCCTAGATGTCTAATAATTAGTAGGGAATGAAGATAAAAAAAAACTTTCCTTTTAATCATTTCCTTGAGGACTTCAAGCTATTTGTAAGTGTAAGGCTTGTCACTATTTCTAGCTATTTCCCTTTATGGTAAAAACGTTGAATAAAAATTTAAAGGAAAATTACACAACTAGGGTTTTAACTTTCTTCCGACAACAAAAATCTATCACTATTTCCAAGTATGAGAATTAAAAATTCAAACTATCACTATTTCCAGCTATCTCCCTACTACGATATCTCCTTGATATGGTAATGACATTGAACAAAAGTTTGAAGTAAAATTAAATAGCTAAGGTTTTAGCTATGTCCCGAAAACAAGAATCTATCACTATTTCCAAGAATGAAAATTGACAAGGTAAATTATCACGATTTCAGCTATCTCCTTGATACGAAATCTCCCTACTATGGTAACAATGTTGAAAAAATGTTTGAAGGTAAAGAAAACATCCAAGGTTTCAAATCCTCATGAATTATATAATGGATTCCAAATGATGATTAAAATAGACCATATGGATTCCAAATGATGAATAAAATGTCTACAATGATAAGGTGTTGGGTCCGTGTCCCCCCCGCCATGATTATATTTTTGTAATATCACACAAATGACATATTATAGTAAGCTTTGTTTTTATTTTATTTCTATGCAAACATGAAGGATTAATGGGTAAGGGTTGAAAATACTTCAAAATTATGATTGATTTTTAGTGCATTATGGCTACAATGGATCATTATGTGTGTGTGGTCAACTTCATCATGATGTTAGTTATATTATTTTATTAAATTTTAATCATGGATTTTGTTATATCTCAATACATATGCACAAAATTTTCTACCTTCTTTATAGAAAAATAATTTCAAATAACATACATTTCAACTTTGTAAAAAAACTTCAACAAACTTAACATTGTTATCCTCTCTGGCGTAATTTGTAACTCATGTGTTATGTGTATACATATTTGTTATGGTTATACATACACAATGATTTTTAATTTAATTTTCAGATATGGTTTTACAAATTATCTTATATCTCACAAAATTTAAATTTTATGTTGTTGCAACATTGATGTCTCTTGTGTTTATAGAGGATGATCATGTGGATTTTTTCTCAAAAGGAACTAAAGTTGTAGAAGGCGGAGTATATTCTAGTAGGATAACACTACATTATAAAGATCTAAGAAGAGGTTTTGTTCTTTTTAGTTTTGACACAATATTGGATGGAAGAGTCAAATTTCCTTTTTCAATTGATGGATTTGAAACCTTGGTAGAGGTCGAGAATAAAAGATACTACCTTACTTAGGAAGAGAGTGAATTGTCAAATCATGTAGTTTCGTCCATTCCTTATGTTTGTAGTGATAAAATTTTTATCACTCGAGAGGATTACAATGATACAAGAGACATAGATTACAATGTTGTAATTTAAATCACCATCAATAAAGTTCCTAAAGATAACATATATTTTTTCACATAAAATTTCATTCTCAAACAAAAATGTTCTCGTAGAGACGATGATATGGCCATGGGTTTTATAACTCATGTGCCATATGACCATAAAATTAATGGAGAGAGGTTGTGTCCTTTGAATTTTGGTGTATGGATAGAAAATGTGGTAAAGTTTTGTTCTAATTGGTCAAACTTGTTGCTACCCAATAATTTAATGGTCTGGCTAACAAAAAAATTGATTTTCCATAAAAAGAAGTGGCCTTATGGTTAAGAAAGGGAGTGCTGAATTAGATGGTCTATACCTTGTACCCAAAGGTGAATGTAATTTGAAGTTCAAGGAATTTGTCACTAAATTAATCCATTTTTACTCATCTGAGAAAAATTATGTTACAAAGGGTACAATTAACAATGTACTTAAAGGAGACATGGTACATTTTAACATATTTGATGCCAATAAGCTTCATGTGTATATTGATAGAGTATTGAACCTCTCCTGCAAAATGATTCTCCCTATCTAAAGTATCTCTCATATAATGGTTTGCTAGGAAATTGACAGACATAAATGGTTCTCAGATGGATATTAGATTTAAAGAAGTCCTAAAATAGGTTGAGGTCAACATGTGGGATGCATTATAAGAGTGACAACCTTAGTTTATTTATCCAATTTATTTTTATGCCACTAATCACAATCATTCCAAAAAAATGATAAGAAGATCTTACAATGCTTAAAAATGTCAAAAATTAGATGCCCCTCTAGCCAATCCATCAAATTGAAAATATGACGAGGATAGAAAATGGTCACTATTTATGATGAAGTGGAAAATGTGAAATTTCATTGTTGCAAATCTAATTTCTCTAAAAATTTGCTCTTTAAATCGGTTAGAGTTCAAAATCCGTGGCACAAAATTAGATCCTTGAATGAAATCAATAGAAAGAATTTTGTGTTTGATGCATTAACAAAAAATTCCATCTTCAATGTGGGAAACTAATCTATGGAGGTACATAAAATGAAATTTGATGGGATGGATGTCATTCAGAATGCATGGTGCAAAGTTTATGGGTACCCAAGGAGTACCTTCTATAATCATAAATTTGATTAGATAAGCGGTGATAAACATGCAATGAATGACAACACTAGAAAATAGAAACAAAGGTCAAATATCACCACAAAAATTATCTTCATATCGATCATTGTTGAGATAAATTCATATATCTCTCTGCATATGACTCGGTCATAGAATAGGAAGGAGTGAAATTTCCTCAAATGTTTCTTCCTTCATTCTATACCCAAAATATATTGTGAAAAAGTGTAACGAGGAGCTTAAATTATTGAAACTTCCTCATGTACGAAAGCCAAGATTTTGCAACATAATGACAAAAATATTTCAACATGTTTCCATTGTAAAAAATAATTTCTTTTCCAAGTGTGATGAGTGCACATATTTTTACAACAAATGTAGAGCCACCACATGCCTAGAAGCACTCTCAAAATTGAATAGGAACAAACACGACACAATGAATATATTGAATGTCACATCCCTCATTTTTGGATTTAGAAATTCGATACTTGGTTAATCTGGATGATTAAAATGACATGCTTAATTTGAAAAATTAACTGTTATGATCAATTTTAAATGATGAAATTGGCATACTTATTATCATTATGTGGAATTTTGATGATATGGACTAACTACCCTTTTGTTAACGTGAGGTGAATACAAGATCAAGTACACCCTCGTTAAAAGGAGAGGGAGGGCATCATCGGGAGAGGTTGGCAGATCATGATAACAAACTTGAAATTATGAAGGTAATTGAGAACCAATGCGCACCATGGGAAGGGGGTAGAATTTAACTACGTATGTGATGCGTAACTTATTTATGCTATTTTTTATATTATGTCTATCTATTGATATGAATAGATGATGAGCGGATTACACTGATGTGGCTAAATGCCACATGCATAACCCAACCATCGTACATCACTATTTAATGATGTTACGAATAATTAGTTTATTCCTTTTTATAAGCAGTTATAATAATTGAATATGAGTTGGAAAATATAACAAAGTGGATGGAGCATGTTGTTGTGTGTTATGATCATTTGGTTTTAATGATGGAAGGTTGACAATTAAATTGTTCTCCTTTTATCTCATTGAATTTCTAGTGTAGCGAGAAAAATATATAACATGAAATTGAGTTTTGTTTTGCGAAGGGGCATGTGAGATAAGTTATGATTATAAATTTTAATTTAATCCTAGTGATATTATGATTTAAATACATAATTTTGATCACTTATCATTGACTAAAACTTAGCCTTAATGCTAAGAAAATGGGAGATAAGCATTATTTAGAGTTTTTCATTAAAATGAGAATTATCTTTAATGCTAAGTAGATGAGAGATAATTATTAGTTAGTGTTTAAAGGTAAATTCATGAAAATGAATTAAAAGATGGATACTTTATTAAACATGAATGAAACATGGGAAAAGTAAAAGAGAATGAAATTTTGTGGAAAGTTATTCGGGAGTTAAGTGGAATTTAGGTTTTGCATATGTGGGAAGGAGAAGAGGAAGTAAAATAGAAAAATGAGGAGGAAAGGGAGGAGAATGGTTGGGGGAAAGCTATTTCACCCGGTTTTCACATTATGCACACACAATTTTTTTTTTAAGGAACTAGAAGGATTGGAGCATTGACATTTTTGGAAATTTGATTGGATAAGTGTTTCATAGGAAATGGTTTTCTTTTGGTTCTCTTGTTTTGATTAGAAAATGAAAATTATGAGTTTTTGTTTTTGTGAATGAATTGCACAAAATTACACCTTTTTACGGGCTTGTGTTTTGCTAATAATTATGTAAATTATTACAACCTTTTGAGTATATATTTTGGGTTGTTATTCAGATCTGCTACGTTTTATTTTAAGGAAATAAATATCCATTATGATCCTGCACATTTTTATGATTTTTAAGAGGGAAGATGCCTAAATATGGGTATGCTCATTTTGATTTATGGTTTGTGTTTTTATGAAATTTATATCCGTTTCGCCAGATGCTTTTATGATTTTTAAGAAGGAAAAAACAAAAAAATATGTGTCTACTAATTTTAATTTATGGGCTATGTTTTTAATGAAATTTATACCCATTTTGGATTGCACATTTTAATAATTTTTAAGAGGGAAAATATCCAAAATTTGGGTCTACTCATTCGATTTTTGAAATGTGTTTTTATGAAATTTATACCAATTTTTATTGCATGTTTAATGATTTTTAAGAGGAAAATACCCAAAATTTGGAGTCTGCTCATTCGATTTCTGGTTGTGCTATGTTTTCATTCAATTCAAATTTTACCCTATTTCAAATCTATACTTTTGAAGTATTAATTTGTACAAAACATTTCTTTAAGAAAAAAAAATTCGGTCTTTACTCTCAGGTTAGTGTTTTATGTTAGAATATTATAGGAAATTCCCAATTCGAAATGCCCAATTCGAGTCTCAGTGCATTCATTAAAATATGCATGGATATGTGTTTTTACAAGAGGTTGATAGGATACTCCTTATGGGTCGACATAACTTATAATGCAAAGTGTGTTTTATTAAATTAAAATTGTTCTGGGACTACACTTTCAAAGATAATTTAGATGACATTAATAGTTGTTTTTGTGTTGATTATATTCCCATTATGGAAAAGTATATTTGCATACTTAATTAAATAAATTTTCTTTATCAGTTTGGTTGCATACCTATTTTGGGACAAAGATAAAACTGGTTTTTAAATTATTAAACTAATGCTAAACTTGCAAATGGAGAGGAAACAGTGACTGAAATATTTAGATAATGGAAATAAACCCATTATGGGTTGAGAATGGTTTATTGTTTTTAAAATAGTGAAAGGTAAATGTCTTATTGAAATAGTTGGTTACACTCGAATGGATGTTATAAAAATATAATTTCTTGAGCTATTACTAAACTTTACTACAATGCTTGATTGTTATCACAATTTTGATGATTTGGGCATGAGGTTAAAATATGATGTTATTGTGTTTTCATATGTAAAGTGAGACTTACATTATCATGCTCATAGTAAAGATATAAGAATGATAACATAAGTTCCCACCTTATTAAAACACATTAAAGACATGTGAATGTTACTAAAAATATAAATCAACATATGAAGGATTTTGGGAAAAAAAATATTGTTGTTTAATTGATGTTTTGTGCATTATTAAATGTGCTAAGAAATGTTACTAAAAATTAAATTGGAAATGAAATCCATAAGCATGTGTATGCATGCTAGTACATTATGAAAACCGTACAAGCATACATACATATGCTTATGGTGGTTTGTTTTCCTATGTTTAAAAGAATTTTGAAACATGGATAGATGGCTATTTTTCCTTTATGATTATGAAATCAAAAATATTGTAAATGCTAAGATGGAATGTTTCTTGATGAGGATTACTGTTCTTGAAAGTAGTGTACAAGATAGTTGTCTTGTGAAGGATGAAAAATATTTCTTGTTTGTGCAAACTATAATATTATCCTGGATTATCATATCTAGAAAACATTTTCCAGTAGTACGTATCTAGTTGTATACGTTATCGGTCACTTATACTTATTTTTACTAGTCAGAATCATTTGATGGTATTGGTTTCATGATCTAATGATGGGCTGTATTTTGGTTCTCAATTTATTATTCCTTATTAATATTTAATTATCTCAATCTACCTTCCTTGTGAAGTTTCGGGCCCCTCTCTCTTATGAGAGGTGTGCAAGGAACTAAAAGGTTACTTGTACGATGGAAAAGTGACAAGTGAGCGTGGGAATCTACAAGTAACTCTTCCTCGCACCCGACCTCCCGAGGTCGTGCCAAGATAGCCGGTGGGGATGGAATATGTATGGGATGCAGACAAACTAGTTAGGCAATCTAATGTCTTCAATACGCACTAGCGGAACTTGTGAATCTAAGGCAAAGAAGGCCCTCCTAACTTGAACTGGTGTGATAGATCGATCAAAAAGGATGACTGCTCGAAGGCTCCAATCAATATCAAGCTCTGGCATGATTCGATCTATGGGTTGTGGAATACGTGGAAAATGACCTGGGATAGTTTTGTGTATGTCTCTAGATAAGGTCATATGGTGGATGGTAAATATAGTCGACTCTATGGATGATTCTCTGGCCTAGTCCAAAACTCTCTAGCTTTGTTAGTTGTTGTATCTAGTAAGGATAATCTGTTCGATGATGATAGGTGGAAGTGGAGTGGATCTGAATACTAGTGTGCGTAGGCCAATGTCTATGTCCGATTGACTTTCGATTCATTGGGTTGCGGGATTTGTGGATCGCAACCGTAGACTCTTGTTTGTTGCGGTCCTGCTATGGTCATGCATAGAATTAGTTCCTAATCCCTAACACCCAGTAATCGTATGCTTTCTCAGCCTCTATATTCAAAACTAGTAGCTATGTGATCTTCTCAGAGTGCCTCACAGGTGTTCTTGCAACCTGAATTCTTAGGCTAGTATCTATGTCTGTGAGAATGTCTCCTGCATCTGGCTGTGGGACTAAAGGATCACAACCAAAGGTTTTTTCTCTTTCAAGCCCTTCTACAGTCATATGAATGTTACCTAGGGTAATCTGTAGTTTGGTTGATTCGACCAAAACGTGTGCGCTTGGTCGTCTTCTATGTTTAGCCCGCTCAACTGGGAATTGATTTGTTGCAAGCTTACCGTTGTTCGGAAGACTTGGATCCTAAGATTTTGATCTATATCAGTTATTGCTTTGTGATGAGATTGGGCTGAGGCACGATTGGCTCGAATACATATTCCCTGGGCTCTCTAGGTCCCGTAATTGTCATGCAAAAGCAACAATGTAAATTAACTACGACAAAGTGAAATTTAACTATTTTGATTATATCTATAGCATATATGATTTCTCTATTTTTGTGTTTTCTGATGAACTATATGAATTTAAGAAAGCAACTATTTAAAATATCTAGAATTGACAACTAAAATAACAACTTAAAACAAACAAAATAACCGAGTATAGCTATTTGTCTGTGCAATTTGTAGATCTACTCTAAACAATGAAATAATTGATCTAATCTATTTGCAAGACTCTCGATCCTACCTCAGAAGTGAGGAGTGAATCATAGTTTCTCAGAAACTATCAATCCCCACAACTTCCCTAGCAATATCGAAAGTAAAATTAACTGAAATAAAGTGATTGGCTACTTTATTTGATATGTTTCTAACTAGAACTTTGAAAGCTAGAACCTGGATTCTGCAGAACAGTGGCGAATCCGATGGTGTGTGTGATCTTGTCCCCTCAGTGTGATCTCCTCGTTCCTTCATGTTCACATGGATCCAGAAAAGCATGTAATGCTAGCATCAACAGAAGTAGATATTGGGACGTAGGCAGCTCAAGATACAGACTGAATACAATGCAAGTAGGAGAGGGATAGCGCAAGAGTACAGAGCTTGGCTTATGTAATTCCTAGCGGGATTTATTGCGAGTCATGCAACATGAAACGTCCAGAACCTGAAACTATCCTGTTTGAGGAGAAAAACCTATAACTTTAATGGCTTCCTATTGGTAAACAGACTATCTTATTCCAATGGATTGGATAAAATAACAACAGTACTTGCACAAGATGGATATGTGGCTTACTAACAGTAAAACAATGCTAACTAAGCATGCAATGAAAGAAACTAAGCATTCTAAGCAAAATGAAAACTAAATCTATTGCAAAGAGAAATCAGAGGCAAATTTTGAGGGGCCATTTGCTTGAGCACAAGCCATCTATTTATAGCATTTGCATTTACCCAAGGTAAAAACCAAATAGAACTCTTAAACTATAAACAATGGCAAAACATTATTCCAGGGAACCAGAATCATAAATGCAAGCTTATGGTGGTGAAAGAAAGCTGGTAAAATGTTGAAATTACGTGAGTCGTGTTAAAAGAGCTTTCTGGAAAACACGTAAAGGACCGCCACCCAGTCAGGGCGGCGGTTTCATCACTGAAGAGAAAAAGGCCAAGAAAAGAGAGGAAAAGGGAAAAACAAAGCACATGGGGGCTAAGCGGGGCATGCGGGATGTTAACGCACACTTGGAGATCTTTTCCGATCCCGAACACCTTGCGAGGAGACCTGTATCATCATTGGGGCACTGTCACGTTGTTTTGGCAGTACAGTACCTTACAATTTTGGGTACGTACAGTTACACACCTAGGAGGAATAACAATTTGATGATGATCTCACTATTATATTTACACATTTGAGATAGACATGTACACAGAACTTTCAAAAATAACAAAACATCATTTATTTTATTACTTGCAATAAGTTTGTAATTATACAAAGTTATACTTACATAAAGAGAAGTGGGTTGTCTCATACTTTGGGTATAAAATATGATGTAACTCTGATATTAATCATTGAATTATGAAGTAATTATTAATCAAAATTTGTAAGGAAAAATTATGGAATTAATGAATAATTTTAATGGCTTTCTATTAATCAACACTTTGTTGGAATTTTGGAAATATGATGACATGTTCGTAAACCTCAAAATTTATTAGAGGTATTTTCTATAATGCATAACAAGCTAATATTAAAGCATATAACTATGTCCCACTTTTTTGCATTTTTGTACCTTGAAAAAATATGTCCAATAACAAAAAAATGACCAAATACATATTAAATGACCAACCATTTTTTTAAGACCTTATAAGTACCAAGGTGTAGGGAATCCGTAATTTACCTAATTTTTAAAGTTTTTATATTATTTTTTAATATTTATTTACTAGTCGATTTTAAATTTTTTTAGCCAAAGCAAGTGGGATACACTTATATGCTTTGACAAAAAAATTATTTTTATTTAAGTTATTAAAAAAATATTTCCACTTTTTAGACTTTTGTTAATGAAGGTTACATTTTGGTATCAAAGAAAACTTTTATATAGGTTTTCTACACTCACACCTGTTGGTGTGTGTGACTGTCCAATCATCATCCACATCACCTAGGTGAGTCATCTCGCCTTGCGAGAGTCATAGGTCTTAGGAAGTCAAATGACAAGTGTCGATTCTCACAGAATCTAACATTGTCATTTGTGTCAATGCATCATAGGAGTTACATTCCTTATTTGGAATTGTAACTCCTCTTCTAGTGGCATCATATGCGTCGATCCAACGTCATATGCATCAGTGGCATCATTGAGTTATTTCCATGTTTAGGCATGGGGTTACACAAACACCCCTATTTGTACTTCCTATTTTTCGATCTATGAGTATGAGCAGACCCATTCTTCTTACTTGCAATCTTCTTTCCATTGTTTCGAATCTTGCGTATTGCGTTGGCTTGACGTTACCATCGGAGTGCAACTTCATTGTGGTGCATCACTTTTTGACATCGGTTCTCGTGAATCCCTCTTTCACACCCAATAAATTCACTATGGCAATAGCTTGAGAAATTCCAATAGGTATAATGGTTCACACAAGAACAAATGATGATTTGGGATCCAATAATGATTATGGAGACCAACAAGATAAATTAGATCAAATAATGGCTACCCTCTACGAGACATGGGATCGCATCACCGCCTTATAGAAAAGGTTTGGGAAGAACCCAATGAGGAAAAGAAATATGGTGAGGAGAAATAGGGTTTCAAAGAAGAAGAAGAAGAAGAAAGTCTAGAAACCAAGAAGGCAAAAATGGTGGTAGAACTATCAAGAGACATAAAGAGGATTAGTCCCCCTAAGTTTGATATAATCACTCTTGGAGATGGTGCTTTGAGTCTTGACTCATTGATATGGAGAAGTAATTCGAGATGAGGTATTTCTCTATAGAAACAAAATCACCGTGGGGATATTATCAATTATCTCGGAGAAGATTTTTCATGGTGGGATAGTAAAAAGATGGAGCTTGACATAGATATCACTATCATATCCTAGGAACATTTTAAGGGTATTTTTCACCAACGATGGTTATCGTAACTATATTATGATCAAAAGATGATAGATTTCTAAGGGTTGCATCAAAAATAAATGTCGGTGACTCAATATTGGTATAAGTTCACTCGACTTAGAAAATATGTACCTCAATACCAAAAAGATGAGAAATTAAGAACTCAAAAAATTATGCTAGGACTAAATCCCACCATTGGTGGAGAGGTGGATGTTCATGGACCCATCACTATGGATGCCATATTTGAAAAGGAAATCAAGAAGTAAAAATGTAAGCGGTATAATCTTTTAGGGAAGTGTTGTCATGCAAATGTGCAACAGGAAAATTGATAATTTTTGGGCATGAAAATGATACCCATGTGCTAAAATTTTCAATTCCTACCCTTTTGAGTCTCCTCGGGTGTACTAGGTCATTCCAATGACCTCCTAGATGATGTTAACTCAGTACCCTAGGTGATTTAGGAAAGTCAAGTCAACCCCCTTTAGGTGATTTTAGGAGTTCTTGATAAATTTTATTTCTGGGTAGTGTTGGGAAGGGCTACCACTCACCTTCCCAAGAATGATGAAATCCCGTGGAGTGGAATGGAGGAGCCAAATACAAAACTGAGATTAATTTTAGGTATAGTAACATCATGAAATTTATTTTGGAATATTCATGTAGGATTTGAAGGAGTTGGGGCAGTTTGATCAAAAACAGGGTTTATAGGCCTAGGTAGTGCATAGGGTCAAAAGGGCTACTGAACTTCAGGAAGTGATTCCAGGGATTCCAGATGGAGTTAGGAGAAATAAAATATATCCAAAAATGGAATACAATTACCTAAAATATGGTGAAATCATATTTTTCACAACACCTTGGTGCAATAGGTCCGCAGGTAGTTTTTCTCATACATAGGTAAGGGACCAAATCCAAAATCAACTTTTTCAGGGATTAAATGGAGGAATAAAGATCTGATACCACCGCCTTTGGATTCACAAGGAAATTTTAAGTCAATTTAATCTAACATTTTACCAAAAATTCCATTGGGAGCTCAAGATATTGCCATTTCAAGTTGTCCTCAAGGTAAGCTTCTCTGAGCTATTCAATTTTCATTGAGGACACGTGTTAGCTCCTGGAGCCAGAGAAATTTCATGTCCCTTTCATCTCTAAATATGAGGGAAATGAGGGACATAAAAAATTCACCCATCCCCAATAATCCCCCAGTCACCCATGGAACCTCTCGAATTACCATTCAACCCTCGGAGTGCTTTGCCGGATGTGATCCATTCACCATCCATATTGTGACAAGTATCACACACCAGAACGACATGCAAATTGATGAAATTAATGTACCTCTGTGATGAGAGAAATGAGGTACATAATAACGAGCCCATCCCCAAGAAGCCTTTAGGTCATCCATGTGACCCCCTTTAGTGTAATTTCTCAGCCCCCAGGAGCTAGTGAAGCCAAATGAACAACCGTCGGATTTCCGCCAAGTGTCGCATGGAGGTGCAACATGAAATGTGATTCCCCTTTCATAACTTAATTCTTAAGGGAAATCAGGGACAAAAAATTGTGCCCAACCTCAACTAAAAAAATTGAATTTTTTTCTAACTCTTTCTTTAACGCTTCTTGTTGTTTCTCACTATCGGAAGAAAAGTTACAAAAACACCCATCCATCATTGTTGCTCCAAACCAGATCTAACATGGAAAATAAACCCTCCAATCGATGAAAAACATAGGATTCAGAGGTAATATTTATCAAAAGAGATCAATGATATAAGAATAGAAGGAGAAGAATGAAGAAATTAACCCGTTGAAACCTCTACTTTGTCAAAAATTTGAATTTTGAAAATCTCCCAAACTGGTGATTGGGTAAGTCTAAAATTTCGAGGGGCGATATTGGAAAAAAAAACCCATATCAAATTTTTTTTTCCACCATGATATGACCAAAGGAAGCTAACTTTCTAAAAATAACAGGTCTTCTGCGTGAGGGAGTGCTATTTTGGGTAAGTCTCCAACTAAAGAAGGCTGCGAAAGAGACGGTGAACACAAGCAATATCACAAGAAAAAATCATTGAAATGATACACTCGACTGTAGTTGATAGTTACTAAAAATAGTAAGTGGTCCCATGAACACCTTCTAAAAATAACAAACTGATCCAGAAGGTGAGGGGAACACGGCGATAAGGAGGAAGTCGAGTTGTAACTTCCAATTGTGTATCGGAGGAGCTGATTTTTCATACTTACTAAAAATAGTAAGTCATCTCACTAGCACTTACTAAAAATAGTAAGTCATTCCAGAGGATGATTTTCACAAGAGGAGAACTCGAGAGTTGAGCATCCATATTGGCATTTGTAGTCGAGTTTGGAGAAGAATTTTCACACTTACTAAAAATAGTAAGTTACATTTTCAGAAATAGTAAGTGTTAAGAGATGGCGGGACTCAAGTTTATAAAATGGGCATTGTCACTAAATATTGCCTTCACCAAGATTTAATGCCCATTTATTCAATGTGTTATCGTGCAATAAGTCATAACATTTTCACAAGAAGTATCTTTGGCATCTTTCATAGATCTTTCAGAACTCATCTTGAGAGACCTTGGCAGTGTCTCTTGACACTCACTACATGGTTCGGGTCACAAGTTGAAAGTTGTGGGCATCAGCGGAACAGTTCATTCAGCCTAGCAGGCCGCTTTTGAAATGCTATCTCTTCTAAGGGAATCTTCATGAGTCATGTTTGTGGTCATCGGTAGAACCATCAACAATGTTTTAAAAACTCTTTCCAAAGCATTCGTGAGCCAATTTGAAGGAGTTTTGTAGGGTGTAAAGTGTTTGAAGATCCATAATTTCACCACATTGGAGCTTTCCATAAACAAGGATTATCTGAATTCATCAAGAGAGACATCCTCTCTTCTTCTCTCTTCTCTTTCTCCCCCCCAAATTTCTCTCTTTTCAAGTTTTCTAATTCTTTGTTGTGGTTTTCACTTTTCTATATGCCTTTAAGTCATCTAAAGGCAACCTTAGACACATAATGTAAATTAAGTCACCTTGATTTTATAAAAGGGGACTTAATAGTTGGTAGGAATGTGAATAGTCTAAAGTTAGAAATAAGGCATATGGAGGGTCATCAGGAAGATGAAGAGTTGCTCCTCATTGAAAGGGGTTCTAATTCTAAGATTCTTCTAGCTGGTTGTATTCTTGTAAGTTCATAAGTGAGATATTTCTTACTTGTGAGTGAATAGAGTTAGCCATTTTTCCTTTCAAATTTCTTCATTTCTCCACTATGTACAACTTTTGTTTGAGAAATCAATACAATAAGAAGGAGTTTCTAGCTTTCTTTGACTAAGGTATTTCTTGATACTTTGTGATCATAAATTCTATTTGGCCTTGTTGCTACTTACATAGTTGTTTCCTCTTGATTTTAATGCATGTGATGAAACTTCTAACTAGTTTTTGTAAGCATCTGATTTCCTACTTGCAACATTAGTTTCCCCCTACTTCATATTCTCACTCCCTTTCCCGCTCTCTTGAAAAATTCCTCTCCAAAGAAGAAATTGATAGCTTTTCTATAGGGTCATTGGAGTGCCCCTGTTAGATCCTCGGATGAAAGGTCACCAGGAAAATCCACCTTTTTACTCATGCATGCATATACAACATCTATACCAGTTAAGTAGAGGGACGTAGATTCCCGCAGTGTTGGCAAGAAATCCACCAACTTGTCTCTCAAATCTTTTCTCACCAAAAGTTTTTGGCGCCCACCATGGGGTAGACTTGGCAACATCTGCACCCAAAATACGACCACAAGGTCAAAAATACAAAATAAAATAAAATATCTAAAAACCAAAAAAATAAAAAAGGAGTTGATGAAAGCCCATTGCCGAAAAGAGCACTTTGTTGATTCTTGCACATGACCTTTCACATTCCCACTGCAAGAGTTTCCAAAATCTAGATGAAGGAAGATATACCAGGTTGAGCAGGTTGAGAGGTGTTGTTGATTCCAATTTCGAGGCTTTGGAAAATTAGTAAGAACGAATAAGAGATAATCCATACTTCTTCTCTCAAGCCTCCTCTCCATCCGTGTTTTTGAGCGCTTCACCCGAAATCCCATTCAAACACATGTTGATACTCCCCCAATAAATTCTCCCATATTTCAACCACCATTGAATATTGAATTCCCTAGTGAGGAGGAAGAAGAACGAAAATAAGAAGTATAAAAATAATTTGGAGAATAAACAATGGTAGATGAAGCAAAAAGACCTCAACCCATTGTTCCATGGGGAAGAAATACATGCCTACTTTCTCTTGAACTCCCTCTTCACAATATATTGACATATTACCGCAAGAAATTTCCCAACTTCAAAGGTGATGGAACAAAACTACCTGAAGAACACATATCATCCTTTACCACATCATGTGGGATTCTTTGTGTCCAACATAAAGATGTCGTTGTAAGATTGTTTGTGGAGTCTCTCCAGAAAAAGCTACAAGAATGGTTCTACCTCCTTCCTACCCGATCCATCACTTGTTGGAATGAAATCAAAAGCAAGTTCAAGGAGAGATTCAAATCTACTGAGTACTGTCAAGATCTCCTTGTTTAATTGGCACAAATGAAGAAAGGAGAAAATGAAATTATGAGAGACTTTGTTGCTCATTTCTACTAGTTGATTCATAGGATATTGGAAGAGGATTCACCATCTGAAAATAATGTCAAGAGATTATTCATTAATTCTCAATCACCGGAGGTAGGATTTTTCCTATGAATATTTCAACCAAGGAATATTGCAAAAGCACAAAGAATGGCCATCAAACTTGATGATGATCTCATCCTCTCTAGAAAGATCAAGAATCCCTTGAATGGAAAGGCCCAACATCCTAGACATGAGAGAACATTTTTTCAAAAGATGGAAAACAAAATATCATCACTAAAGAGGGAAAATTTTGAACGATTATCTCCTCGAAGCAACAACAAAAATCAGATTACAGGATTACCTCAAAGGCTTTCCTTGTAGGCACCGCTACCAATCAGTAAAGTTGTATGATTCAAGAAAATGAAGAAAATATTGAACAAGAAAGTGAAGGTGGTGATTTTCTATAAGTTGATGAACTTGATAATGATATACAAATCATATTTTGTGAGTATTATAGATGTGATGAAGATGATCCATAGGGATCTAGAGAAACACACCACTTCATCAGTTACATCAGCACCAAGAAGAAGAAACAAGAAAAGTGAAAGAAATGAGGTAAATGACGGTTTTGTATAGAACCACCGCTTTTTGTAGAGCAGTGGTTTTAGAACCACCGCCCAACCAAGGTGGAAATCCTAAGACCACTAGTCTGCATAGGGTGGTGGTCCTAACACTTTCAAATAGAAAAGAAGAATGGAATGCGAGTGGACGCATTCTTGAAGCTCCCAGCCATGTCTCTTACCTTCCATGCCCTTTCACATCTTCCACTGCATGGGAGGACATAGGAAGGCCTGTAAATACATGGAAGAAGCAAGAGAATAGACATTTGAAGGTGAATCAGAATTTAATGAGAGCAGTGAACAAGATCTTCAGTGCTGGAATGGAAATGTAGGAGCAAGGTGTAGAAACAGAGCAAGCAAGTAATTGGAAAGAAGGTTTACATTTTTGCTTCTTTTCATACTTATTGTAATCTATAATTGTCTATGTTAGACCAATAAAAGTGGGAAGAAAGAGCATTTTCCCTTCCCGACTGGTTTTCCTCCTTGGAGGTTTCCAGGATAAAAATTGTTGGTGTTGAAGTTTGAATTATTTTCCTTCTCTGTAATTTCCTTTCTATAGCACTAGATAATCAGTCATGAAGCTCTAATATTTAAGAAAATCTATCATTTTCCAGAGTTGAAAGTAGAACAACATAGTTGTGTGATTCATAGAGTTCCAAAGTAGAAGTTTACGGATCATTTTGGTATTAGAGCTGATTATATATCTAGGGCTGTGGTATTCAAATATTTATTGTGATTTTTATGACGGTGATAAGGTCCAAAGGTGAAGAATTTTTACCTTGTGAGCCATACATTTCTTCAAAGAAGTGGAAACAATGAATTCAAGTTAAAATGGAGGAAGAGAACTTGGTCGATAGAGTTGAGATGCTAGAGACCATGATGGATAGATTGTATAGAAAACAAGAAGAGCTTTCAAATCAGAGAAGATGGCTTCGGATAAAAAGGTTCCATGGACTCGGTGGTTCGAGCACTAGCCAAAAATTCAGTATTGGAAAGAGCCACAAAGAGGGAAAATGGGAAGAGTATGAAGAGACACCAATTGCGAGCAAAGGTAAAATTTGCACATACACCTTTTAAAGTTGAAATGAAAGTGGAAATAAAGAATTTTGAAGGACAAGTAGATGTGGAATTACTGGCTAAATGTCTAAAATAGTTGGAAGTCTATTTTAGTGTGCATAATGTCACTGAGGCACAAAGGGTCACCTTTGCATGTCTGAAAATGGAAGGTCATGCTTTGGTTTAGTGGGAAACCCATCTAACCACTTGTGAGAAGAAGAAATTTCCTATTACCAAGATTTTGGAAGGGTTTTAAAGAGTTAATTAGATCTAACTTCTATCCAATTGGCCATAAGACTGACATGATGATTAAGTGGAAGTACTTTAGATAGGGCAGTGGTCAAAGCGTGCAAGATTACACTACGGAATTTCGAAGACAAGCCATGTTGTTTAATATGGACTTGGAGGATGAGGACATTCTGACCAAGTATTTGGGAGGACTTGACACTCACCTTCAAAGGAAGGTAATCTCCATGAAGCCCAAGGATCTCAATGAAGCTTGTGTATAAGCATACTACATTGATGATGAGAAGAAACAAGGAGAAATAGAGCCAAAGGGAGACTAGTCAACAGAACATCAGGAAAAAGAACATGGGAAGACAAGTAGCAGAGGTAAATAGAAAGGTAAACATGTCGCTACTACTTTTCATACTTGTAAAGATGCTAAGAATTTCTGTAATAATTTTGATGTAAATGGACATACTGATGCCACATGTTAGAAGTTGCATCCGAATTACACTCAAAGAATCGAACCAAGGATTCCAAGAAATCCATGGTCACTGTGAAGACAGAAAGAGAAGTGGAGATTGAGGATGATTAAAATGTAGATGAGAGGTTAGGATGCATGGGCACTAACATGTATGGGGCAACAGAAGAAGAAGATATGAGTAAGCTATTTCAAATCATAATGCAAATCAAGAAGACTAAGGTAAATGCTTTAGTAGATTCTGGTTCTTAGTCAAATTTGATTTCTGATACGGTTGTAGAATAGCTTGGCCTAGAGACTTACGCGTATCCACATCCATACCCATTGGGATGGGTGAAGAAGGGTGTATAAATACAAGTTACAAGGAAGTGTAAGTTTTAGTTTGGGATAAATACCCAATACATAGATGTATTAGAGGTTGATATTATTCCACTTGATGCATTTGACGTTGTCTTCAGAAGTCCTTACTTGTATGCTAGGGATGCTTTGTGTTCACAAGGAGGGAGAACCCGCAGATGGATCAAGGATGGAGTCAATTTTAACATCCAGGCACACCAGAGAAAATCAAATAAGGCTATGGTAAGTGCCAACCAAGCACCAAGACTTATTCAGAAAATCATCAGTTTTGTTTGCTTTCATTGGAAGAAAAGAAAAATGGACGTGAGAGCATGGATATTTCTGACCAAAGGATGGAGAATTTGGATAACACTTGTTAGTTTTTGTAGAAGAAGACACCATAGGAACTTCTCACTCAAGGAGAAAAACAAACTTCTGCTATGCAGTCACCATATCTACCTACATATTCACTGGACCTGACCATGGGGCAGCAAGAAGAAGAGGAGATACAAGAAACGATGGTGACTATAGCAACAACGTACTTGGAGAGGATTTGGAAAATCCATCTCAAGGGACAAAGACAAGAAAGGACTAAACCACTACAATATGGGACCTTCGCCATACTTGAGTAGGTTGGAGAAGAAACCTTTAGGCCATACTTCATGCAGATGCACGCGATAGTGAGTTGCAAGAGCTTGCACCCACTAATGCCATCTATGCATGACAAAGAAGGAAAGATACATAATTTACCTTCCAAAGAGGATTGTACTCGAGGCATCTCAGAGGAGGATGTAACACTAGAAACCAGAGATCCATAGGAGTCTTGGCAGGTTGGATGAGAGAAGACACCAAGGTAGACCCAGTGGTACTCGAATGAGCACGAGAGGAAGTTGATTCCTCTACCACTCCACCACTAAGATTTTGTGGGACCAAAAGCCTCCTAAGTAGGGGAGGTATGATCCATAGGGATCTAGAAAAACACACCACTTCATCAGTTACATTAGCACCAAGAAGAAGAAATAGGAAAAGTGAAAGAAATGAGGTAAACAGAGGTTCTAAACAGAACCACCACTTTGTGCAGAGCGGCGGTTTCAGAAATGCCGCTCTATAAGGCGGTGGTCCTGAGACCGCCGATCTACACAGGCGGCGGTCTTGACACTTTCAAACAGAAAAGAAGAATGGAATGCGAGTGGACGCATTCTTGAAGTGCCCAGCCATGTCTCTTCCCTTCCATGCCCTTTCACATCCTCCAGTGCACGGGAGGACATGGGAAGGCCTATAAATACATGGAAGGAGCAAGAGAATAGACATTTGAAGGTGAATCAGAATTTAATGAGAGTAGTGAGCAAGATCTTCAGTCTTGGAATGGAATTGTAGGAGCAAGGTGTAGAAATAGAGCAAGCAAGTAATTGGAGAGAAGGTTTACACTTTGTTGCTTCTTTTCATACTTATTGTAATCTGTAATTGTCTATGTTAGACCAATAAAAGTGGGAAGAAAGAGCAGTTGCCCTTCCCGACTGGTTTTCCTCCTTGGAGGTTTCCAGGATAAAAATTGTTGGTGTTGAAGTTTGAATTATTTTCCTTCTCTGCAATTTCCTTTCTATAACACTAGATAATCAGTCACGAAGCTCTAATATTTAAGCAAATATGTCATTTTCCAAAGTTGAAAGTAGAATAACATAGTTGTGTGATTTGTAGAGTTCCAAAGTATAATTTTACGAATCGAAAGAAGATGCACCTAGTTTCTCATGCACGATATTCACTCGTTCTCATTATGTAAAGTTAGTCTCTTCCACCACTGCTGCAAAAAAAAAGACTAAAGATTCTCTTCCGAAAACTCCAAAAAACAAAATAATTAGTTGAGGGTATCTGCTTCCACCTTGCATGGAGTCCTCATTGGAGAAACCCAATCATGTAGCAAGCACAAGGTCACCCACTATTCCAAGTAAGTCTTCCAATGTTTCTTCCAATTCTAAATCAAGATATACTCCTATAAAATCTAGTTCTTCAAAGGTTCCTAATGTAACTTTTAAAATAGCCTATGTTCCCCAAATATCTACCCCTACTTCTAAACCTATCCCAACTCCAAAAGCAGTCCCTTCATCCCCCTTGTCCGCATCTTCTCCTTTTGACTTCATAGAATATGCTAACAAATCCAAAGTGTAAATTACTGAAACTAAATATTTTCGGACTCACCCCGAACAATTTGAGAGATTCATTTAATATATTAGGAGTGGTAGTTTGACACCCAATCTGCAACTCCTAGTTCTAAAGGAATACTACCAAACCCACCTACACCTCCATCACAGAACATGATTTCTTTGAGTGCATCCAAGACCGATAAGGTTAAACCTTTCTATGTCTCCCTTCTCATTGGAGAATATGTATTGAACAACTGCATAATAGATCTTGGTGCCTTCAAAATGTAATACCTATAAAGGTCACCAAGGCTCTCAAACTCACCATGACTCCTCCTGGTGGCTCTTATTACTCCTTGAGTCAAAATAGGTCCCACTTTTAGGGAAGGTCAAAGATGCACATGTGGCTCTTTCCAATTTCTAGACAAGAAGGTTTCAATGATGATCTTGGTAGCAGATGTTCTAGCCTTGTTTGGAATGTTGCTAATTAGAAATTTTTACCGACATATGGGAGGTGAAATCCAGATGATCTGGTCTTCCAAAACCATGGTTAAGGAGACATGGAAAGATTGCTTCCAGAGAAGAAAATGAGGTACACAGTGCAAAAAGTAGGAAATCCTAAAGCTAACATTTTGTACCAAGATAGCAGGAGGATGAATATTTTCATAACGATTGAAGAAGAAGAGGATATTCCCATTTTTATAGGACCAAACATTCCTTCCGAAAGGAGTATGGATCTTGAAGAAGCATTGAGGAACTTTGAGTTCCAAGAGGATATACCTAATTTTCGGATGATGCGAGTCAGGAAGAAGAGGAAATAGTTCTTGATGGTTTACAAATGGAGAAACCCGTTTATAAACTTATCCATGAGGAGGAGATGTTCTCATTCCCATTTGGAGATGAATATGATCTCAATCATGCCATCAATAGAGGGACACAACCAGCTTGTGATGAGTGAACGAAAGGTTCGAAATAACAATTTGTGTAAGATCTCTTAAAAACTTCAAGAGACATAAGATCCCGAACTCGAGTCATGAACTCCTGATGCAAGCCATTAATCTACAAGACAAATGTGAATCTAATTTGGAAGCCTCAACCAGTGTGAATATTGGCCATGTTGAAATAAATCAAGATGATAAATCTGATGTTTCTCCCGAGATAATAGTTGATGGATACAATGATGAAATGGAGGTATTTTCTTTCCCATTTGAAGAAGAAGAATCTTTCCATGATGAAAAATTTGAAATAGAGGTGGTTGAAGTCATCAAAGGAAAATATCCCCTTGACAAAGAAGTAGTGAAATGTAATAAGCTTTAGGAAATGAATTAATCCCTCCAGATAGTTTTCTTGAGCTTCAAAATGAAGATTCTTCAAGGACGTACAAAGATGAACCGCATGAAGCAACAAAGTATAACTCCGTGTAAGAAATCCTAGATGCGGTAGAAATTACGGAAGACCTTGAGCTAATTCTTGATCTCTTAGCTCGTGTCATGGCTATATAGGAAAAGTATGAGGTTACTTTTGATCCTCCATTCAATCTTCAAGCACCTCATAATGGAGTAGAGATAAAGGATGAATCTAAGGTTTATCATGTAGAATATGTCAATGAGCATAGACCTAGGAAATAAAGTAACTTAGAATATTCAAGAAATTTGAATGAAACAAATCCTCGGGGCAGCGAAGAGATGCTCAATGAAGAATTAGCTATGTGGATAAACACGGAATGAAACTGACACTATGAAAATAATTTCAAAGAGGACGAAGTGAATGGAATTTCTAAGCAAAGTCCTGAGCATCAAGAATCTCATGTAGACTCACTCCTACCAAGTACACAAAAATTCATCAAAGCGGTAGCTTTCATAAATGATTAAGGAGATGAGGATAATTTCTCGAACCAGTCCAATGGCTTTGCGAAAAAACATCACTCAGTGTTTCCCACTCAGGGGTAACCTCTAAGAAGATGAAAAGTGCTTTAGTGAAAGTGGGTCATCCCCCGCCTTGTACTATAGGTGATTTAGGTGTGTTTCCCTTTTTTGTGTGTCTTTCCTTTCCGTGTGTGTTGTGTGTTTCCTTTCGTCGTTTTTGGTGTGTGTGTTCTTCTTGTTATCTCTCTCTTGTCGATGTACATGACTCTGTAGGGCCCAATGGATAAGGCACTGGTCAATATATACTAAAGTTGAGATTCTAGGATTCTTCATGTCATGTCTTCGTTGCACTCATTCTATACCATGTCCCCAAGCTAGAGCTAGTTATTGTCATGTAAATGTGCAACAAGAAAATTGACAATTTTCGAGCATGACAACAATACCCATGTGCTAAAATTTTCAAGTCTTACCCTTTCGAGGCACCCCAAGTATACTCAAATCCAGGTCCTAATGACCTCCCAAATGATGTTAACTTAGTCCCCTAGGTGATTCAGAAAGTCAAGACAACCCAAGGTGATTTTAGGAGTTCTTGATAAATGCTATTTCTGGACAAAGGTGTTGGGAAGGGCTACCACTGGCCTTCCCAAGACCGATGCAATCCCCTAGAGCGGAATGGAGGATCAAAATCCAACATGGAGGTGAATTGAAGGTCTAGTAACATCATGAAATTTATTTTGGAATATTTAGGAAGGATTCAAAGGAGTTGGGCGGTTTGATCAAAAACAATGTTCACGAGCCTACTAGGTAGTGCCCATGGCCAAAAGAGCTAATAAACTTTGGGAAGTCATTCCAGGAGCTCACGAATGGAGTTACGATAAAAATAATATATATTCAGAAATATAATTCAAATCCATACAATATTTTGCAATCATATTTTTCACAAAACCTTGGCGTAATAGGTGTGTAGGTAGTTTTTCTCATGCACACATAAGGGACTAGATAAAAAATCCACATTTTAGGGTGTAAATGGAGGGGAAAATATCTAATACCCACACAATTGGATTCAAAATGCCATTTTAATTCAATTTCATATACAATTTCACCAAAAACATTCATTGAGAGCTCAAGATATTGCCATTTCAAGTTAACCTTAAGGAAAGCTTCTCATAGTTAGTCAATTTTTAGTGCTCCAAGGACACATGTCGATCCATGACCACTGGCGTAATTTCATGTCCCTTTAATCCCTCAAGTTGAGGGAAATGAGGAAAAAAATTTCTCTCAGTCCCCACAATCCCTCTGGTCACACATGGAACCTCTCGGATTGGTAGTTCAGCCCTTAGGTGCTTGCCAGAGCTCATCTCTTCACTGTCCAGATCATGACAAGTGTCAACACCAGGAACGTTATGAAAATTGATGAACCTAAATTACCTTTATGGTGAGGGACATAAAAATTATCCCAACCCTAATAAGCCTTCAGGTCATCCATGTGACCCTCTCTAATGCAGTTTGTTAGCCTCCAAGAGCTAGTGGAGCCAAATGGACAGTCGACATATTTCCGCCAAGTGTCATATGGAGGTACGACGTGAAATTTGATATCCATTTTTTTCCTTAATTATTAAGGGACATCAAAGACACAACATTTTTCCCAACCCTAACTCCAAAATTTGAAAAACTTTCTATTTCTTTGTCGCTTCTCATTGCTTTCCATACTGAAGAAAAGTTGCAGAAAACACCCAGTCCACCATTGCTGCTCCAAACCAGCTCTACCATGGAAAATAAACCCTCAAATCCATGAAAATTCATAGGTTTCAGAGGTAATATTGATCAAAAGATCTCAAGGATCGAAGAATAGAAGGAGAAGAATGAAGAAATTCACCTAGAAACCTCCATTGTCATGAGACAAAGATTTGGACATATCTTACAAACCGGTGCATGAAACGAAGAACCATTTGCTGATGTTTTCTTCACTCTTGAAGGCCATAAAAACCTCAGCTTCAAATCCTCCTTTTTCAGCATGAACCACTCACAATGAAGAAACCTCCCTTCCGGCTCTACGAAGAAAAAAATATGATTTCCGTCAAACCAATAATCGGTTTGAAGAAAAATTCCACCGGTGGAATAAGAAGAAAAAACCCACATTTTTTTCACAAAAGGAGAAGAAAACTAGACCTACAACTATCAAGCTCCTTTCATGGCTGCCATGTCTAAAGCTTCCGCCAGGTCAAAATTTGAATTTTTAAAATCTCCTAAACTGGTGATCAAGTAAGTCTAAAATTTCAGAGGGTGATATTGGGAAAAAACACATATCGGAAAACTTTATTCTACCATGATTTGACCACCGGAATCTCACTTTCTAAAAATACCAGGTCTTCTACATAAGGTACTCCTATTTTGTGTAATTCTCCAATTGAAGAAGCTGCAAAGAAAGAGACAAGTGAACACATAAGCGGTATCACAAGAAAAAATGATCAAAATGTTCATCTCGGCTGTAGTTGATACTTAATAAAAATATTAAGTGGTCCCATGAACACCCACTAAAAATATCAAACTCGCTCGAAGGGGAACATAGGGAGAAGGAAGAATTTGAGTTGCAACTTCCAATTGCGGATTAGAGGAGCTGATTTTTCATACTTACTAAAAATAGTGAGTCATCTCACTCATACTTACTAAAAATAGTAAGTCATTCCAGAGGGTTATTTTCACAATAGGAGCATTTTGAGAGTTGAGCATCCAAATTGGCAACTGTAGTTGGAGTTTAGAGAATAATTTTCACACTTACTAAAAATTGTAAGTTACTTTTTCCTAAAATAGTAAGTGTCAAGAGACGGTGGAACTCAAGTTTATAAAATGGGCATTGTCACTAAATATTGCCTTCATTAAGATTCAATGCCCACATATTCAATGAGTTATCTGCGTAAGTGAGTCGTAACATTTTCACAAGAAGTATCTTTTGCATCTTTCACGAATCTTTCAGAACTCATCTCAGGAGACCCTGGAAGTGTCTCTTGACACTCACTACATGGTTAAGGTCACAAGTTGAAAGTTATGGGCATCGACATAATAGTTCATTCAAATTAGTAGGGCCGGTTTTGAACTCATATCTCTTCTCGAGGGAATCTTCATGAGTCACATTTGTTGTCATCGATGAGAACCATTCAAGAGTGCTTTTAAAAACTCTTTCCAAAGCATCCGTGAGCCAATTTGAAGGATTTTTGTAGGGTAAAAAGAGTTTGAAGATCCATAATTTCACCACATTGGAGCTTTCCATCAACAAATATCATCTGACTTCATTAGGAGCGACATCCTCTTCTTCTCTCTCTCTTCTCTTTCTTCCCCCAACTTTCTCTCTCTTTAAGTGTTCTAATTCTTCATTGGGGTTTGTAATTTTTGATATGCCTTTAAGTCATCTAAAGGTGACCTTAGACACATAATGTAAATTAAGGTAAATTAAGTCACCTTGATTTTATAAAAGGGGACTTAATATTTGGTAGGAATGTGAATAGTCTAAATTCATAAATAAGGCATATGGAGGGTCATCAAGAAGATGAAGAGTTGCTCCTCATTCTATAAATTGTAATGAGCTCCTCATTCAAAGGGGTTCTAATTCTAAGATTCTTCTAGCTGGTTGTATTCTTGTAAGTTCATGAGAGATATTTTTCTTACTTGTGAGTGAAAAGAGTTAGCCATTTTTCTTTTCAAATTTCTTCATTTCTCCACTATGTACAACTTTTATTTGAGCAATCAATATAAGAAGAAGGAGTTTCTAGATTTCTTTGACTAAGGTATTTCTTGATACTTTGTGATCATAAATTCTATTTAGTCTTGTTGCTTCTTGCAGAGTTGTTTCCTGTTGATTTTAATGCAGGTGATGAAACTTCTAACTAGTGTTTGTAAGCATCTTATTTCCTACTTGCAGCATTAGTTTCCCCTACTTCATATTCCCACTCCCTTTCTCACTCTCTTGACAAAGTCTTCCCTAGCAAGAAATTGCTAGCTTTGCTGCAGGGTCATTGGAGTGCCCTTATTGGATCCCCGAATGAAAGGCCACTAGGAAAATCCACATTTTTACTCATGCATGCATATACGACAGTTGAACCAATTAATTAGAGTGACTTAGATTCCCGATCCTTGGCAAGAAATCCACTAATTTGTCTCTGAAAATGTTTCTCACTAACATGAAGAAAATAAGAAAATTAAATTTTCATCCACACCTCTATAGACACCAAGAAGCCTTGGTGGAAAAAGGGCAACGAGAAAGGAAAACCAGTTCTAAAAGGTTCCGATAAATTAACCAGGAAAAAATTCCAATAAAATAAATGTCAATTATGATTTCAAGGAAATAAAGATAGAGAGAAAAGGACTCATTGGAGGATGTGACAACTATGCCAATAAGCTGTCCAAGGTTAACTAAAACAAAATTATAATGATAAAGAACCATTCCCGATAAAAGGGGGCATTTCAACAAAGGATACATGTAGTGGTGAATAAACACTAAGAAGAACATCAAGTTATGTTAGTGGAAGCTTTGGGTATGTTGTTTGATTTTCCTATAACTATTTTGATAGATATTGGTGTTAAACATATTTTAATTCACAAATATTTTTATTTAAACTACCTAGGATAAAAGGATATAGCGCAAAAATCATGGGTTGTTTAATATGAAAATAAGGTAGAGTATTTGGTTAATCCGTGTCTCTTTGAGGAAGAGCTAAAGCTACTAGAATTTACTACTGAAGTAAAATTATATGTAGCACCTTTAGGATCATATGATGTTATCCTAGGTGTAAGATGGTTAGCTCAACATAGGGCTAAGGTAGATTATTTTGCAAAGATAGTATAATGCTTGGATGATAATGGGAATTCTACAATGATTCAAGGAATAAAGAGAGAAATTAGTTTGAGACAGATATCAACTATGTAGCTCAAGAAGGCCAAGAGAAAGGGGTGCATTCTTTATGCTGTAAAGATATCATACATGGTAGAAGAAAAGGATCCCATGATGGAGGAATATCCATTTTTGTGGGACTATCAAGATGTATTTCTGAAGAATTACTTGGACTGCCACCTAAAAGAGAATTTGATTTCTTTATCAATGTATTAATTGGAACATAACTTATTTCTAAAGCACCTTATTGGATGAATAATATTGAGAAAATGGAGCTCAAATATTAGTTGCATGAATTAATGGAAAAGGGGTTAATACGTCCTAGTGTTTCTCCTTGGGGAGAACCTATAATATCCATGAAGAAGAAGGATGGTACTTTAAGATTATGTGTGGATTATAGGTTTCTAAATAAAGCTACAATCAAGAACAGTACTTTGCTTCATACTAATGATATTTTTTCAAATGAGAGGGGAATTTTTTTTTCTGCAAGATGGATCTTCGGAAGGTTATCATCAACTTAGAATCAAGGAGGAATATATTCATAAAACAACATTTATAACCCAAAGATGGAAACTCGAGTTCATGGTTTTATTGTTTGGGTTGACCAATGCACCTCTCATTTTCATGAATTTAATGAACAACATGTTCCATGATTATCTTGAAAAAAAAATTCTTTTTTCCTCAATGATAGCTTGATATATTATAGGAATGAAAAGGAACACCATCGCCATTTGAACTTAGTTTTGAAAATGTTGTGACAACACAAGCTTTATGTGAAGTTGTTAAAGTGTACTTTCTTTGTAAAAGAAGTACAATATCTAGGTCATATCATCTCAACTAATATAATAGCAGATTGGCCCAACAAATATTAAAACCTTTATGGCATGGTTGGCTCCAAATAACATCCACAAAGTAAGGAGATTTGTGGGATTGGTAGGGTACTACGGGAAATATGTACTTGGATTCTCTAAGATTTCCAACCCTATTACCTCACTGCAAAAGACTAGGAGTAACAAATTTGAGTGGACCAAGAAATGTGAGAAATATTTCCAAGTGCTCAAGGATAAGTTAACAATGACACCAATTCATCAAATTACTGACCCTAATGGAAATTTCATCGTAATGAAAAATGCTTTTGGGAATGGTTACAGTGGAGTACTCATGCAAGATGGGCAAGTAGTTGCCTATGAATCCTACAAACTCAAGCCACATGAACAAAATTATGCTCTGCATGATTTAGAATTAGATATTATAGTCCATGCATTACAAGTATGGAGGCATTTCCTCTTGGGTAAACCCTTTGATCTAAATATTGATCATTTGGGGTTGAAGTATATCTTTACTCAATCGAGCCTAATTTTTAGGACATGGAGATAGGTAGAATTCCTTGCAAATACGAATTTGATATTGGTTATATAAAAGGGAAATAAAATAGGGTGGTTGATGCTCTTATCCAACATAGGTATTTAGCTACATTGATCTCTCTTAGATCAAATTTCAAGAAAGAAGTTCTCAAATAGTTTCCTACAGATTCATTTTATCTGCAAGTCAAGGAGGCACTAGCAGAAAATCCTCTAGATCATAGATATGATGGTTACACTTTTGAGGAGGATGGATTGCTTTGATATTCTGAAAAAAATTGTGACAAAGGAAAAAATTGAGAGAGAAGGTTCTCAAGGAGTTTCATAATACTCTATATTCGGGCATCTAGAAGTAACTCATATGAACATTGATTTGAAAACTCATTACTTCTATAATGGTAAAAAGATATAATAGAATTTGTATCGATATGTTTGGAGTGTCGGTGAGTCAAGGACGATCATGTTCATCCAACAAGATTGTTGTATCCCCATGATATACCATTGTGGAAGTGACAAGTTATTAGTATGGAATTTGTGCAAGGATTGCCATTGTCCAAAAATAAACATGATATGATTCTAGTCATGGTGGATAAGTTGACCAAGGTATCCCACTTCATATGTAAAAAAATTGAAGGATGGTTCACCTACTCTTGCAAAGAGGTTTGTGCATGAAATATTCATATTACATGGGATACCAGAGATGATAATTTCATATAGAGATCCTTGCATGACATATAGGTTTTGGAAGATTCTTTATGTAGCCTTAAAAATGAAGTTGAAATTCAATTCTTCTTACCACTTGAAGACTGATGGGTAGAGTGAGAGGGTCAATCAGGTCCTTGAGGAAATGCTTAGGAAGTATTGCATGGATTAGAAATACAAGTGGTAAGATTACCTTCGTTTAGTAGAATTTTCTTATAATAATACATATCATTATAATATGAAAATGACACCATTTGAGGCTCTATTTGGGAGAAGGTGTAGGACCCCAATCAACTAGGATAGGGATGGAGATAGAGAATTAGTAGGACTCGACATGTTAGTAGAGATGGAAGATCATATTAAGCTAATCAAGAAAAGGTTCGAGGAAGCCATTGATAGACAAAAAGTTTATGTTGATAAGAAATGAACCGAAAGGAAATTCTCTATTAGGGACAAGGTTTTTCTCCGTGTTAAACTAAAAAGAGTTCCATTAAATTTGGGAAATCTGCTAAGTTAGCACCTGGATATGTTGGACCTTTCGAAGTCCTAGAAGGAATAAATCCAGTGGCTTATAGGATGGTCTTACAACTAGAATTTTCCCGATTACATAATGTATTCCATATATCATTGCTTAAGAAATGTGAAGGATATTTAACTCATGTATTAGATTGGAAATATCCATGAGTTCAAGAAAGCAAGGGTGGTGATCATAGAGTAATCCAAATATTGGACATGCAAACACTTATCCTGTGTAAGAATGAAGTAAGATAATGTAAGGTCCAATGGGATCAATACAACAAAGAAAGTGCCACTTGGGAAAACCTGGAGGAAATTAGAGATATTTTTCACATTTGTTTGAGTGAGAAAATGTTAAAATGTTGAATTCTATGATTGTAATAAATGGCCTTTTGAAAGCCATATAATACTTACTAATTTTTGATGATAATATTTATTTTATCTTGTTGGTTGCATACATCACGGTGGTATAATAAAATAAAGACAGTTAGAGTCTATTAATTTTAAAATTAAAACTAAACTATATATGGTAGTTATGATAAATATGAAGGGAATTCAACATATCCACTTGGCACTCTTGTTACTTTTTGGATAATTTTTATTGTGGTTTGGTTTCTTTTCGGATATTTTGGTGTTGTAGTCCCTCGTTTTTTCTCTTTGCTTTTAAAGAAAAATTATTATTGAAGAAATTTGAATATGAAAAAATATGAAAATAGGAAAAGAATGCAAGTTTTCACAATTGATTATAGTTGATATCATATTTTGATGTATTCATTAGGATGATAATTTTTTTAGGAAGGGAAGGATATAACATCCTTCATTTTTGGATTTAAAAATTTGATACTTGGTTAATCTGGGTAATTAAAATGGCATGCTTAATTTAGAAATTCAACTGTTATAATCAGTTTTATATGATGAAATTGACATTTTTATTATCATCGTCTGGAATTTTGATGATATGGACTACCAACCCTTTTGTTAATGTGAGGTGAATGCATGATTAGGTACACCCTTGTTAAAAAGGAGAGGAAAGGCATCATTGGGGAGAGGTTAGCAAATCATGATAACAAACTTGAAACTACAAAGGTAATTGAGAACTAGCACACACCACGGGAGGGGGGTAACATTTAATTACTTATGTGATGTGTGAATTATTTATGTTATATTTTATTATGTATATCTGTTGATATCACTAGATAATGATCGAGATCACACCAATGTGGCTAAACATCACCAATATAACCCAATCATCGTACATTGCTATTTAACGATGTTGCGAGTAATTATTTTATTCCTTTTTATAAGCAATTATAATAATTAAATATGAGTTGGAAAATATAACAAAGCAGATGGAGCATGTTGTTGTGTGTTATGATCATTTGGTTTTAATGATGGATGGTTGGCAATTAAATTGTTCATCTTTGATCTCGTTGACTTTGTGGTATAGAGAGAAAATAGGGTCTAACATGACATTGAGTTTTGTTTTGCCAAGGGGCATGTGAGATAAGTTATGATTATAAATTTTAATTTAATCCTAGTAAGATTATGATTTAAATACATAATGTTGATCACTTAGCATTAAATAAAACTTAGCCTTAATGCTAAGAAAATGGGAGATAAGCATTAGTTAAAGTTTTGCATTAAAATGAAACTTAGCTTTAATGCTAAGTAGATGGGAGATAAGTATTAGTTAGTGGTTAAAGGGAAATTCATGCAAATGAATTAAAAAATGGATATTTTATTAAACATGAGGGATACTTGGGAAAATTAAAAGAGAAGGAAATTTTGTGGAAATTTATTTAGGAGTTAAGTGGACTTTAGGTTTTGGATACGTGGGAATGAGAAGAGGGTGTAAAACAAAAACATGAGGAAAGGGAGGAGAAAAGGTTGGGGGAAGAAGTTATTTCACTTAGTTTTCACATTATGCACACACATGTTTATTTGTAACTAGAAGGATTGGAGCATTGGCATTTTGAGAAATATGATTAGATAAGTTTTTCAAAGAAAAGGGTTTTCTTCTGGTTCTCTTGTTTTGATTACATAATAAAAATTATGAGTAGTTTTTCTTGGTAAATTATGAAATTACATTCTTTTGTGGGATTTCTTTTTATAATAAATATGTAAATTACTACAACCTTCTGCAAGGTTGTTATTCTAAACTGCTATGTTTTATTTTAAGGAAATAAACATCCATTATGGGCCTGCATGTTTTTATGATTTTTAAGAGGAAAAATACCAAAAATGGGTCTTCTCATTCGATTTCCGGGCTACATTTTTTTATGAAATTTATACTTGTTTGGCCTACATACTTTTATGATTTTTAAGAGGAAAAATACACAAAATTTGGGTCTACTCATTCGATTTACAAATTTGTGTTTTATGAAATTTATACCCATTTTGGACTACATGTTTTTGTGATTTTTAAGAGGGAAAAATACCCAAAATTTGGGTATGTTCATTCGATTTCTAGGCTGCGTTTTAATGAAATTTATACCAATTTTGGATTGCATGTTTTATGATTTTTAAGAGGGAAAAACACCCAAAATCGGGTCTTCTCATTTTGTTTTACGGCTATGATATATTTGCATTCAAATTGACTTTTATCCTATTTCAAATCTATGCTTTTGAAGGATTAATTTTTGTGAAACATTTTTAAGAAAACATACTTTTCGGTCTTTCTAGGTTAGTGTTTGATGTTAGATAAATATAGGAAATACCTAATTAGGGTATGTGCGTTTGGTAAAATATAAAGGGATATTTTTGTTTACAAGAGGTCGATAGGATACTCTTTATGGGCCGACATAACTTATATGACAAAGTGTGTTTTATTAAATTAACACCATTTTGGGAATACACTTTTAGCATTATTTAGATGACATTCATGATTTTTTGGGCATATATTATTCCCATTATGGAAAATAATATTTGCACACTTTAATCAAATAAAACTTCTTTAGCGAGTTTGGTTACATACCTATTTTGGGACAATATAAAACTAGTTGTTTTAATTATTAAACTCATATTGAACTTGCAAAAGGAGAGGAAAAAATGTCTAATATAGTTAGAGAATGGAAATAAACCCGTTATGGGTTAAGAAATAGTTTAATGTTTAAAAAAATGAAAGATAAGTGACTAGTTGAAATAGGTGGTTACGCCAAATGATTGTTATAAAATATAATTTCTTGAGTTACTACTAAACTTTACCTTGCGGTAAATAAATTACAATGTTTGATTATTATCACTATTTTGATGATTTGGGCATGAGGTTAAAATATGATGTTATGATGTTTTCGTATGTAAAGTAAGATTTATGTTATCATGCTTGTAGAAAAGCTACAAGCATGATAACATAAGTCCCCACCTTATTAAAACACATTAAAGACATGTGAATGATAGTAAAAAGATAAACCAACATATGAAGGATTTTGAGGAAAACATATTGTTATTTAATTGTTGTTTTGTGCATTGTTAAATGTGCTAAGGAATGTTGTTAAAAATTAAACCAGAAATCAAATCCATAAACATGTGTATGCATGCTAATAAATTATGAACCCGTACACGTATACCTACATATGTTTATGGTGGGTTGGTTGCCTATGTTTAAAAAAATCTAGAAACATGGATAGTTGAATGTTTTTCCTTTATGACTATGAGTCAAAACATATTGTAAATACTAAGATGGATTGTGTCTTTATGAGTATTACTGCTATAGAAAGTGGTGTACGAGATAATTTGTTGTGAAGGATGAAAAATATTTATTGTTTGTGCAAACTATAAGATTATATTGCATTAGCATAGCTGGAAAACTTTGGCCAAAGTAATGTATCTAGTTGTATGCATTGTCAGTTCACTTATCCTTATTCTTTACTAGTCAAGAATCATTTGATGGTATTGGTTTTATGATCTAATGATGGGTTGTATTTTTAGAATTTGGGTATATTACACATGGTTCTCAATTTATTATTCCTTGTTGATAGTTAATTATCTCAATTTGCCTTCCTCGTGAAGGTTTAGGCCCCTCTTGCTTACGAGAGGTGTGTGGTGGAACCGAAAGGTTTTTGGTATGAGTATCGCTCCAATGATTCTCTCCCTCTGTTATAGTTGCACATTTGAGATAGACATGTACACATGAACTTTTGGAAAGAATGAGTTATCGTTGCTTTTATTATTTGTACTAAGTTTATAATTATACAATGTTGTACTTGCTAGAGACAAGCATGTTGTCTCATACTTTGGATATAAAATATGATGTAACTCTAATAATTATAATCATTGACTTATGAACTAATTGTTTATCACACTTTGTACGGAAAATTTGTGGAATTAATGAATAAGTTTAATGGTATTCTATTGATCAACACTTGGTTAGAATTTTGGAAATATGGTGACATGTTAGTAAAACATCAAAATTGCTTAGAGGTATTTTTGTAATGCATAACAAACTACTATTTTTGTTCCTAATAAGTTATTGATAAAAAATCCACTTTTAGACTTGTTTTAACGAATGGTTGTTATATTTAAAATTTTATGCAACTTACTATTCCCACATATTACAATTAGAATTTTTTCTCATGGACTCTTGAGAATTGTGCATGATAAAATAGAAAAATGAAAAATTCCATACCAAGGATGAAAAAAGCAAAGTCAATAAGTAATTTTATGAACCTACTAGTTACTTTGAATTGTATGCTCACACATGGACACAAGACATGGGGTTTTGGCCACTTTTTCTTGTCATTTGTTAAACATGGAGAAAAATACATAGTCATGTCATTATCTTTGTGTCTCAGGAAGCTTGAAGAACCCGTAATTGATGAGTATGGAGATTTATTATATAGTTGTGGATCGTCCAAAAACTAGTACATGATACACTATTACAAAATGATGTGCATGAAAAATGTAAAGGGTACAAGGAAATATTTGACCATTCAAAATCAATTAGTGTTTCTAGTACAAATACTTCATTCAAAAATCAACCATTGATCCTCTACTTACAATTGGATAATGCTTTGAGTGATAACAAGAATCATACCTTATTTGCATTTGCATCAATGTTGACAGAAAAAAGGTATTCAACATTATGTATCTAATCTTCCTTCTAGTGGGACACACTCATGAGGATATAGATGGGACTTTTGGAATATTAGTAGCATCATTACATAAAGTAGACACATTTTCTTTGCCACATATCATGGAATCCTATAGAACATGCCAAGAAGGGTCAATTACATCCACTTATTACTTTCACAGGAAGTTTTCAACTTCAAGGAATTTGTGGATCCATTCTTGTTGGATGAAGACCATAAGATAGTGGGTATTAGTAAACCTAAGATGTTTAGATTTCATGTCGTGGATGGCATACCATTGATTAAGTATAAATAATTTGTGTTGGTCTCATCCAATCCAAATATTACATATAAAGGATAATAGCGAAGAAAAATTTCCGAAGGGAAATCTCCTTTGAGATTTCAAAGAATTCAAAGAAATGGAAGATTTGAAAAAAAGAATAAAATCATAAATTAAACATTTGGGGAAAATTTACACAACATGTGAATGTAGTGAATATTGGTTTCCAAAATAAATGTATTGGGAAAATGTTTTGCATGTTTTGGATAGATCATTTGTAAATTGTACCAGGAGATCAGATGGTTTTTTTGCCACAAATAGTATATAAGAAATACATACATGACCAAATAACAAGAGCCACACATATTCACAGAGAATGCTATATTAGTCGAAAGATATTTCAAGTAATACTAATATTTATGTTGGGCCTATTTGTGGAAGATCTAAACAAGAATTCAATCCATTGAAGGATGTATTAAAGGGACAAATTCTTCTTATACAACTAAGAAATGATAGTGAAAATATATGGATGGGGAGAGAATATGGGGATATTTCCCTTAAACGAGATGACAATAATATAAATAAAAGGTGAGAGTTTAATATTGAAACCTATAGGGAGAGTATAAGGTTCAATATTGTATTGGTATTGTTTAAGGCCAAATAAAACATGGACCATATCAGAAAGAAATTAAAGAAGATATTGATGTGGATAACATCATCTGGGCATGGAAACCTTTTTTTGGAAAATTAGCTTGAAGATACCCGATAAAGGACATGAGGCCATTAAATCATACCTTGAACTACTTGAATAGGGTAATGAATGTTAACTTGAAAAAATTATTAAAGATCATAAATTTGTATGTGAAATAATCTTGGCCGGAATGTAGTTTTTAAAATTACTCTAAATAATGCTCCAATAAAACTTTATAGTTGTTCTATATTATTTGATATTTAAATGGAAGATTGAGTGTAAAGTAAGGGATATTTTTCCATATAATTCTAGAAAACATCATTTCATTTATGGAAGTTGAATCTTATTAATGTCTTATTAATATAATTTCCACCATGTAATTAATTTAATTCGTAAAAAACATAATAATTCATTTATTATGCTAGTAAGTTTATAGGAACTGGTTGTGATGTACAAGGAATTGCGTATGATTTACTGAGGATTTTTTTCAATATTTCATGATTTTTTTAGGAATTGGCCATGATTTATGATTTCATTACAACCACAAAATTAAATTCTCTTTACCTAAAGTTATGTGCATAACCCATTAATTAAGCTTTGATACTAATAAACAAAGCCACGAAACTTATAATTCTAAAAACACCAATCGTGCTCTTACCATTGATGTATTAGACTTGGTGAATTGAACATTATTAAGTGTTCATAATGCACATGTTCCCCTCCATCTCAATCCTTCTATTAAAAATATTCCTAAGTTACTTGTTTAGAATGGGAAAATTCCCATTCTAAATTAACTTATTTTTAATTGTTCTAATAAATTTATAAAGTGCAAACCTTTCAAGTCTAGATACTTGACTATGTGGTAGCAACTTTGGTTTTATAGAGAATTGGTTATGGTTTATGATTTCATTACAACAACTAAATTATATGCTTTTAATCCCCTAATTCTTGAATTAAGAACTATAAAATTTATATGCATAATTACCCATTAATTAAGTTTTCATACTTGATAAACCTTAATAAATGAAGCCACAAAACCATTTTAATTATAAATATTCCTAAGTTACTTACATTTTGAATGGTAAAATTCCCATTTTCAATTAGCTTAGATAATATTGTTATAATATTATATCTATAAAGTGCAAACCTTTGAGGGTATAGTGGGATGACTTTGACAACAACTAAATTATATGCTTTGAATCCCTAATTATTGAATTAAGAACTACAAAATTTATATGCATAATTACCCATTAATTAAGTTTGATACTTGATAAACCTTAATAAATGAAGCCACAAAACATTTCAATTAAAAATATTCTTAAGTTACTTGTTTAGAATGGGAAAATTCCCATTTTAAATTATCTTAGATAATATTGTTATAATATTATCTCTATAAAGTGTAAACCTTTCAAGGGTATAGTGGGATGATTTTGTTGCTGATAAAAAGAGTTTTCTAATTACTTGTACATAGTGTAAATATTGGAATCCAATATTACACTACTTAAAAACCAATAATAACAATATTGGAATCTGATATCACACTAGATAAAAACCAATAATAGCAATTTTGGAATCTAATTTCAATAATTATAAAACCAGAAATGATGATACTATAAGTCCAAATTCTTGAACATATGTCCAAATTTAATGAAATGTTGGTTCCCCATGTTTCAAATCATCTTCTCAAGATCTAACATGAGTACTTACCTAATGAATATAATTATGAGTATGAATATTTCTCTTTTCTTTTGGAGAAGAGGACCTTCTTAATGATAGATGGATGGATATAAATGTACTTGAGTATCCCAAGGTTGATTCCACTAAAGAAAAATATATATCCATCATGGAAACGACTATTGTAGCTCAAAAATGTCACAAAGAGTGACGATCTCTATATTCTTTTTGCAACTTTTGGTTCATTCTCCTTTCAAAAGGAAAAAATATCATGTGGCTCATACCATAGTAAGCAACATATAGGTAATGAGCCAATGTATATGAAGAATAGAAATATGAAGTGACAAGGAAACATAGACCAGTAAGAACTTTGTGTTAGTCTTGAAAATCCCAAAATCTCTATCAAGAACCAATTCATGAAAACAATGGTCATAGAGATCATAATAAGACAAGAGTAAATGCCTATCAAAGAACACAATCCTAGTTTTAAACATGGCGAGCCTAATATGATAAAAAATAAATCTTGTAACAATGATAAAGTGGAAAATGGGAAATTATAAGCATGGGTGAAATTAAAATTGGATTAGTAGATGGAAATGGAATTTCATAACAAAAAATACAATGAACCATCTGGATGGATTTTTTGAATTGCAAGAGGATCCATGCGAGACTCTCTCGAGAAGAAGCATGTAGTATTACTTTTCTCGAGTATATGAAGACCTCTTGTAGCACATTTATTTCACAATAATTTGAGAAAGGGGTCTTATTTCATTGAACAAGATAATGTATTTGTAAATCTACATCATGTTTTCCTACTGCGTACAGGTAACATCTCAAATAGAACAAGCATTGTAGAAAAAAAGTGGGTTGTCTTAGGCATTGTACCATAGATGATTTGGATTTTCTTTTATCATGCGGTATATTTCCTTTCCCATTGTGTGGTATGTTTCCTTTCTTGTTTTGTGTGTTTTTCTTTCATGTTGTGTGTTCATCTCATTTCATTTAAATGTTATTTTAAGTTTGTTCTTCCCAATGGATAAGGTATTGGTCTACTTAAGGTTATGAGATTATAGTTTTCTTTCTTCCTTATTTAAGATTCACTCAAACCAATTCAATTCCAAAAGTATGATCCATATATTGGTATGTAAATATCAAGGAATTTTAATTGACAACCCCATGAAACATTTTTCATTTCTGAGAAATTTGGTCAAAATTTTCAAAATTGTCTATTTGTAAATATCAAATTGTGTGGAAGGTTTTAGAAGATCCGAGTGGTTTCAGATCCTAAATCAATCATCAAAAATGTCTCATAGTTTACTTCTTTTTAGAATAGTTTAGGGAATATTTTGGAATCTTTGGACTAGTTTTGGGAACACATTCACCTCTGACACTTTTTAAGGAAAAGGTGTTTTTGGTCCTTATAAAGGGGCCATCTTGTTTGAAACGGTTTTGGATCCTTAGGATGTTTGAGAAGACAAAACCATATTCATTGGAAATGTTTTGGAGTCTACTAGATGAAATTATATTCAAATAAATGTTTTGGAAGCATAAAAAAATCCCTATTAGACAATGAGGAACCTTAATCTTTATGAAAGAGAGAACTTGCACAAAAGGTTTAGAGAATCTCGGGTGGATTTATAAACCTAAAAAAGGTCAAAATTAAATCTCGTTGAGTAATCCTCAAGGTCCAAGTGTTGTTTTTATTCCCATTCATCTCAAGTTCCCATGACATCTCAGCTCATTGTTGTTCCTTCATACACCAAACAAGTAAGTTTTGTCAAAATTCAAACATAATTCATTTTCAAGAATTCTAAGTGGTGTTATTGCATTGTTTAGCTAGTTTCGATTCGAGATCATATATTATATCCACCCATAAATGTTAATTTTTGGTCTTGGACCCAAAAAGTGCTTTTCACATTCTAATTCTTCATTTTTATTAATGGTAAATAGTTTTGAAGGGACTATACTCTTTGTTACAAACATGGATCAACAACCGGATAAACATGAAAAAGTACCAAAAAGGATCTGAATCCGATATTACAATAAGTCCAACAAAGAGTCAAAAGAGATGTTACTAAGAAAAAGTAATACGAGGATAAAATTGTAACTAAACAACATAAAAACAACATACTATCAACAACAAAATAACAACATTCATAGGTAAATCCTCGTGCCCTCTATTCGGCCTCTGTTTGACCTCTCCCGGCCTTGTCCGCACCCTCGTGCCTCGCCGCCTCTCTGTTCACGCCCCTGTCCAGCCCTCGCGCCCTCGCACCCCCTATTCAAACGCGCACCCTCGCGCCATGCCCTTCCTAATGGTGTCTACGCGCGCCCTTGCTCTCGCTACACGCAAGCCTGCGAACCCTGTTGATCCACGAGTTTAGATTGGAGCTCTTCAGCCAGACGGTGGGGGCTCGAATCTAGCTTCAGGGGTTCCTTGGTCGTGGATCGACCTCGCCTTTACCAATCTGTTCGCTTGGACGGTCCTGTAAACCCTAGCCATATTCAATCACCATCTGGGGGTGTTCTGGGAAAGGCGAGGTTCGTGGTGAGTGGAACAGGAGATCTACCTGTTCTTCCATTGTTGGATAAAGAGTTTAGGCACGGATCTCTTGAAACCTCCTTCAAAGACGTCTTAAAAAGCAAGGAATCCTCCATGAAACCTGCAGACATCACCCCATGTATTACATTTGGGGAAGATGTCATTTCATCTGAGATCTACTACAAAGAGCATGCTCTGATTTGTAGATTTGGGGGTTTATGGCCCAGCCTTCCTGTTCTTCATGCGTGGATCTCCAAGCATTGGACTCCATCTTTAACTGGTAAGATAGAATTATATCCATGTGCTAAAGGCATTTTCATTATGGTTTTCTCTTCAATAGCTGATAAAGACATCATTGCTTCCAAGCTCTAGACCTACGAGTCAAAATATCTGATCATGAAACCTTGGTTCCCATCCTTTAACCCACACACAGAGTCATTCTCATGGAAACCTATTTGGATCAGGCTGCCCCATTTACCTCTCCAATTCTAGAGTCATGAATGTCTGACAACCATTGGCAATACCTTGGGTACTACACTCCACATTGATTCTCAAACAACTAATTACACCCATACTACCTATGCCCGGATCCTGGTGGAACTTGACACTGATAAAAATCTTCCTGCTACCATAGACCTTCGAGTGCAAAATAGAACTTGGTCACAAACTCTTGATTATGAAGGTCTACCTTTCCAATGTAGAAGGTGTTTTGGATTAGGACACACCTCTACTGCTTGTGGGATGGAAAAACGTCAACATGAGAAGCGCAACTGGTGGAAAGACGCACTCCTGGAGCACCTGATTTTTGTGGATAGAAAGGATCTTGAATCTAAAGCAGTAGATGAACCAGAGTCAACGAAAACCCCTTTATCTCGAAACTCAGATTGTTAGCAACATGAAAAATACACAAGTTGTTGAGGGCAGCATGGAAAATGATAAATATCTCTCTCAGGATAACAACATGGCTGTTCCAAATGGGACAAATGCAACTAAGGAAAATACTCCTCCTTTGTCTTCTTCTCCAACCGCGAAGGCTCCATCAGGGTGGGTTACGGTCAACAAAAAGAAAAAATCTACCACTCAAAGGGTAACTCAGAGATAAAAAGCGCCAGGTGTGGTGACATGCGTGGGGTCATTTACATTTAGCTATGAGATGACCTAGTTTCTTTCCTTTTCTGTACCCCAAATGTCCTTAGGGACTCCACTCAGCATAGTGATGCTTCTGACCTATTGATCAAGAAAATCACATATAGCTTTGAAGATGGCCATATTGTGATCGTGTCTATCCTTAGATTTCCCAAGTCTATTATCTAGGGAGTTCAATTTCTTGTATATTTCATCAGTTTGATTTGTCCCAATACCAGCATCCTCATTCATCTTTCTTTTCCCCTTTTGCTTATTTAATTGATGTAGATATTTTTTAATACTTTCCACCTCATTTTCTAGCATTTCCATTATGAGGAGAATATTTTCCTCTCTTGTTGAGTAACATTGTCTTGCCCTGCATTACTGATGTGTAAAATATTGTGAGCTATTTCCATATCCTTGTTGCTCCTAAGGACACAACCAGAGGGAGATGGGGCCACTTTAGAGAATGAAGGGTTCTTAGTCTTGACATTTCTGAGACTAGGAATGGTGGTCGGGTTAACAGTGGGAATATTGTGAATGGGAATGGGCGGGGCATCGGGGGTAGCAGGAATGGCAGGAAAATTGATGAGGAAATTCTGTGAAGGAGAAAGATGAGCCCCTGGTGGAGGGGAATGGCCCTAGTATGCTTTTGAAAGTCAAGAATGGAATGCTCCATTGAATTTAGGAGATAGTGTGGGAAGTAAACAACAAAATTTCTCCTAAAATGATTAAGAAATATCAAGTGTTTTGTGGGGACAATGATGTACCGACCTTCAAGGGAAATAAATTGAACCATCATTCTGGTAATTTCATCAAAGGGTTCTGTATGGAACTTACCTTAATGTTAGCCTAACAAAGAGGAGCTCCTCCCTTGTTTTAGCAAACTTCTTTGCTTCAACATTTTTGTCTACCCTTTTTTGAAAAAAAATTCCATCCAAAGCTAGACCCATAACCTCGCAATAAGCTCCTCATTCACCAACACTCTTTTCCTCCATACCTAACCTTCCTTTCTTTCCAATCTGTAGAAAAATGCACCAAAATGTTCTAGTCATGACCTTGGATTTTCTCAATAAAACTGGTGACACCCCCATTTGAAGATAATTCCACATCTCAAGCATTATCCTTCCAAGCGGGATCACAGTTGGGCTCTAACTGACATGGATCTCCCCCATTTTCCTTCCTCTATGATTTATGTGATTATCCTTCTTAAAACCACCATAAATAAGTTTTTTTGTCTTTCCTAGACCATTTTTTAATCATCCAACTGCAAGTCCGAGGAGCATGCAAATTTTGATGATTGTAAATATAATTACTCCTCTCACATGTGCTAACTTTATTTTCCATTAAATCCCATGAAATCTCATTAGTGATTCTACATAAGATGTAGATGCTCATATTTATCCTTGGTAATAGAATTATGTACTTCAATAGGGGTGTTTTTCTCATTATTCCAAGTGATGAAGTTATTATTGGTACCATAATTAGCTAAGGTGTCTACCACCCTATTTCCCTCTCTATATGTATGGCCAATTTTAATACTTTTGAAGGTATGGCATATATTAATAGATTCTTGAATGAAATATTTAATAGTCCAACTTGGAGGATGCATCTGATTAAGATGATTTATAACATTCAAGGAATCACCTTCAACAATAATGTTCTGAATGTTGCAATCCTTAGCAAGTCTTAGACCCCATAAAGCTGATAAAGCTTCAACATAGTGATTGGTCTTTGATTTCTCATTCTACCAACTAAAGCAGCAACTAAACAACCTTTATGATCCCAAATTATTCCTCCACTAGTAGTTGCCCTTGGGTTTCCCTTAGAGGCTCCATCAAAATTGAGTTTATACCAAGAATTAGGAGGAGGGATCCAATGAATTGAAGACCTGTCAATGGTTGGAGTTCTCCATTTTTAGACATTTTCAATGTCAATCTTCCAATTTGAAAGTATAAACTCTTCATCTTTAGGATATTTCTTGTTCTTGGGTGGTTTAAATCTTTCAATATTATCTTTAACTGCATTACCAATCTTAGTAAATCTTGTCTTGCATGTCTGTCTCTGTTTTTCTAAATATTATGTCATTTCTGTCTTTCCAAATCCTCCATATAATATGGGGCATAACTAGTTTCCATAATCTCCTAACAATACAAGTGCTTATAAGGAGGATCCCACTGTATCCAAGTTTGAAGAAATTCCTTTGGCACTGTCCAACAAACATTGAACTTTGAAAAAGCATAACTCCAGATCTTTGAAGCGAACTCACAATGTAAAAAAAGATGCTTGATGTCCTCAACCTCTTTTTTGCATAGGCAACACATGTTTGGCATTATAAAGCCTCTCTTGATTAGGTTGTCATTTGTGAGTATTCTTCCTCTGAGAACAAGCCAAAAAAATGAAATTTACTTTGGGAGTTAGTTCAGGCATCCAAATCCTACTCCATTTGAAATCACAATGGATGTTTTCAAAATAGGAATTATATCCTGATTTGACAATGTATTCTCCATCACATGAGTTGTTCAAAAAAGCTCATCCTTGACATCAATTTGATTCAGGGTATGTTATCCAGCTGCTCTTGAAGTGAGGAGATTATGAAATTTAGATCATTCCTCTCCACCTTAAGTTGCTTCCATATTTTTCTGTTACCCTCCATTTCAATGTAGTCTTTGACTTTAGTTCCATACTTGTGTTCTAAAATATCTTTGACAGAACCAAATTTATCATTTAAACTGAAGCTAGTCTAGTTATCACTCCAAAATTGAATATCCCTGCCATTTCCCACTTTCCATTTACAACCTTGTTTGATGAAATTCTTGATTTGTATCAAATTATTCCAAAAAATAGAACCTTGAGGTAGTTGACCATCATAAAGGAAAGAAGTTACTTTTTGCTTGAGCTAGATATTTGGCCTTAATTAAATCAATCCAAGGTTGCTCCTCAGTAAGCATTCTCCAACCCATTTTTGCAATTAAGGCCATATTCATTTTTCTGATATCCTTTATGCCTAGCCCACCTATTCTTTTAGGTGTACATACTTGATCCCATGCCACCAAGTGGTATCTGAATCTTTCCTCCATTCCCTGCCATAAAAGTGCTTTTGAATCCTTTCAATTTTGTCCCTAAAAACAACAGAATGTTGTATAGAGACATAATGTAAATAGGTAAATTTTGTAGAGTGCTTTTGATTAGAAGACATTTTCTAACACTAGATAGTATGGCCCCTTTCCATCCAGCCATTTTCTTTTGAAATCTTTCAAGTAAACCATTCCAAACTGTGGTAGAATTTTTTTGTTCCAAGAGGAAGACCTAGATATGTTGTGGGTAGAGAATTGATTTTGCACCCCAAAATTTGAGAATTTTTTTTGTCTTTCCAGTGGAGTATTAAAGAAGAAGATGGAACTCTTATCAAAATTTATCTCTTTCCCTGAGGCAACCTCATAAAATTTTAGAATAGACTTAATAGCCTTAGCTTCAAGGATAGAGGCCATCAAAAGTAGAATTGTGTCATCCACAAATTGTTGATGTGAAGTTGTTTGGTTTGTAGAAGTAGGCCTAATTCCTTTTAAAATCCCTTCATTAACAAATTTGGTAATGGATCTGCTAAGACTATCAGCCATTAGAATGAAGAGTAAAGGGGATATAGGATCACCCTGTCTTAATCCCCTACTGCTAGCAAAGAAGCCCACCAGCTCACCATTAACCACCATAGAAAATCTAGCTGTAGAAATGCAAGCCTTAATAATTTTTAAATTTATTATGAAAACCAAATTTAGCCATAAAACATTGTCAAGAAAATGCCAAGAGACTTTGTCAAATGCCTTGTTCATATCAAGTTTCATTACCATGCTAGATTTTTTGTTATTATCCATTGAATGAATGATCTCATGCACCATGATCACCCCATCTTGAATTATCCTCCCTTTTATGAATCCACTTTGTTGCTTTGAGATCATATTATCAAGAATAGTTTGGAGTCTTGTTGCAATAATCTTAGTAAAGATTCTATAAATAACATTAACCAAGACTAATGGGGCGAAGTCCTTAAAATCTTTAGCATCCATTTTTTTAGGAGCAAGCACAATGTGGGTGTTATTCAGCTCTTTTAGGAGATCACCTATTCTATAGAACTCATTCACTGCCCTTAATAAGTCATCTGAGCATATTTCCCAAAAATTTTGAAAAAAATTAGCAGAAAAACCATCAGGACCTGGTGCCTTATCCCCTTCAAGAGAAAAAAAACTTTTTGCAGCTCCTCCAAAGTGACTATTTTAGAAAGGTTTTGAATCTTTGCTCATCTATTCTGTCATTCGGAATGGCCTCTAAAAGAAAAGAGGTAGCCTCTTCATTATCCACACTATTCTCCTTGAGCATATTTTCATAAAATTTGAGAGCTTCACCTTTATATCCTTAGGATCTTTGATGACAATACCATTTCCTTTTGAAACTTCCATTATCCTATTGCAAGCTCTATGTTTCATAGTGGTCATATGAAAGAAATTTGTGTTTCTATCTCCCTCTTTCAGCCAAATTTCCTAGATTTAAGCCTCCAAAAATTTTCTTCCCTACTACAGACCGTATGCAACTCAGATAAAATATTTTTCCTCTATAATTGATCCTCCAATGACATGCCCTTTGCATTTATTTGAGATTCCATCTCTAGAGTTTTTCTTTAATTCCTTTTTCCTTTCAAATATATTTCCAAAAACTTCTTTATTCCAGATTCTAACTTGCTTTTTAACATTTTTTAATTTTTGAATTAATCTATATTGAGTAGTTCCTCCTCCATCCCAATTCCACCATTCTTTAATCCAATCAGAGATGTCATCATGATCCATCCACATATTTTAAAATTTAAATGAGAACTACGTTTGGTTTATCCCAATTGAAAATATTTAAAACAATCGATTATGATCGGATCCAATTCTTGGTAAAGAGGATAGATGAAAGTCTTGATGCAGAATCCAATTGGCAGAGATAAATGCTCTATCAAGTCTAACTTGAATCATGTCACTGCCCACTCTTTTGTTGTCCAAGTGAATTGATTACCATGAAGTTCCACATCCATGAGATTTGAGTCAGAGACAAAATCAACAAATTCATCCATGCCATTGGAATATCCAAAATTTCCCCCTTGATTTTCTCCAAGATTTAAAGGGGAGTTGAAGTCTCCCATAACAAGCCAATTGTCATTTTTATGATGACTTCTAAAGAGCTTTAAATCATTCCAAATCTTCCTTCTTCCATTTACAGTATTAGGTGCATAAATGTTTGAAAGGATCCAAGTAAAATTATTATCAATAGCATGAAACTTAACAACAAGATGGGTGTTGGTGTTAGAAATCACCATACCAGTAAGAAGATTTTTATCCCAGAAAATAGCCAAACCACCTGAAGCTCCCTGAGAATCAACAAACAATTTTTGAGTTATCCCATAAAATCTTTTACAATTTTCAAGGACATTTGATTTCATTTTAGTTTCCTGCAAAATCAAAATATTAGGTCTACTTGAAAGTCTTAACTCTTTAAGTATTCTTTGTTTAGAGCTCCCATTCAACCCTCTTATATTCCAAGAGATTATCTTCATCTAAATAATATGGGGGATGAATTTTCTAGATGGCTCAATTGAATTTGAGTTCCATCTGCAATATCTTTTTCTATTTTCTTTTTTCTGAGTTCCTTCTTTGAAGGTCTTCCTTTTTAGAACTACTTCCAAAATCTACTATCCTTCTAGTAGATGATCTAGTTGTTCTGGATGTTGAGGCTCCCCAGTTTCCTATTTTTTTATCATTATATAGCGTATCTCAGGATCTCCTCAAATCCTTTCATTCTTTTTTTTATTTAACCTCTATAAACCCATTGATCGAATCAGTATCACCATCAGAAAGTGTCTTTTCCAGGAATGGTGTAACTTCACCCTCCTCCTTTTCTCCTTATTCTTGATCCTTGTATGGTTGTGAAATTGTTGCTTTATTACTGAATTGAAGTTTCCCACCTTCAGGCGAGATATTTTCTGTCATAGAGAAGTTTTCCTCCATTAGGAGGTCTGGTTCCTTATTTTCTTTTTCCTCATGCAACTCTTCCTCTATGATATATAAGGGATCATTCTTACCCCTTTTGTCTCTTCTGTCACTGATTCATATCTGTTCTCATTTACTCGATCCATCATCCAAGCTGATCTTTCATGTTCAACATGCAATCTGTATCCTTGGAAATGAGATTAACTCTTACTATGTATCTTTTCATCAACCTCCATAATCACCTTCACAGGTGTTTCCACTGCTAGATCTCCTTTTGCACTTGGGAATTCTCCTACTGATTTTTATTGTTGGAGTTTTAGGGTGCTAGAGTTTCCTACAAACTAGAGGTTTCTTGATTGGAGTTCAGAACCCCTTTTTTCCTTTCTTATATTTCAGATCTGGCTGGTTTAGAGTAATCACTTCCATTTTTCTTTTCCCTTCTTTCAAAACCATCTGTTGGGATCCTAGGCTCATTCTCTTTCCTTATTTTAGGTGCCTCTTTAGATCCATCATTTACCATATCATTTTTACCCATCATATTCTCCTAAAGTAACCCTTCATCCTTGTGCTTGGCTAAGGTTGGGCATTTTCTGGTGAAGTGTCCTATTCTATGACATTTTTGCACCTCAAATGAAAAGTTTCATATTCAATCTTTTGTTGCCATGTACCAAATTTTGATTATAAAATGATATGCTCTCTAGAGTTCTTGTTCCATTTCAGAAGAAATGCAGAATCTTGCATAAGCAAGTCTGGATCTATTCCTCATTGGTCCATCAAGCCCAATCGGAGATCCAATAGATTTAGAAACATTTAACAAGATCTCATCATCCCAAAATTGAAGGGGTAGACTAGGAAGTCTACACCATACAGGTATAGTGTGTATATTCTCAGTATTGGGATCAAACCTTGGATACCATCTTTTCAAAAAAAGACCCATATTACCCATGCACTAGGGCCCTCCCAGAAGCACCGATTCCAAATCAATATGTTGGTTGAATTTAGCCAAGAAAAAAACCTCGTGACATGGTTGTAATATTTAGATCTCCCTTTGGTTGCCACTTTCTCGAGTCCATTTCCTAATAGCATCAATATTAGGTCTAGAGCCCAAAAACTTACCCATGAGTGTAAGATTCACTTTACCCAATGCTCGATACAGACATCCATCTAGCACACTGAGGTGGGTCACACCTTCCTTATCCTTCACGCTCGTGAATTGCACCTTTGTAGGTGATTGAGGACCCACATTATTTTCTGGAGGTTCTTTGAGAATATTATTCCAAGAAATAGGTGTGGATACCTTTTCTGTCTCAAACTGCATGATAAAATTTTCAGCCGTCTGATTCGAGTCAATAACTAGCCCTTTCTTTCACAGTTGATTTGGTGAGAAAACAAACATTTTGCAACTAGAACCACTAACACAACAATCAGTGTTCCTCCATCACTCTTCATCGCTCTCTGAAATTCACTCCAAATTCGAATTACGTATTAAGTTTTTGATGTCAACAACTTAAGTGACTCGGGTGCACTTATGGAGCATGGAGGCATTTTTTGAGGTGGAAAGAAATTTTTTTATTGTTTTTATGATACCCCTCCTCATAATTTATCATCATAGTTATTGGCCCACTCGACCCCATAAACTAACCAAAAATTAGAAGATTTGGATTGTGAAAGGTTAAAAGTGCGAATCCCAAATGCTTAGGAATATTTTAGAGCTCCTCCTTGCATTGGAATAGTTTTAAATGTTGCATGCACTTGATAAGTGTACCTCAATTTGATTGGAGTGCCCTTTAGGAGTGAAGAATGAAAATTGGGTGCATTTTCATGTTTGTTTGAGAAAACCACAACCCCGTCTCCACTTAAGTCATGTTTTGAATGTTATGTTTTTGTCAAAAACTACAACTCCAAAATATATAAAGTGTATGTTTTAAAATCCATGTAAAATCCATTTATCCTTCCATTTGGCCATAGAAACTAGTTGGATTCCCTAGTGTTTCCCAAACTAATTTTGCTCATATCTTGAGCTCTCATGGGAAAAAACCTTGAAATTTTACACACTTTCTCGCTATGAAATACCTTTAATATGATGTAAGACAAAAGTGATGTCGTAAGATATATTTTTCAATTTATCATTTCAAATTTTCTATTGGAGAAACCCTTGTTTATAATAGTTCTTCTAAAAACTCAAATGCTCATAACTTGCAAACCCCAAGGCCAAATCCCATGAAAATTTTCCCATGAGTTCTCCTTAAAAACACCTTCACATTGATCCATTTATATTTTTTGGAGTAATAGGATTAATTTTATGTGATTTGATCCATTTTTATTACAAACATTTTGAATAACTCATTGTGAAAACAAAACTTGTTATGCCACTTTCTATCATTTTTTACGAGAGAAATTTATGAAAATCGAGCATTTATCCCACATGGAACCATATTTCAAATGGATCAAGTATCATGTGTATTATATAATAAATTATCTCATAGTGATATAATTAATGTTCCAACTAAAAACCTCAATTTGTACCCAAAACAATGAACATTTTTTTACTTTTTCCCGGTGACTTAGTGAGCCAAATTTCCAAAAATTTGGAGAAAATGTTATTACTAACATCACCTTTTATTTGGAATGGAATGGAGGATAAATTCAAATATCACTTGGTTGCTTGGGACCAAGTTTGTACTCCCAAAAAAATTGGGGGCCTGGGTATAAAAGACATCAAAAAAATGAATGAGGCTCTAATTGCAAAAATGGGCTGGAGAATGCTCTCGGAGAAACAACCCTGGATTGAACTAATTAAGGCCAAATACCTTAATCAACAAGCAACCATCTCTTTTCTTCAGGAAGAGAACCTTCCTTATGGATCCATTTTTTGGAATAATTTAGTTCAGATCAGGAATTTCATCAAACATGGAAGCAAATGGAAAGTGGGGAATGACAGAGATATAAATTTTTGGGGGGATAACTAGTCTAACTGTAGTCTTATTGACATATTTGGAGTAGTCAGAGATAGCCTTGAACGTAAGTATGGTACTAGAATCATGGATTACATTGACAGGGATGGCAACAAGAAGAAATGGAAAAAACTCTCTGTGGACAAGGATGATTTGAACCACATGATGTCCTCTTTGCAAGAGCATTTGGACCTTATCCCCTTAAGTCAACTGGATGTTCAGGATGAATTGGTCTAGAACAACTCTATTGATGGAGATTACTCTGTTAAATCTGGATATAATTCTTTCTTTGAAACTGTTCAGAGTGAGTTCAACTGGAGCAGGATTTGGATGGCTGAGCTCACACCAAAATCAATTTTTTCTTTTGGCTTGCTCTCAGGGGAAGAATTCTCACCAATGACAACCTGATAAGAAAAGGTTTCATAATGCCAAATAGATGTCATCTTTGCAAAAAATAATCTGAGGATATCAGACACCTGTTAGTTCATTGTGAGTATGCCACTAAAATCTGGAGTGTTGCCTTTTCTAATTTCAAAGTTTCTGGGTTGTGCCAAAGGACTTCATCCAGTTTTGGACCCAATGGAATCCTCCTTTTAAACATTGTGTTGTGAGAAGACTCGGAAACTGGTAATGCCCCATATTATTTGGAGGATATGGAAAGATAGAAATGATGTCATTTTCAGAAACATTAAACAACAGTGCAAGTTCAGCTTTGTCAAGATTACTAATGTTGTCAAAGAGAACATTGAAAGATTCAAACCTCCCAAGAACAAGAATTATCCTAAGAATGAAGAGCATATTTTTTCCAACTGGAAAATTGATATTTAGAATAGCATCCGCTCCAACATTGACAGGTCTTTGATACATTGGAACCCTCCTGATCTCAACTGGCACAAGTTGAACTTTGATGGGGCTTCCAAGGGTAATCCTAGGATTACTACAGGGGGAGGAGTGATTCGAGATCATAGAGGCAGTATGATTGCTGCCTATGCTGGTAAAATGGGGATACAAACTAACCATTATGTTGAAGCCTTGGCTACTCTATGGGGGCTTAGAATTTCTCAGACACATAACATTCAAAATATTATTCTGGAAGGAGACTCACTAAATATCATTAATCATCTAAATCAATCTTCACCTCCAAGCTGGAATATCAAGGATTTCATCATGGAATCTATAAGCATTTGTCAAACCTTCAAAAATATCCGAATCAAGCACACATACCGAGAAGGAAATAAGGTTGCTGATGAATTGGCCAATTATGGCATAAATAATAATTTAATTATTTGGAATAATGTTAATCACATCCCTGAGAAGGTACAAAGCAACATTCAAGCGGAAATTTATGGGCACTCAAGTATGGAGTAAGGATAATGATTATTTGGAGTGGGCTTTAGAGGAGCTAAAAGATCACCCATGCGGGAAATATCAAATAACCTATGGCCACATTTACTTTCATCACTCCCAACATGTGTGCGGGATTCTTAATATTCAGGACAAACGAGAAAAACAACTGCATTTCATACAACAGTTTAAACAAGGGTTTTGAGGGAAAGAATTGCAAGCATTTCAGAGAGGAAAAAATGGGAGGAGCCCCATGCCAGGTTGAACCCAGTAGTGATCCGGAATGGAAGAGAAACAAGGAGTTGTGGAACCTCCTCAAGCAGGGCGGAATTACAAATTTCATTGATCGTATTCAAGGGCATGATCAGAGCATTTCAATCCAATTCGCTATGGATTGGAAGGATCAAAAAGTGGAGTATGGAGGGCATAAAATACCCATTAATGAAGAAATTATTGCCGAAGCTACTGGCCTGGAGATGGAAGGCCTCGTTTCTTCAGCAAGAGGATCGACAAAAAGGCTGAGGAGAAGAAGTTTGTTGCTGATAACGAGGAGTTGGTTTTTGTTACTTGAGTTTGCGGGTAAGTTCTATCCCATCGCCCTTTGATGAAATCACCCGTATGATGGTCTCAGTACATATCTTTGGAAGGGAGATATGTCACAGTCCCTACTAAACACCGGTATTCCTTAACCATTTCTATAGGAAAATCACTTGTCTGCTTCCCACATTATCTTTTGAACTCCCTCGAATGCTCCATCTTGGAGTTTCAGAAACATACCCATGCTACCCCCTATACATCAAGGACTTATTTTCTTGCTGCACAAGCTCTGTGTCACTAAATACCCTAGTCTCCCATCCTCCCCTAACATGGTTCCTCTCTTTCCCACCACCACTACCCCCACCCCCATTCCTTCCACCATGACCCCCACCCCCATCCCTTCCACCATGACCCCCACCCCCATCCCTTCCACCACGTCCAAGCCTAAAACTAGAAACCAGAAGAAGCCCAAATTGGGCACCCCTATTTCAGGGAGTCCTTCGCAGTAGTAAGGAAATGGAAGTTGCCCAAAATCTACTGCACATCAATAATGCAGGCCATGAAGAGGCCTTACAAAAATAAGGAAACAACACTCCCCAAGGTTAGAAGCCTTGGAGATTGATATGATGAATCTGAAAGAAGAAGTGTAGCATTTGGCCAAGCAAAAAGGTAAAAGGAAGATGGAAGATGATATTGAGATGGACAATAAACAAGTGGAGGACATCTACAAAAAGCTTAACTCCTTGGACAATCGGATGGGAAGAGAAAAGGATCGCCATGACCACAATATGGAAATTTTTAATGCTATCAGTTATTTTCTTGAACAATAGGTTCATAGCATCTCTATGTTTAGTGGGATCCTGGACACTCTGTGGGGAACGAACAAGGAGAGCAGTCAAACCATGGTGAAGCTGGATACTAAGGACCCTACTCACATGACAACGGTGGCTCTCTTTACCTCATTACAAACCATTAAAGCCAAAATTACTAGAGCTGCTAAGAAGTAAAGGAGGTTTTGTTGTAGATGTTGATCTTCATCGATCTTTTTGATGTTTTTTTCTGTTTTCTAGCTGCATGATTGCAACACTCGCACTATTTTTCCTTTTTTTGTAACTTTTTGGTTACGGTTGGATATAACACCTTTTCTGGATGGTGATCCTTTTTTGTGGAGCCTATTAATGCTATTTCTGGCTTTTAGGCCCTCTATGTAAACAGGGTATAGTCCCTTCAAAACTATTTACCATTAATAAAAAAACATCACCTTTTATTTGATCCATATATTTTGTAACGAGGTGGATTATTTTTATAGATATTCATGAATGGTTTTTTCACATTATTCTTCCCACTTATTATACTTTGCATTTTCCCATTGATCCCGAGGAGTGAATTATCTCAAATTGCAACATCACTTCTTCTCTCAAGAATATTTCAAACAAATCCATTCAAAAGTGATTTGGATTATTATTTAATTCATGATGACCACATACATAGTGTGGCCAAATAAATAGTTGAGGACCATTGGAAACACTTGAAAAGGAATAAAAACTCATTTGATAAGGTAGTCGAGAGCACAAAAGGATTATTGAACATGAAACATATAGATTAATCAATTGAATGATTCTTATGATGAAAACCATGTTTGTGGTGTATTATCAATATCCTTACCATCCTTTATTCAAGATAAATAGAAAGAAGTATTCATATTATTCATGAAGACATTTTCTATTCAATCATTGTTTGATTTCATCTTGTAAAAAATGTTTCCATTTAAAGGATATGTTATGTTGTTGCTGATAATTATAATAAATATTTCATATTATTGAATTCAAAAAAGCTCATGGTGTGATTTTTATTAGTGACTCTAAGACATGGGTAATGTGAGTTCATGCTTCTTGATGATTTCAAGGTAAGTGTTTTCTCATGTGGAAAATAAGATGTCATTCTCATGACAAAGAGTTGATTTACGTAACCTACCATAGCTTATAGAGTGAAGAGTTGGAAGAGAGATTTTGAGGCATGACCAAAGATGATGAGTCTAGATAATATGTTGATCATAATTTATAATTCCATTAAAATACATGCTTTGATCAAAGAAGCATCTAATAAATATTGTATTTAGTTGAAGCACTCATCACCATAATGAGGGAAGAGAAGAACTTCATCCTAGATCATCTTCTTTTGATCACATATTCTCTCTCTTATTCTCTCTCTCTCTAATATTATATTTCTCCATTGAGAAATAATTTTGGTAAAAGTTACTTAAATCGCTTAAAGTGTCTATTTCCTTGTTTAAATTTCAATTTTATTTTAAAATTCCTATGGAAATGTGAAGAGTCACTTGTTTTGTCTATAAATTGGAATGTTCTCTCCATTCCAAAGGATTGGTTTTTTCTCTCTCTAGCATGTTGTAATTCTTCTATTTATTACATATAATTTTTTTCCATTCTCATATTTCCACCTAATCGAGCACATGCTAGAATTTGTAAGAAGTTGAAGAACATTGTTCCTTCTTTGTGGGATGAATATATCTTAATAATGCTTTGTATTTATTTTGCATTATTCATTTCAATATATTGTTATCATGTTGTGTTGTGCTTTCCTATTTCCTTTAATTGAAACTAGAATCACCTTTGAGTTGTAGTTAATAAATTATGGTTTCAAATAATTAATGCAATTCCCCTTCTCATTTCTCTTTCCTCCCTTACCTACAAATTTCCCCCTCTCTAGTCTACCGTTGTGTTGTTGAAATATTTTTCAAGGAAAAAATTTGTCTTTATTCAATGCTCATGGATTGAATCCCTCCTTCAAGATGGCCGAATCCCATTTATTTAAATCAAGATTATATACTCTATTTTTAACTCTTGGGGATAGTCATAGACTGGTGAAAGCGCATAAACACCGTTGTTATAACCACAGTGCAAGTGAGAGATAAATAAAGGTATCGGTGGAGAGGAGTAAATTATGAGAGAAATAGTGGGAAATATGGAAACAGAGTTATGTTAATGGTAGTATTACAAATTCCATCAATAAATAACCCATAATACATCCAATTCAATTATAGGAAACAAGAAAATATCTACACATCTATGCAAGATCCATGAAATAACAATCAAAATCAACACAAAGTTTAATTGATAATTTCATTCCATGAGAGAAAATATAAATATTTTATTTCCTGTAATATATTGCAATACATTCATATGATTTTGAAGTTTGGAGTGGATGAAATAATAGAGAGTAACTGTAAAAAACAATTTGTTGAAGGAGATAAAAAAATTGATCCTTTAAAATGAGGAGAGAACCATAATATATAGCCTAGAGGCTTGTGACTCTTCACATTCCTACATGATTGTTCACCTTCTTTTCTAGAATAAGACACTTTTCCTTATTTTAAGAAAATTACTTTTACAAAAATGGAAAAGAGGTGACTTAAGTTACTTTTTTAGAAAGGTAATTTTCCCAATGAAGAATTAGAAAATACTTTAGATTTTTTTTGGGAAAAGTTGCTTGTTTCATGCAAGAATGAGAGAGAGGAGAAGATTATCAATCAATGGATGAAGCATGTGAATAATATCCCTTGATACAATGAATTAGAGAAGTACTACAGCCATCCATTTCTACATTATACATATACACTTACTTTGATGCTTATTTTCCATGAGGACATTAATGTTAGTGATAATGTCCAACCAGTGATCAGTGCACCTTAGATTATCTTACAATGTTTGATCCATTTAGAAATATTATTTGTTGCATCTTAAATATCTGATCTAATCTAATCCAATGTGGTTATGAGTTTATCTCCATATGATCATGGATTAGACAATTCACATTTTAGGATGGTTCTGAAGTGCTAACATATCTCATCAAGTGACATTGTCTATGAATGCAATGCGGGACATCTCATCTTAATAAAATGTTTGTTAATTTCCTATTTGATTTCATGGCCTCAAATTTGATGATATGAGAAATATTTAATGGCCTTAACTATATCTCTCATTTTCCACTTTATTTTTCTCACCCATGTGTGATAAAAATTATCTTCTTTACTCGAGTAATGAATTTGGATCAACCAGGCTCATTTCACGAAGGATTAACATCAGCTCGATCCAGTGGTTGGTATCCTTATTTACTATAGAGATAATGACATTTACCTTTTTAGTTGACAAGGTGGGGATATTTAATACCTTGATAACTTTTAGGATCATTGCATATCCTTTGTGAATGATAGATTCAATCTATAAATCTATCATTTTTCCAATTTTTCCAATGCATCTTCTTTTTTCATGATCACATAATTCTTGTGCCTTGGAATGTAGAGGAAGAGAATGGAAGAAGGAACTTGTACAATCTTATCTTATCAGGTCATAAAATTCCATGTGGTCCACATTGTTTTCCATAATGTCCTCAAACTCAAATAGTATAACCAAAATGGGCTCATATCTAGAATAGTGGAACCTCATTTTATGTTTTTTGTTGAAATAATTTGTTGGAGTGTACATTATTGGTTTCTACCAATGGTCACATGGCTAAGCCCCTCCTTGGGTATGAAAGGCTCCCATTATTGAATGTAAACTAACTAAAAACTATGGGGTGGCCATTAGGTCAAGGATTACATAGGAATACTCAACTAAACCTTTGGAAAAGTGCTTGTACAATTTATAAGGGAGGAATTTGATGTAAAGGAAGGTAAAGAGAAGTAGGATGAATAGAAATACAAGGTTAATGTCATGATTAGACTTACAAAATTCACATACATTTACCAGGATAGGTCCATATTCAATTAGAAGAACACAACAATGCAAGTAATCAACAAGAGTAATAAACCGAGAAACAAAGTTCTACAAATCCATTACTCAAGGACAAAAGTTCCTTCTTGGTTGCACAAGGTCACAATGCTTCCAAATTCTGAGAGTATAGAGGATAGAGGAATATAGACATGGAAATAGAGGAATATAAATATTTTATTGCTTCATATCATAGTGATACACATCCAAACAACTATCAATAATAAAGAGTTTCCAAACCCTTATAATGTAGAATAAATTCCAATTTATAACATTAAAAAATGTTTTTTCATCTCCCCACATGACTTTTCACCTTTCCTCATTACTTGTGACCTTTCATATTCCTAGGGAATAAAAGTGAAACATTTTATATTAATGAAAAATAACTCTTACAATGTCAAATTAAAGGTCACTTAAGTGAATAAGACAAAATCGTGAAAAGGTACACTCTTAACAGAGAATTAGGATATGGAGAGAGAAAATAAATAAGAGGAGAGAGAGGATTGATCAATCTAATGAATATGGATCCTCGACAATGAAGAAATTACCGAATTGAAGAACTGTGATTATAATCTCCTTCTTACGTGAGATATGGAAACATTCAGGCGTCAAATAAGTGTTCAAAAACATAGTTATGAGATTTGCACTGAGATGGGAACATTATGATAGTATTTGATCACAAGGTAGGAGTTTAGGATATGGATATCACTTTCTTACTCCTCTTGAGCATTAAAATTCACCTCCATGATCAACATATATCCTTTCTAAATAAAATTAAATCAATATGGTCAATGATTTTCTATTACTTACTAAAATACATCTTCATCTTACAGATAGAAGGATTGCTCCCTGAATGAAATTATTGTCCTATGACCACCCGTTGAACTTAAATAATGTGATTGCATATGCTTCATCCTAAGAGGTGTAAACACACTTTAAGGTGTTGAATGATTGTTTAAGAACACTTATAAGTGAATTACAACATGTGAAATTGAGATGATTTCCCATTCTTGCAAACATGTTATTCCTTTTGAACACAAAGTCGGAATAAAAAAATTGAGATCATCACCTCATTCTCTTTGGCTTCAAAATACAACTATGTGACAAATATATAGCCATTTAGATGGAGTCAACTATAGGATTCTCGGACATTATTTTCACTTGCTCCTTATTGAAATAGTTCCTTCTCAAGATACATGAATTACTCCTTGAGTGAAACGTGTTACTTTGACCTCATGTTGGTTCAATCTTATTCTTTTGTGAGATGAAGAACACTCAAAAGTCTTGAATGACTATTTAGAAACACTACTACGAAAACATACGTTATATTATGTGGAATTGTGACAACTTCATCCTCATGAAAACATGATGGTCCTGGGTATCTCGATAGCCTAAAGTTCAAGTGTTGATCTTTTGTACACACTAGTTCATTCTAACATGTTACATGCGATGGAATGATTCATATGATGTCGAGTTGGAACATCGTGACCATCACTTTACTCCTCATGACTTCTTGGAGCTTCACAATTCACCTTAGTGAAAAATTTATCTCCTTCTTAGATGAAATAAACCTTAGGAGACCTCAGGTATATTATAATTCACAAGTTCCTTATTGAAATATCTTCTACTATAAATGAGGAAAGTAGAAACTCTACATTCATCATCGACTCATCGAACACATTTTCATGCCCGATTCGAGGGGATAATTGAGAATTGGGGCTTAATTTCATAGAACCTATTTGATATCATTTTATTTTCATGATCTACATCACTTTAAACATGTTGACCCCATTGAACCTCACAATTCACCTTTGTAAAAACTATCAGAATGATTCAACCATTGTGATTCCTTTATGTGATAATTAGGATGAGTTTAATCATCCAACTTCCTGCATTAAAGTGTGTCATACAAAATTCACCTCCGGATAGATGTTTTGGGTGCTTGAAAGGAGTTTATCTATTTTTAGTACCATGAGACCACTTCCCGATCTAACGATTGTGGAAAAATCCATTGAGATAAGTAGAATGTGAGTTGATATGAAACTTACTATATTTAGACATATGGAGCCTTACACGATTATTATATCTAGACAGAGGTCTTTAGGATGTTGGATTGCAATGAAATTGGTCTCAAAAATTTGGGTTTTGCATTAGGACCTTCTGTTGTAGTTTTGAGGTTTTCTTCCATTGAAACTCCATAGATATGAAAAGGTATCTTCACAAGATGTAAATTTTAAATTTCATAGAGCATTAATTTCAATTCTCTTATAACCAACTTGAAGGTGTTTTTGAGAGGAATGCACTGACAGAGTTTGATGGAAATAATGTGCATCATTTCAAACATATGATGATTTTTTAGTTTTTGGAGTTTCATGTTTTTTGAAAACTACAACAACATACATGTGTAACCATGGAGGTTTTGGAGGGAATAACACAAAATTTGAAAGTATGAAAATGACTAAGTATGTGAGGTGAGAGAGTTAGTCATTTTTCTTGCAAGTTTTAACTCCGAGTTTGATGATGGAGCTGAACCGGGGTTCGAGTGTGGTTAATCTTGAGTTGCACCATGTAAGAGGGAAAAAGGGGGACACAAGGGAAACCAAAGTGTTTTTTTCCCAAATGGTGACAAGTGCCATCATGGGACACTTGAGAGTGAGGTTTCTTGCTTGGGAGAATGGAGGATTGTTTTGGGGGAAAAATTGTATGATTTTGACTCCAAATCACCTTTATAGATCATTACGTCCATAATCGGGACAAATTTATTCCTCTAATTTCATTTTTATGTCATATTTCATTCTTGACTAAAAGGCGTAGCTCTTGTGTTATGGATTATCACCAAACATATATGATTTTGAGAGCAAAATGATGGGTGCATCATGTAGAAGGTTCTAAGATATTTCCATTTATTATTATTTTCCCTCCCAAATCCTTCTAAAACTCCCATAATCATCCGGACAAGTTAGCTTTCACCGTTGGATCCTTCATTCCCTACGCTCAAAATGACCCGATTTTGTTCAAGTTTTTCTTGACATCAATTTATTCCACAAAATTTCCCATAAATACATTGGATGAATTCATTTTTATGTGACACCACCCTTACATGATTTTAATCTTCCTTTAGGATTACGAAGGGTGTTTACTAGCTATAAAATGGCCAAAAATTACATTTTTAGGCTTCGGGGGAGTTGTTCTTCCTTGAATCTCATTGACTTCATCAATCATATTGGGAACATATTCCTACACATTCAACACACTTTAAAATATTTTTATCACATTTCTTTAAGCTAGAGTGAGGGTAAACCGAGGACCGCTATCAGAGGAAGGGTTCACAATGGCCGAGAGAGGAAATTTTCAAGTGTGGGCTTAGTTGTCATGGCCAAAAAATTCAATTTTGCATGCTAGAAATTTATCATAACAATAATTAGCTCTAGTTTGGGACATTAAACCATAAGGGTAAAAAGAATTTATATGATAAACTAATAAACAAGAAGCTATGTTAAACAGAATATTCAAGATAATCAAAGAAAGTAAATGACAAAACACAAGATTTAACATAGGAAACCCTTTCTGGACAAAACCCAAAGACAATAATGTCTCTCTCTTATTGCATTAACTTAACTATTTACAATATAATAATGTACTTCCAAGTTCTATTTTACCCTACTACATCTCTAGCTAGTTGTAAGCAAAATAGTAAGAAACCGTCAAAGAGGTTTTACAATATAACCGATATGTTCTTTTGGTGACTTCGAGAAAATTAAGATGTCATCAATATAAACAATGAGAAAATCAGAGAGCTCACCAAATATCTTGTCCATTATCTTTTGAAAGATGGACGGTGCAGTCTTGAGGCCGAAGGGCAAAACTTTCCACTCATATTGTCCACCTGGGACAATGAAGGCTGTTTTGTACATGTCTTCTTGCTTCAGAAATATCTGCCAGAAACCGCTCTTCAGGTCGAACTTACTGTAAACTTTTGAACCTCTGATTCTGCTCAAAAGGTCGTCCTTGGCAGGTATGGGGTGTTGCACTGAAGCAATGTACTTGTTAAGTGGCTTATAATCCACTACCAGTCTTTTCTTGTTGCGGATCTGCTCGCTCCTTTTATTAACATAAAAGGCATTACAGGACCACGGGGAATTGGATTCTTGGATGAAGCCGCCTTTGAGGAGCTTCTGTATTTCCTCGTGACACTCCTTTCTTTCTGAGGGAGGCATTCCTCTATGATGTGCCTTGAATTTGGGCACCACTTCTTTCCCTTCAGAATCTTTTATCATCTGCAGATCAAGAGAACAGAAATGCTTTTTCCTATGTATGAATGCATGAGGATTATCATTACATAGGTCTTTCTTAATCTTGGATACAATTTCTTCTATGCTTACTTGGCAATTTGCAATTGACTTATGTATCCATACATTATTGACTATTCTGCATTTCTCTGGTAAAGGTACAATACTCTAAATGTGTACCTTCTAGGTATCTTTACAGGAGGACTGAACAATATAATATGTTCTTGGGTTATGCTGAAAGTATGACAGGCTTTCAAGAAATCAACCCCAAGCAAACAATCATAGCTCTCCATGTTGTGCTGATAGAACTCTATTTGTAAAGAGATACCTTCTATATCTATCATTACCTTAGCCATATAATTACAGACTACTTCTCTTTTATCAAACCTTATTTTTGTGTGGGTTTTTACCAGCGATGCAGAAGGTAATGCATACTTGTCTAAGCAGACTTATCTCTGCTCCAAAGATTTCGATCATAGCATCGAGCACATAGGGCTTTATATGAGGTATACAAATGATCATAGCAATGAATGGGTTTTGAGTACAACTAATTGTACATACCTCAAAGACCGTATTTTCCTTTTCTTCGATGCTATATGATGATACGTTGCATCCAGATTCTTCCTCTGGATCTTTCTTCTCTTTTTCTTCTTCATCCAGCAGTCTGGAGAATTCTTCTGTAGCCTTGGAAATTACTTTTTCCAGGAATTCTATCCTGTCTCTTCTCCATTTCTTATAGACTTCTTTGGAGGCCGGGATCAGAATCTTGTATCCTGTTTGAAGAAGACCGTCCATATTCAAATGTTACGTGCTGTCTACCTCGACCTCTCCATTGATGGTTCTTCCTCCTCTGGTAGGAGGTTGTCTCTGTCTAATCCTTTGTTGAAAAGGAGGTCTTACCGGAAATGGTTCGAAAGGCTCATCAGGCTGAGAGTCTTCTTGTTCTTGAAGCTTTGTTTGTTCTCGCTTCACCGCACCTGATGTATCTATCATTCAAATCTCTCGAGTTCTTTTCTCAGAGCCATCTTCCTTGGGCTTTGTGTCCCATGGGGACAATCGTCATGCACAGATCAGACATTCTAACATTCTAAGTTTTCTCAAATACTCGCACTTGGAGGAATCATCGGGTGTGCAAAGTTAGTAGTAAACATATTGATAGCAAAATTATTGAAAGAGGGTATAGAACTGTACTCCACTGCTATCTCGTGCTATCACTTTCATCATCTCGATACCGTGTTGTATCGATTACACTGCTTATCACCGAGGATGCATAAGACACATCGAAGAGAAATCACGTGTCTCAAATAAAAGCATAATCTTCTTCAAGATACCTTTAGCGAGATAAAGCATTGATTTGTGCTTTACCTTTAAGAGACTCCTTCTTGGGACATGCATTTGCATAATGAGGTCCCTTACATATATAACAAGTTGGCTTAAATTTCTGATGCTTGCCAACATACGAAGTTTCCGAACTTGTATTTCTTCTTGGGATGTCCGAACGGAGGATCTTTGAAAAATAGAGGCTTGTATTCCTCTAAAACTTCTTTGTAGGATTTTTGGTTGAAGGGACTGCTAACTGAGTAACCTCTGACCATGAAACAGCTTTCTTCCAATCTCCTTCAGGAGGAGCAGAAACCTTGACATTTATTTCTTGTAGCTTGGGAAGAATGCGGGGTAGCTCAGTAACTAGACACTTTTGAATCTCATCTATCCTTTGATGGGTTTTTTCGTTGTCATCTTGCAACTGTGTAATGCCTGATTCTATTATCTCATTGGTCTGTGTACTACGACCAATTACAGTACTCTTCAAACCAGTGGTATGATCCACTAGTGGTTGAACAAGATCTGTGATCTTTTGTGAAATGACCTCTGGTAGGTCTGTAGAGACAGCTTTATGTGTTTCTTGAACCTGTGTCTCTATTTCTTGTGATGATCTATGCAAATTATCAACTTTATCATTTAGCGGCTTAAGGGCTGCACGCATATCTCCCTTTTTCTTAACTCTATTGCTTTTAAGGTTTTTTCAAAAGATGCTAATTTATCTCTTGATGATACTATTTCCTCATGGACCGTTTTCACAGCTTTATTGGTCCAGTTGAGCATCTTCGAGCTTTCTGAAGGCTCTATCTCTTTCTTGATCATCCTTTGATACCAAAAGACGGCTTTCGATTCTTGATAAGGAGAAATGAGCTCATGGGGATCTGTTTCTGGTAAAGAAGTACTAGTACTTACAGAGGCCATGTTAATGGCTGGTCCATTAACAGAGCATACTTAAGGGCCGACGAGCTTCTGCGGTGAGCACCATAGAAAGTCTGTAGCAGGATCATGAACTAGGGATTTATGGCTACAGAGAAATACTTTTTCCTTTTCTGGCTCCTCAGGCTTCTGGGAATTTGAACTCTCTCCTACAGAGAAGTAGGATGATGTACTATTTGTAGATGTACTTCTAGACAGGGTATTTTTAGACAGATCTTTACTAGAATTATGTCTAAAGCTCAAAGTGTAACTTTATTTTTCTCTTCATTATTGCAGTAGCATTTTCTAATCTTGGTTTTGAGGACTGTATGAACTTCTTTGACAAAGTCCATTCCTTAGGGATTCTAATATCTGACCAAGATATTAATTCTGGTTCTATCTTTTGTGTTTCTAGATTAGTATGAGTCACCACGCTGCTGCCTTTTGTAGCACCATGTTTTACAGCGGGATACATAGTATTTACTAATCTATAGATAACTTTATAATGAATTGCCAAAGGGCAAGAACCAGCTCTCATGTGTAAACCAGTAGTAGCTAAATGCAATTTAAGCACATCCTGTAACAAATCATCTTTTGTTAAGGATACAGGATAATTGGGGAATACCTCAAATGATATGGGGCCATTGTGAAGCCCAGTCTGAATTGCAGCTAACAAACTGTCCTTGAAATTGTCAAATCTCAAATCCATCAAGCAGCAAAGAATCGAGGCATTCAAGCCACGACGAAACAAAGGCGTTATGCCAATCTGCACACATCCTACGTGAGCAAATTTATATGTAGACTGTCTTTTCAAACTTTTAATATCTGATCTATCAATTAAAGGAATATTATATTCTCCATTACTTGTCTGTGATACTTGAATCACAGATTCTCTAGTCTTAAAAACTGTTGAAGCAATCAGATGAAATCTATTAATCTTAGCATATACTTCTGAGTATGACTTCTTTGGGAGTTTCCACTCCGGAATAGGATTTGATTCATCTATTATATCAACATCAGTATTAACTTCAAAAACATCAGACAACTTTATAAGATCTTGATCTTCTGATTCAACTGAACTGACTCGGGATTGTTCTTCAGCCATTGTTACTAAGCAAGCAAGGAAGCAAGGTTAAACAAACGTCGGATCTACCCTAAAACTGCGCCTGACACACGGCGTCTTACTTGGCGGGGATCTCACCAATTAACCTTTAAGGTGCTATATGAACTTGCTGTCACAAGGATGAAAGAATTAACCAGACTCAATCCAGAAAACTTTCGAATCAAATTCTTACACAGATATCTTATCGCCTTCAAAATAAAATTGCGAGAATACAAAAATGAATCTCTGAAAATTATTTTATCTCTCGAACATTACTCGAAGTCTATCAAACATGCCATAAAAGTTACCCATACTTCATGGATTATGAAACCAACCATATATACGTACAGATAAAAAAAGCATATCTATACTCCCGGAAAAATAAGGATTTTCGGACCCTTGCTAACGCTCATGGAAGAGGTGTACAGTAATCTTGGGTATACAATATACAAAATATATAACACATTCTAACATTCTCCCACTTGTTGTATACTTTGCAAAAGGGGCTACACTGCCATATAGTCAATAGCTCAGGGCATTCAAGCCCATCAATTTTCTGCACTAAGAAAATTTCTCAGCACTCACAGCCTTAGTTAAAGAGTCAGCAACATTATCCTTTGTGTCCACCTTACTTAGTAGTATCTTCTTCTCCTCCACCATTTCTCTTACAAAATGGTATTGAACATCAATGTGTTTTGTTCTTGAATTGCACTTTTACTATCACAATCGATCCTTACAGCATTTTGAGTGAACCCAACAATAGAGATTAGTCATCGAAGCCAAACTGCTTCTTTACTTGCATGAGTAGCTATCATGTACTCAACCTCTGTGGTGGATATCACAACACTTGCTTGACATTTACTCATCCAACTTACCACTCCACCAAACAAGTTGAACACATAACCACTGGTAGACCTACGCATATCCAAGTCTCCACCCTAGTTGGAATCCACAAAACCATGTAGATCTAATTTTTACTTTCATCAGGTTTTCCCTGATAATAAATTACATAATTAGATGTCCCACATGTACCTGAAGATTCTCTTTACTGTATTCCAATGTTCCTTTCCAGGATTTGACATGAATCTGCTCACTACTCCCACTGCATGTGTAATATCAGGTCTAGTACAAACCATTGCATACATCAAACTACCAATTGCACTAGCATATGGTACCTGAGACATGTCCTCTATTTCTTCTTTAGTTTTAGGACATTATTCAGAAGACAACTTTTGACCAACAGGAAAAGGAATACTAACAGTTTACTTTCATGCATTTGAAACCTTTGCAATATCACCTCAAGATACTTTCTTTGATTTAACACTAATTTCCTATTTACACGATCTCTTTTTATTTCCATGCCCAAAATAAATTTTGCAGCACCGAGATCCTTCATATCAAAATGAGATGAGAGTTGAGATTTAACATGACTGACCAATTTCTTATTATTACCAATTAACAACATGTCATCAACATATAATACAATGATAACATAATATTCACCTTCATGTTTAAAATAAACATAGGGGTCAGCTTTACTTCTTTCGAGCCCAAGTCTCAACACATACCTGTCAAATTTCTGGTTCCACATTCTTGGTGATTGCTTCAAGCCATATAATGACTTTTTCATCCTACACACCAAATATTCTTTTCCTTTGATCTTGAATATTTCTGGCTGCATCATGTAGATTTCCTCCTCAAGCTCACCATGCAAAAACATTGTCTTAACATCCATCTTCTCTATTTCCAGATCGAAAGCGAAACAATAGCTAAAAGAAATCTAATAGAATGTAACTTAGCAATATGAGAAAATATCTCACCAAAATCAAGTCCCTCCACTTGAGAGAAACCCTTTTCCACAAGGCGAGCTTTATACTTTTCTATTTTCCCATCTGCATTATACTTCTTCTTAAACACCCATTTACAGCCAACCTATTTTCTTCTAGGAGGTAATTTCACCAAGTCCCATGTATTATTCTTATATAAGGACTCAATTTCTTCCTCCATATCCTTTTTCCAAAACTTGCTTTCATTAGATCCAAAATCCTCCTTCACAGTCTTGGGTTCATCATCAGTAACAAACAAAACTGAAAAAATAGAAGTAGAACAGAAATCAGGAGGACTATACCTCTCAGGTTCCCTTCTCAGCCGATCTAATCTTCTTAAGATAGGATTTTCTGGTTCAACATCTTCTGGTTCCTCATCTGCTTCATCTAAATCTTCCCCATGCAACAACTCTCTTTGTGGTTCATCTTTTGTAGTCACATCAAATTTAGACATAGATTCATCTTCCTCAATTTTAACATGATCTTCCTCTGGTTTTGCTTCCGCTCTAGAATTTCCTTAAGCTCTCTAAAAATTACATTACGGATAAAAACAGCCTTCTAGTGTTTCTATATTCCAAAGCTTGTATCATTTTATGCCATTAGAGTATCCAATAAATATCCACTTAGCAGATTTAATATCTAACTTGGTTCTTTTCTCTTTCGGAATATACATATAAGCAATACAACCAAATACACATAAATGTCTAACAGAGGGTCTCTTACCCGTCTATGTTTCCTGTGGATTTTTTCCTTCAAGTGTAGATGTCAAGGATATATTAACCAAATAGCATGCAGTTGCCACTACTTCGCCCGGCACCACTGAGCATAATTCTACACTTATCCATCACCGTTTTGTTCATCCTTTCTGCAACTCCATTCTATTGTGGTGTATATGGATTTATCTTCTACCTTTCTATTCCACATTCTTTACAGAATTGCTCAAAGGCATTAGAGTAATATTCCCCACCATTTTCACTTCTCAAAACCTTTATCTTCCTTTCTGTCTAATTTTCCACAAGAGCCTTAAACTCTTTGAATTTATTGAAAACCTCAGACTTATTCTGAATAAAATATACCTAGGTATTTCTTGAGAAATAATCTATAAAACTAACATAGAACATGGATTTTCCTAGTGATGGAACTTTTACAAGTCCAAAAAATCACTATGTATCAAATGTAGAATTCCTTCTGATCTTGTAACATTAGTAAGGAACTATACTCTAGTTTTATTTCCAAATAAACAATGCTCACAAAAATCAAAATCTAAAGGACACTCAGAAATTCCTTCAACCAGACATTTTAATTTTAAAGTATGAAGTCCTTTCTCTCTGATGTGTCCCATCCTTTGATTCCATAACATCGTCTTCATTGCAGTAGATTTGGGAGTTGGATCTAAAACTTTATTCTCCTCTAGAACCACAGAGCTATTGCACTCATCAGTAATAATGCTTGCCTCAAGCTTGAACAGTGTTCCAGTATGGATGCCTCTTGCCAATACCATTACACCCCGAACCATCTTACAACTATCTTTACTAAATGCTACCTAAACACCTACATCATTCATCTTACTTATAGATATTAGGTTTCTGGTCAAACTTGAATGTGCATAAACACATGGAAGGGTTTTAATCCTTCCATCTTTAAACCTCATCTTGATTCTCCCGTGACCAATGATCTTGCAGGTTGAGTTGTCTCCCAGATATACATCACCTCCATTACACTTTTCATATTCACAGAACCACTCCTTGTGTGGTGTCATATGAAAGGAGGCACCTGAAGTCAATCAACCATGCACTGTCACATGCATGCAAGCTGGAAGCTGCCAAAAACAAATCTCCCAAGTCTTCATTAGAGGGTTTTGTATCTAAAGATCCACCATCATCAGATGACTTACCCTTCTCTACCTTCTTAGATCTACAGTCCTTTTTGAAATGCCCCGTTTTACCACAGTTCCAACATTTCCTCTTATCTTTTTCTGTAGTCTTTGATTTACTGACTTTAACTGTCCCTTGCCTCTTCTTTATTTTCTCTTGGGTACAACCTCTTACATATAAGGCATCCTTGGATTGATAATCCTTAATGGATTTCCACCTCATTTCTTCTTATAGTAAGGCCATAACTACATCCTCAACTAATAATTTACTCGTAGTACTAGTAATAGCCATAACTAGATTATCCCAAGACTCGGGTAAAGAACACAAAAGAGTAATACACTTATCCTCTTCTTCCATTTTAATATCAATAGAAATAAACTGACTTACCACAGTCTTAAAGACTTTCAGATGTTCTGCAATAGATTCTCCATCATTCATTCTTAATGAATATAGATTTTTGGAGAAATAGTTTATTCACCAGAGACTGTCTAATACGAATTCCCAAAATTCTCCCAAAACACCTGAGCAGATTTATCATTTGACACATTCAACAAAACTGAATCTGATAGACACAATCTGATTGAATTCCTTACCTTCCTATCAATATTTTCCTAGTCCTCTACCTTCATACCTATAGGCATGACTCTAACCACAAAGAATCCACGTATCTCTGTCCACAAGAATATCTTCCATCTTGAGATTCCATAACTCAAAATGTTGACCATTAAATTTTTTGATCTCGATCCTTAGTGCTTCCGTCATTTTCTTCTACTTGAAAAATTCACCCGAAGAGCTCCCACTCGAAATTTTTTTATCACAGGTTTTAGAAACCCTAACTCTTCACATAAAAGCTAAAACCTTGCTCTGATACCAAATGAAGAGAATTTATCTGATAAAATAATAAACAAGAAGCTATGTTGAACAAAATATTCAAGATAATCAAAGAAAGAAAATGACAAAACACAAGATTTAACCGAGGAAACCATTTTGGGAAAAACCCCAGCATAGTAAGTTCTCTCTCTTATTGCATTAACTTAACCATTTACAATACAATAATGTACTTCTAAGTTCTATTTTACCCTACTGCATCTCCAGCTATTTGTCAAAGAAACAATAAGAAACCATCAAAGTAGTTTTACAATACAATGGGTACCAAAACCATGGGCTAATAAACACCCATAACGGTTCCCCATACTTCATGGATTATGACACCACCCATATATATGTATAGATAAAAATAACATATCTATACTCCGGAAAAATAGGGATTTCTGAAAAAATTCTCAATTCTCATGGAAGAGGTGTATAGTACTCTTGGGTATACAATATACAAAATATACAACACATTCTAATAAGGGGATAATGAATAACCTCAAGTATCACATGGAGGAGGAGATCGGTGCCTTGGTATTGGGCCATAGACTCAACATATTGAAAAAACTAACAAAGTTACAAACATAAACATGGAACAAATGAAAAGAACACACGATAAAGAAAGGAAACAATAAAAAATAGGGACATGAATGTAGAAATAAAATATACCTAAATCACCTATGGTACATGGGGGATAACCTACTTTTACTTTGTATCACCGATTCTTACTGAATGTTTACCCATACACAGGTATCACTAAATGCCTTTGTTTTGCAATCCCATTGACTTGTTCCATGAAATATGGCCCCTTTCTCAACTTCTTTAGAAATTTTACATGATTTTTATTTCAAATTAGGGTCTTATTAGACATCTCATTGCCTTCGTTGCTTTGAGATCTTATTTCCATCTCCTCATTTATTTCCAAATTCATTCCAATTTCTGATTTTATATGATCGCTACAGAAATTAATCTTGATCGCAATAGGCTTATTTTTTCATATCGAGGCTTACAATATATTTTTATTAAAGGAAAATAGTTTTGAAGGGACTATACCTTATTACAAAAAAGGCTCAATAGCCAAATCAACATGAAAAAGAAAAAAAAAAGGATCTGAATCCAGATATTATAATAAGCCCAACAGTAGTCAAAAGAGAAGCTACTAATAAAAAGCAAGACATGGATATAACTACAACTAAACAACATAAAAGAAGCATACTTTCAGAAAAAAACAACAAATTGAACTCATCTAGCCTTCCCAGGAGGTATTATTTCTTCGAATCCCTATCAATCCTTGATTTGATCATCTGCAGGGAGGTAAAAAGTGCCAGAGTGGTGATATGTGTTGGATCATTTATGTTTAGCTGTGAGATGACCTGATTTATTTCCTTTTATGTACCCCAAATATCCTCAGGGACTCCACTCAACATTGTGATGCTTCTGAGATGTTGTTTAAGAAACTCACTTATAGCTTTGAAGATGGCCATATTGTGATAGTGTCTATCCTTAGACCTCTCCAGTCTGCTTCCCAGGAGTTCAATTTTTGTATATTTCATCGCCTAATTTGTACAAAACCTACATCGTCATTCATCTTTCTTTTCCCTTTTTCTTATTTAACTGATGCTACTCTTTCTTAATACTTTCTACCTCATTTTCTAGCGTTTTCATTCTAAGGAGAATATTTTCCCTCTCTTGTTGAGAAACATTGTCCTGCCCTACATTACTTGATGTGCAAAATATTGTGAACCATTTCCATATCCTTGTTACTCCTAAAGACACGGCCAGAGGGAGGTGGGGTCACTTTAGAGGGTGAAGGGTTCTTAGCCTTGACATTTTTGATATTGGGAGAGTTGGTTGGGTTGGCAGTGGGAGTATTGTGAATGGGAATGGGTGGAGTGCCGGGAAACAAAAATGGTGGGAAATTTGATGAGGCAATGCTTGTGAAGGAGAAAGATGAGCCCCTGGTGGAGGGGGATGGCCCTAGTATGCTTTTGAAAGTCAATAATGGAGTACTCCAAAGAATTCAAGAGATAGTGTGGGAAGCAAACAAAAAATTCTCCTAAAGTGATTAAGGAATATCAAGTGTTTGGTGGGGATAGTAATGTATCGACCTTCAAGGGAGATAAACCGCACCATCATTTTGGTAATTTCATCAAAGGGTTCTCGGTATGGAACTTACCTTAATGCCATCTATAACAAATATGATCTCCTCCCCGCTTCAACAAACTTCTTCGCTTCAACATTTTTGTCAACCCTTTTGCTGAAAAATTGGATGCCATCCAAAGCTAGACCAGTAGCCTCTGTAATTAGCTCCTCATTCATCAACACTCTTTTCCCTCCATACTTAACCTTCCTATCCTTCCAATCTATGGCAAAACACACTAAAATGTGTTGATCATGACCTTGGATTTTCTCGATAAAGCTGAGATGCCCCCCATTTGAAGATAATTCCACAACTCAGCATTATCCTTCTAAGTGGGATCTAACCGACTCTAAGCGACACGAGCTCCCCATATTTCTTCCTCTACTATTTTTACGATTACCCTACTGAAAACCACCCATGAAAAAGTTGTTTTTGTTTTTCCTAGACTAGTTTTTAAGCATCCAACTGCAGTCCTAGGAGCATGCAAAATTTTATGGTAGTAATTATAATTACTCCTCTCGCATGTGCCATCTTTCTTATCCATTAAATCCCACGCAATCTCATTAGAGATTCTATATAAGATGTGAATGCTCATAATTATCCTTGGTAATACCATTCTGTACTTCCGTAGGGGTGTTTTTTTCATCATCCCAAGTGGTGAAATTATTATTGGTACCATAATTAGCTAAGGTGTCCGCCACCTTGTTTCCCTCTCTATATGTATGACCAATTTTAATATTTTTGAAGGTATGACATATATTAATAGATTCCTAAATGAAATATTTAATAGTCCAACTTGGAGGGTGTATCTAATTAAGATGATTTATAATATTCAAGGAATCACCTTCAACAATGATGTTCTGAATGTTGTAATCCTTAACAAGTCTTAGACCCCATAAAGCTGATAAAGCTTCAACATAGTGATTGGTCTGATTACCCATTCTACCAACATAAGAAACAACTAAACAACCTTTATGATCCCAATTATTCCTCCACCAGTAGTTGTCCCTAGGTTTCCCTTAGAGGCTCCATCAAAATTGAGTTTATACCAAGATTTTGGAGGAGGGATCCAATAATTGAAGACATGTCAATTTTTTAAATCCTTTGTTTCTGTACATTTTCAGTATCAATTTTCCAATTTGAAAGAATAAATTATTCATCTTCAGGATATTTCTTGTTCTTGGGAGGTTTAAATATTTCAATATTGTCTTTAATTGCATTACCAATCTTAGTAAAGCTTTTCTTGCATGGTTGTCTGTTATTTCTAAATATTATGTCATTTCTATCTTTCCAAATCCTCCATATAATATGGGGCATAACCAGTTTCCAAAGTCTCCTAACAATACAATGCTTAAAAGGAGGATCCCACTGAATCCAATATTGAAGAAATTCCTTTGGCACTATCCAATAAACATTGAACTTTGAAAAAGCATAACTCTATATCTTTGAAGCATACTCACAATGTAAAAAAATATGCTTGATGTCCTCAACCTCTTTTTTGCATAGGCAACACATATTTGGCATTATAAATCCTCTCTTGATTAGGTTTTCATTTGTGAGTATTCTTCCTCTGAGAACAAGCCAAAAGAAGAAATTGATTTTAGGAGTTAGCTCTGGCATCCAAATCCTACTCCATTTGAAATCACAATGGATGTTTTCAAAATAGGAATTGTATCCAGATTTGACAGTGTATTCTCCATCACATGAGTTGTTCCAAACAAGTTCATCCTTAACTTCAATTTGATTCAGGGGTATGTTATCCAGCTACACTTAAAGTGAGGAGATTATGAGATTTAGCTCATTCCTTTCCACCTTAAGTTGCTTCCATATTTTTCTATTACCCTCCATTTCAATGTAGTCTTTGACTTTAGTTCCATAATTTTTCTCTAAAATATCTTTGATAGAACCAAATTTATCATTTAAACTGAAGCTAGTCCAGTTATCACTCCAAAATTGAATACCTTTTCCATTTCCTACTTTCCATTTACAACCTTGTTTGGTGAAATTCCTTATTTGTATGAAATTATTCCAAAAAAAAGAACCTTGAGGTAGCTGGCCATCATAAAGGAAATAATTTTTTGTTTGCTAAGCTAGATATTTATCCTTAATTAAATCAATCCAAGGTTGTTCCTTAGTAAGCATTCTCCAACCCATTTTTACAATTAAGGCCATATTCATTTTTCTAATATCCTTTATCCGTAGCCCACTAGATTCTTTTAGGATTACATACTTGATCCCAAGCCACCAAGTGGTATTTGAATCTTTCCTCCATTCCCTGCCATAAGAAATACTTTTGAATCCTTTCAATTTTGTCCCTAAAGACAATAAGAATGTTGTATAGAGACATAATGTAAATAGGTAGATTTTGAAGAGTGCTTTTGATTAGCAGACATTTTCCAGCACTGGATAGTATGGCCCCTTTCCAACCAGCCATTTTCTTTTGAAATATTTCAAGTAAACCATTCCAAATTGTGGTAGAATTTTTTTTTGTTCCAAGAGGAAGACCCAAATATGTAGTGGGTAAGGAATTGATTTTGCACCCCATAATTTGAGAAATTATTTTTTGTCTTTCCAAAGGAGTATTTAAAAAGAAGATGGAACTCTTATGAAAATTTATCTCTTACCCAGAGGCAACCTCATAAAATTTCAGAGTAGACTCAATATCCTTAGCTTCAAGGATAGAGGCCATCAACGTAAGAATTGTGTCATCTGCAAATTGTTGATGTGAGCTATTTGGTTTGTAGAATTAGGCCTAATTCCTTTTAGAAGCCCTTCATTAACGGCTTTGGTAATGGATCTACTAAGACTGTCTCGCCATTAGTATGAAGAGAAAAGGGGATATAGGATCACCCTATCTTAATCCCCTACTACTAGCAAAGAATCCCACCAACTCACCATTAACCACCACAGAAAATCTAGCTGTAGAAATGCAAGCCTTAATAATTCTTCTAAATTTATTATGAAAACCAAATTTAGCCATAACATTGTCAAGAAAATACCAAGAGACTTTGTCAAATGCCTTATTCATATCAAGTTTCATAACCATGCTAGCTCTTTTATTATTATCCATTGAATGAATGATCTCATGCACCATGATCACCCCATCTTGAATTATCCTCCCTTTTATGAATCCACTCTGCTGCTTTGAGATCATATCATTAAGAATAGTCTAGAATCTTGTTGCAATAATCTTAGTAAAGATTCTATAAATAACATTAACCAGACTAATGGGGCGGAAGTCCTTAAAATATTTAGCATCCATTTTTTTGGAGCAAGCACAATGTGGGTGTTATTCAACTCTTTTAAGAGATTACCAATTCTGTAGAACTCATTCACTACCCTTAGTAAGTCATCTGAGCATATTTCCCAAAACTTCTAAAAAAATAGCAGAGAAACCATTAGAGTCTGATGCCTTATCCCCTTTAAGAGAAAAAAATAGCTTTTTGCAATTCCTCCGAAGAGACTGTTTTAGAAAGGTTTTTTAATATTTGCACATCTAATCTGTCATTCAAAATGGCCTCTAACAGAAAAGAGGAAGCCTCTTCATTTTTCGCACTATACTCCTTGAGCAGATTTTCATAAAATCTGAGACCTTCATCCTTGATATCCTTAGGATATTTGATGAAAATACCATTTCCTTTTGAAACTTTTGTTATCCTATTGAAATCTCTATGTTTCATAGTGGTCATATGAAAGAATTTTGTGTTTATGTCTCCCTCTTTCAGCCAAATTGCCCTAGATTTAAGCCTCCAGAAATTTTCTTCCCTACTACAGACCGTATGCAACTCAGATAAAATATTTTTTTCTGCTAATTGATCCTCCAATGACATGCCCTTTGCAGTAATTTGAGATTCCAGATCCTAGAGTTTTTTCTTTAATTCCTTTTTCCTAACAAATATATTACCAAAAACTTCTTTATTCCATATTCTCACTTGCTTTTTAACATTTTTTAATTTTTGAATTAATCTATATTGAGCAGTTCCTTCTCCATCCCAATTCCACCATTCTTTAATCCTATCAAATATTTCATCATGCTCCATCCACATATTTTCAAATTTAAAAGAGCTACGTGTTGGTTTAGCCCAGTTGAAAAGATTTAAAACAATCGGATTATGATCGGATCCAATTCTTGGTAGAGAGGAAAGATGGAAGTCTTGATGCAAAATCCAATTGGCAGAGATAAATTCTCTATCAAGTCTAACCTGAATCATGTCACTTCCCACTCTTCTATTTTTCCAAGTGAATTGATTACCATGAAGTTCCACATCCATGAGATTTGAGTCGAGACAAAATCAGCAAATTCATCCATGCCATTGGAAAAACTAGAATTCCCCCTTGCTTTTCTCCAGGATTTAAAGGGGAGTTGAAGTCTCCCATAACTATCCAATTATAATTTTTGTGATGACTTCTAAAGATCTTTAGATCATTCCAGAGCTTCCTTCTTCCATTTACAATATTAGGTGCATAAATGTTTGAAAGGATCTAAGTAAAATTATTATCAATAACATAAAACTTAACATCAATATATGGTGTTGGTGTCAGAGATTACCATACCAATAAAAATATTTTTATCCCAGAAAGTAGCCAAGCCACCTGAAGCTCCCTGAGAATCAACAACAACAATTTCTAAGTTATCCTAGAAATTCTTTTTACAATTTTCAAGGACATTTGATTTCATTTTAGTTTCTTGTAAGATCAAAATACTAGGTCTACTTGAAAATATTAACTCTTTAAGTATTCTTTGTTTAGAGTTCCCATTCATCCCTCTTATATTCCAAGAGATTATTTTCATCTAAATAGTATGGGGGATGAATTTTCCAGATGGCTCAACTAACTTTGAATTCCATATGCAATATCTTTTTCTATTTTATTTTTTCTAAGATCCTTCTTTGAAGGTCTTCCTTGTTTAGAACTACTTCCAAAATCTACTATCCTTCTATTATACGATCTATTTGTTTTGGATGTTGAATCTCCCTAGTTATCTATTTTATTTTTTAAATCATTATATAGTGTATCTGGGATCTCCTCAAAACCCTTCAATCTCTTTTTTCCAGATTTAACCTTTATAAACCCATTGTTGGAATAAGTATCACCATCGAAAGTGTCTTTTCCATGAATGGTGTTACTTCACCCTCCTCCTTTTCTCCTTGTTCTTGATCCTTGTATAGCTATGAAATTGCTGATTTATTACTTGATAGAGGTTACGCACCTTTAGGCGAGAGATTTTCTGTCAAAGATATGTTTTCCTCCATTAGGAGGTCTGGTTCCTTATTTTATTTTTCCTCATTCAGCTCTTCCTCTATGATGTATAAGGGATCATTCTTACCCCTCTTTGTCTCTTCTATCACTGATTCAGATCTATTCTCATTTTCATGATCCAAAATCAATCGATCTCTCATATTCACCATGCAATATGAATCCTTGGATAATAGATTAACTCTTACTATAGTAGCAGTTTGTTTATCAACCTCCAAAATCACCTTCACAGGTGTCTCCACTTCTAGATATCCTTTTGCGCTTGGGAATTCTCCTACTTGGTTTTTCCACTGGAGTTTTAGGGTTCCATAGTTTCCTACAAACCAGAGGTTTCTTGGTTGGAATTAAGAAACCCTTTTTTCCTTTCTTATATTTCAAATCTGGTTGGTTTAGAGGAATCCCTTCCATTTGTACTTGTTTCCTTTTTCAATACCCTCTGTTGGGATCCTGAGCTCATTCTCTTTCCTTACTTTAGGTACCTTTTTAGAGCCATCATTTATCATATCATTTTTTCCTATCATATTTGCCTAAAGTAACTCTTCATCCTTGTGCTTGGCCAAGGTTAGGAATTTTCTGGTGAAGTGTCCTATTCGATGGAATTTATTGCACCTCAAATGAAAAGTTTCATATTCAATATTTTGTTTCCATGTACCACATTTTGACTATAAAATGATATGTTCTGGGAGTTCCTGTTCCATTTCAGAAGAAATGCATAATCTTGCAAAGGCAAGTCTGGATCTATTCCTCATTGGTCCATCTAGCCCAATCGGAGATCCAATAGATTTGGCAACATTTAACAGGATCTCATCATCCCATAATTGAAGGGGTAGTCCTGGAAGTCTACACCAAATAGGTATAGTGTGTATATTCTCAGTATTGGGATCAAACCTTGATACCACCTTTTCAAAAAAAGACCCATATTACCCATGCACCAGGGCCCTCCTAGAAGCACTAATTCCTAATAGATCTGCTAATTAAATTTAGCCAATAAAAAACCTCACGACATGGTAGTAATATTGAGATCACCCTTGGTTGCCACTTTCTCAGATCCCATTTCCTAATAGAATCAATATTAGGTCTAGATATGAGAAACTTACCTACTAGTGAAAGATTCACTTTACCCAAGCACTGATACGAGATATCCATCGGCACACCGAGGTGGGTCATGCCTTCCTTATCTTTTACACTCATGAACTACACCTTTGCTAGTGATTGTGGACCCACATTCTTGTCCAGAGGTTCTTGAGAATATTATTCCAAGAAAAAGGTGTGGATCCCTTTTCCTGTATCAAACTGCGTGAGTGGATTTTCAACCGTCTGATTCAAGTAAAAAATCAGCCCTTTCACACCTAGATTTGGTTGAGAAAACAGACATTCTACACCCAAAACCGCTAACACAACACTCACTGTTACATTACTCTCCATCGCTCTCCAAAACTTACATGTTTTTAACATTAACAAACCAATCAAGGAAAATTTTTGAAGGCACACTGGAAAAGGGAGAGATCAAATTGAAGCTACTTTGTAATTGAGGCTTAAGATATTTGATACGAATTAGAATTTTATTTTTAACATACTTCATGACCATGGTCTCTATGGGCTGGTTCTTGGTATATTTTTTAAGAGTTTCAACACTATCACAAGCCTTTTTGTGTTTTATGTTTACCATTTTCTCCAAACAACTATCCTTCATAAAACAATTCTCAATTTTTATTCTCTTCTCTCTATGGTGTGTTGTGCACATTACTTCATTATATTTGAAATATAATGAGCACAAGGTTGGGCATGAAATACGGAAATCTTCATGTCTTCTCCACATTGGAAACTTTGAGCCTAGAAATCCATCTTCATGATGAAATCATCATTTCCTTGAGCGGAGCCAACTATGAAAGATTCAAGCATATTATTATTCATATATTCCTTGTTGAGAGGGTATTTATATTGAAAACAATCAACATTGGGATAATAAAGCACCATTCCATATATATGTTCTTAATTGAGAAGGTATCCATCTTCCTAAAAGGAGAATGAGAAAAAGGTTAGGGTTGAAATAACAAGATCATCATTTTCCCAATCTTGACCATCATGAACTTGGGAATTCATCTACATGATGAATTCATCCTCTTCTTGAGTGGATTAAACTTCAAGAGGCCCAAAGATTTTGTAATTTATGCATTCCTTATTGAAACAATAAACCTCTCCCAATGGAAAAGAGAAATATTTGTATTCACAATCATACTCATTAAACAGATATTCATGATGAGCCTTGAGAACATGATTGGAAATATGGGACTCACCTGCCAAGAATTTTTTTGATATCACTTTGAATTTATGATCTACACCGCTTGACACCTTGGGATTTCTTTGTTGTAAGCTAAGAATTCCTTGACCTTTATCACCAAGTAGAGAAGCTAAATTCATGCTCAATGGGAAATAAAAATTATCAAATTATAGCTCAATCAAATCATCATGATGCTTTTGAATGGCTCCATCACACTTGGATACTCCATCAACATGGGAAGGTTATAATCTTCCTCGAAAGCTATGAAAAAAAAATTATACCTTGAATCTTGAAAGAGAATGTTAGCCCTTGGGTCATCTTATTTTTGAACAATGTATTTCATTTTCCTAATGGGAAGGAGCTTATTCATCTTACCATTGACTAGAATGGTGGCATGTGACCAATCCATTTGTATATCTCTACTAACATTCCTACAAAATCTTTGGCTCAACAATATACCATATGAGGCTAGCATGTCTGCATTATTTTCATTGTGATCTTCTTGTTAGGAAAATATGTAAATGATACTTGAGAATCTTTCACTTGGCCAATAAGAGGTACTTATTTGGTTTCCATGGAGTATTCATGGCCGTAGTAGAAGTGTGAGATATACTAAGAGATTTATAAACAAAAATTAGCATGCCATTGTTAGAGGCACTGGAGTCAATAATGTAATTATTCAATTTATATCCATTAACTAGAAGGGCTAGAAAGAAAGGTTCTACTTTCCTAGATGTGGAGGGTGTGGAATTAACAAGGTTTTGAGGAGTGGTATGAGGAATTAGAGATAGTTATTTGTGTAGTCACAAAATCATGCACTTTAGACATTTATTTATCTCGATCTCATACTACTATTTAGAAGGTTCTTGAGTGAAAAAATTACTAATTAACCCCGTCCTTTTGGCCATCTTGTTTATTTTATTTCATAATTTTTGACCTATTACACCCATATGCCTAGCTATTTTTTGACATTTTACGTTAATTTAGCCTCGTCTGGGCGCCCATATGCACCTTGGTCCCACCTGGGGCGCCCGATCCTTTTAGCACTTTCCCGCCACTTTTTGGGCCTCTTCTAGCCATTTTTCATCTTTATCTTTCTTGTGGTCAGAATTTTTGGGGTTAATTACGAAATTATAGCAAGATAACCCTATAAATATAAAGTTATGTGACCATAATGAGGGACCTATCATCATGTAATATATATCACTCATCTAGAGTTGCATCCATCTATTACATTGGCATCCACATAGCTCCATCATCAAGGCACAAGCTAGGACATCTACATCACACTTCATAGGGGGATTCTATTCTATTCCATGTACACATTCTACTACATTTTCTACATTTAGCTATTGCTCACTATTTCACAAAGTATTATTGGCATAAGAGCACCTAGGGCACGAATTACACACACTCACCAAAACTACATCCGGGTCTGAAATGTAGTGCAATGCTCAATTAGTAAGCCCATTATTGTGGCAGCTAAGGTCAGTCTGACCCATTCATTTGTATCTTTCTTTTTTAGGTTTTGATACTTCCTTTTTGTCTTTTGAAGTTTTTTCTTCCTCTTGGAATATTTTGATTCATCGCAAGACAGAAAATTAATGCGACAAGCAAAGAGGATATCAATCATCTCCAGGACCTATGAAGACCAATTCCAGACCTTTTTCCCAAACCAAGGCACTTGTTTTGCTTACTGAGCACTGTGGGTGCCCTAATCCTCTCCCAAACACTCCAAATTTCTAGCCACATCACCAAGATATGTCCTCTACATGACTCGGCATAGTTTCTCCTACTTTCTGATTTTCTATTCATCATCGCACTATGTCCCACAAGCATTCATTATCAACCGAGTTCTTTCCTCTTCTCTCTTGCACATTAGGGTTAGCATTTCATTTTACATTGTTTTTAGATTATTTACATTTCCTATTTACTTACTACATTTATTTACTTTAGCACAACTATTCATAGCTTAGATTAAGGATCCCCACACTACTTAGTTAATTTTAGTTAATCATTTTGGTGATTTTAGAATACCTTTCCATAGACCCACTACCTTTTGACAATGTCATCTCCTCTCGCATTATGGCTAAATTCTCTTATCCCACCTTTGTACCAACTAAAGTCATGAGAATAGTTAATGCTACTGATGTTGATTTCATGTGTGTGCATACTCAATATCCTCCTCATTTCGTCACACCTAGGGTTGACCCATCCATTAATGTCATTACTACTCTTTGTACTTGTCTTAATCCATCTATGGGTCCAACCGCATCTATTCCTCCACCCATTACTTTAGCACCTTCTCCTATTGCTTCTAAGGGCTATGAAATCATTGAGAAACTTAAAAATACACCCGTTAAGATATCTCTTTATGACTTATTGCGTAATGCACCAGATTTTCGCAACACACTAGAAGCTTCCCTTCGTGTCATTCATATTGAAACTAATAATTTTGCAAGTAGCCTTTGTATGTCTTATATAATCCTTCATAATCTACCACGTGCCATATATTTCACTAATGAGGATATATTTCCTTTTGCTGAAAACAATCCATGTGCTCCTTTTCTCATTACTATCGTTATTAGCACTACTTGCATTAAACGAGTCCTCATTGATAATGGATCAGCTATTAATCTATGTGCACATTCCCTTTTAAAGCAATTAGGCATTAGTGATAATTTCATTTCTAAAAATTCTACCCTCATTCACGGTTATGACTCTACCACTCACACCTACTTAGAAATATCTCTTTACATATCCGAGTTGGACCTAAGACCATTCTCACCGAGTTCTATGTTATTGACGGATCCTTCTAGTTTAATCTCTTATTAGGTAGGCCTTGGATTCACGTAATGCATGTAGTACCATCTACTATCCACCAATGTGTCAAGTTCTTGCATGATGGCTATGAACACACTATCACTGTTGACCCAAAACCCTTCAAATATTGTCACATAGACCCCACTACCTCTATGCCCATACCACCTTCACAGCGTATTCCATACAAAAACCTTGATACATATGACATTGGTCAATCTAGCACTTCATCATCTTCCTCTACTGCTCTTAGTACCCCAACTATTTCAACTCACACAATAGATATTATTTCACCTACAATATCAACTCCTATTATTGTCCCTTCTTCACCCATCATGACACCTTCTATTATTCCACCTACAATGTCAGTTCCTCCTAGTGTTCCTCCTCCACCAGTTGCAACACCCTCTACTACTCCACCTATGGTGCCCCCTACCAACATTCTTGATAATTCCATACCACATGATGATGTTCACACTAATGACTCTGAGGATTATGATGACAAAGTTGACACTATTGAACTCACAAATGAAGCATTAAGACAACTTGAATTTACCCCTCTAGGTGTAGATGATTCTTATTTTAAAGAAACCTTTGTGGCCGATGGCCCTAGTGAATATAGGTTTAAAACCCTCCATCTACTAATGTTATGGTATTGTATAAGGGATTTGTTCATAGTGTCAATGCTATCTCCTCTTCTCCTCCATGAATTTCTGCTCCACTACCTCCTTTTACATGCACATTGTTCATCAATAGGACCTTTTGGAAACATATCCCTATTGACTCTACATGCTTAGAAACTATTTGTACACATGACAATTTGGCTAGGTTCAGCATAACACTCAATGAAATTTTACCACCTCTTCATTCACCACATCTCTATCATGGTTATTTTCACACTATGACATCTTATGGATTACGTGTTTTTCATTTGATGGTTTTTTTGCACACTCCCCTCGTGACTCTCCCCTCACACTTGGATAGTCTTGGCTTGATTATATTGGCGGTACAATAAATGCTCATCACTCCTTGCTCACATTTCCCATGCCTTTTGGAAATGTCTCTATCCTTAGTGATTCTTCTCTTGCTTATGTTCCAAATATCTCTCATTGGCACGCTCATGGTTTCCCATTGATCACCTTTACTGATGAAGAATATGCAATGAATGTTTACACACTCCTCCACAATGGGTCTCTCTATGATCCTCCTCACTCTATAGCTTATTAGGTTTCTGATGCTTCCTTGGCAAGTTTTGATCATGATAATGATGATCTTCTTTATAACGGTTCATAGTCATCTTTTCTATCACTCACTTAAGGGGCATGACACTACACTTCCCCCACCCCGTCTTAACATAGTTATAATATTTTGCATCCTTATACATTCATATTCTCTCCTTAGGTATATTCATCTTACATTCTAGCATCATTACCCGATGAAACACTCTTGTGCTTCGGTTCACACTTGATTTTTGAGGGATTACTACTACAATGAACCCGACACACTACACACTATAGGTTTTTCTTCATCACACATCACACATTATACATTCTACATTTATTCTACGACATTTTGACATTTGTGAATTTATACATCATACATATGTTTTTGTCATTAGGCATTCACCATTTTCTACGCGTCTTACATCCTACACTACTTATCCTACATATTGCATTATCCATTTGTCTATATACCATAAACATTACACCACGCATCTTTACACATATTCTACATATTATAATAGTATTAATTATACAAGAGTCTAGCATTACATTACCATTCTATCCACATACATTGCATCTTGCTCTATGCATTACACCTTACATATTCTACATGTCTACCTTTTCATTCTACATACTAGACACTTTTAGCCACATTACATCTATTGCACGTTGTAGTTACATTCATACATCACGCATAGCCACATGTTTTATTCACCTTACATTTTTACATTTTACATTGACATATTTACACGTTCCACTCATAACATGGTCAATTTTTGTCATTACATATATCGCTTTGTCTTCTACACGCTGTGCTCACCACCCAATGACGCACTTTAGTCCCTCGGTCCATAATCAACTACCGAGGGTTTAGAAATCAAATGGACCTTACACCATTACTACTCAACCTTTCACCACATGACATTCCTATCCTAATGACATATTATTTAGGCTAAATTGTCACCTATTCCCTCATGATGTAGTGGTATACACCTTAGGTTACATCACCACTTTTTACTATTCACCTAGTAGTGACATAGGCTTTAGGCTAAATTGTCACCTATTTTATCATCCTCTAGTAGTATACACCTTAGGTTACATCATCACACCCTATTTACATTTTTCATTCAGTGATATATGCCTAGGCTAAATCATCACTCCAAATTTCATCTTCTCATGTGGTATACGCTTAGGCTATAAGGTCCACACACATCTCTTCTAAATTTTGCATGTCATAACCACTACACATATACACCTTTATCACAACATGCTAGACACAATACACACTTCTCAACCATTTCCCGATGATACACTCTCATTTACGTTCATTCTTGACTACCGAGGGGGAAAATAAAATGAACCTCACTGCATACATTTCCATTCACTTGGGGGCACGCGGATCCTATCACTTCACTTTGCATTCCATTACATCCATCCAAAACATACTACATATATGGTTACCTATATTCTTCTTACTTTTGTTGTCCATGATCACTTTATTACACATACTATCTAGATTACTTGTATTTTATTTATCTATACCTTCCACACATGCGTGTTCACGCCTTTTTTATTTTTGATCACATATACAAGTCTCTTACATGCAGCACAGATGCTTTCCTTCTACCCTTCCTTCATTGGTCGCTAGGTGCATCCAAATTTGTCTCTTACAAGTACTTTATTTCATTTTTGCTTAGAATTTTTCATTACTCACTTATAAATTTTTTCATATACTAGTTATATTTCTAACATGCTAATGGGTGCTTCATGTGAAGCATTTTTTATGCAGGGATATTGGTTTCTATACTTGTTTGATTACATTGTCTGTTATTGTTTGCCATGGTTTGCTATTGTTTGCGGGCCTTGCCTTATGTTTGGTGTGAACACTTATTTTTTTATGACCATGATGGCCTTGCATGTCTTGCGACATCGTGAGTGATGTCCCATGTTTGCAACCCACTTTGTGTATCTTACTTTGTCTTCTTACGTGTTTACATTACTACTTTTCTTGGTAGCTTTTACACTATTTATGTATCTTATACATTGTTTTCTACATGCATGCATGTTTACACTTGTTTTTGGATAGCCTTCTTATTTGTACGTGCCTTGGTTTCTACCAAGCACATTCCAGGGTTACAACATACATGCGGTTGGTCCTCTTTTGGGGCAGCATGTCTCCTATCACCTATGTCCCCCAAAGAGTGGGACATCATTTGGGAGTTTACATACTAACACAACGTATTTACACCGGTTCAGTTTAGTGCACTTTTTGCTCTTGGCATTGTGGGTTACATACTACAAGTGGGTTCCAGACTGGTTTATGAACCCCATACACAATGGATTTTACAGACATGGTTTCCTAGCATTTTTGGGAAGCGAGTTATAGGCATGGAGGTTACAAAGGTGTACCTCTCTATACTACTTTGGCCGGTGGCATCGGATCACCCAAAAACTAGGACAATACAAAGATCTCTACATAGTTTAGGGAAGTAGTTAGAGCTTGGAGGAAATAGAACATTTCCTCACTACACTTCTTTGGCATATGGCGTGAGATCACCCCAAAAACTCGCAATATAGGATATCCTTATACACTCTCTCTTAACACGGATCAAGTGCACATGTTCCATTTATACTTTTTCATTAGCACATTTTACATTTACATGCGTCTTTTACATAGCATTTTTACACTTACATACATGCATATTTGATTACTTGAACGTTTTCTACTTACACGTCTGATCGTATGAGAAACAAACAATAAAATGAGGGCAACAACATTCAATGATAACACACATGATTTACTAACCATGAAGGTAAACTACACACTGTGGTAGATACACACACGCATTCTCGTCCCTAGGCTCACTCTCATCACTTTTTCTTTGCACATTTTTCATCTATAGTTTCCATGTTCCTCCATCTTTTTGTCATTCCACACTTTTGTCTAGTCCTTCGGCATGTTTCTACTACACTCTTTATAGACATCAGTACAAATCTCTATCTACTTTATGTTATCGAGATTTCCGCTCACCAACATAAAGTGGGGGAAAAATGTAGTCACAAAATCATGCACTTTAGACATTTATTTATCCCGGTATCATACTACTATTTAGAAGGTTCTTGAGTGAATAAATTACTAATTAACCCCGTCCTTTTGGCCATCTTGTTTATTTTATTTCATAATTTGTGACCTATTGCACCCATATGCCCAGCCATTTTCTAACATTCCATATTATTTTAGCCTCAGCTGGGGTGCCCATGGGTGCCTTGGTCCCACCTAGGGGCATTCTGATCCTTATAGTACTTTCCCGCCACTTTTTGGGCCTCTTATAGCCATTTTTCATCTTTATATTTCTTGTGGTCAACCTTTTTAGGGTTAATTACGAAATTAGAGTAAGAGAACCCTATAAATATAAAGTTATGAGACCATAATGAGGGACCTAGCATCATCTACTATTTATCACTCATATAGAGTTGTATCCATCTATTACATTGACATCCACATAGCTCCATCATCAAGGCACAAGATAGGACATCTACATCATATTTCATAGGGGGAGGCATTCTATTCTATTCCATGCACACATTCTATTAAAATTTCTACATTTAGTCATTTCTCACTATTTCATAAAGTGCGAATAGCACAAAAGCACCTAGGGCACAACATGCACACACTCACTAGAACAAAATACGGGTCTGAAATGTAGTACAATGCTCAGTTAGTAAGCACACTATTGTGGTAGCTGAGTTCAGTCTGACAAATTCATTTGCATATTTATTTTTTTATGTTTTTTATTCTTCCTTCTAGTCTTTTGCATGTTGTTTCTTCTTCTTGGAATATTTCGTACATTCGGCGTAGTACCGAAAAATTAATGTGACAAATAGTGAAGGATAGATGTCATCTCCAGGACCTATGAAGACCAAGTCTAGACCTTTTTCCTAGACCAGGGCGCTTATTTTACTTACCGAGAGCAATGTGGGCACCCCGGTCATCTCTAGGAGCTCCATTCTAGCCACATCACCCAAATCTATCCTTTGCGGGACCCCAACATAATCGCTCTTTCTTTTTTTTTTTTGTTCATCACTCGTAACACTATCCAAGATGCATATGTTATCACCGAGTTATTTCCTCTTCTCTCTTACACATTAGGGTTAGCATTTCCTTTTCATAGTGTTTTAGATTATTTACATTCCTATTTATTGCATTTATTTACTTTAGTACAATTTTTCATAGCTTAGATTAACTATCCCCACACTACTTAGTTAGTCCATTTTTAGTTAATCAATTTTATAGTGGTATTTTTGGAACATGAACTTGAACTATTTCCTTTAATAAACTAAAAAGACTATAATTTTTTTGGATGATTTCTCAAGTACTCAAACTCAAAATCTAAATTTGGATTTCTTACAATGGTCAATGATATCAAAAGGTGAAGAATTAGTAAGTACATTAGGAACTATGGCATCCTTGACATGAGTGATATTTACATTCTTATGATCAATAAGAAGAAGGTGATTTTTCAAGAGGAGATGAAAAAGACTTACTTAAAGAGGCAAATGGATTCTTAATTGAGGTATTCTTGGGATTCTTCTTAGTTGACCCTATGGAAGTGGAAAATGATGATCCTCCTTTTGTTGTTTTTCATAGATTCACCATATGAGGATTCAAATGAATTTATTGGGGCAGCGGAAGAATAGGCTTCTTTCTCCATTTGTGAGCGAGTGAACATTGTATAATAGTAGATATCCATGGATTCTTTAAAATCTTACTCTAGTGAGTATTCAAAATACCCTATTTTGGCACACCCATCTACTTCTTCTTCAATTTATAATTCAGGAATTTCTTGTCCTTCATTTTCATAGGTTCCACATATTGCATTGACTAGTGGGGCTTCCAAGCAAATCCTTTGGTGAGCTCCATAAATTTTATTTTTGTTCTTGTTTTGTTGTAGGGCATGTTGTGAAATTTATTTTTTTAATGTGGTCAATTTATGTTGGAAGAGAAATGATGGAGAGGGGGTTGAATCATTCTATTAAAACTTCTAAATACATTTAATTCATGATTCATTCAATCATTATGGAATTCAATCAAGGAATGTACATCTAAATAAGAAAGATAACACAATGATACCAGATATATGTGGGAAACCCTCAAGGGGAACAAAACCCATTGAACCTCTTCATATATTACTCAATATAAATGACTCTCATGAATATTACAAATCACAAGATATTTATATAGTGATGCACCAACCCCACAAGGAGCACCGACCCCTAGTTTAGTAAGGCACCAGCCCCACAAGGATATTAAAAACCCCAAAGATGACCAATAACCAACTTAGTCACCTAAATGTGTTTTTAACCACTAATTTGTTACTACTATAACTGAAGGTGACACCATGAAGCTCACTCTCCTCTCTATCTTTCTCAAAATACCTCTCTATCCTTCCTTGAACACATGCTTCTTCTTCAAGATGATTTGATCATTATCTATATCTCACCAATACCTAATTATTTGAAGCACAATGGAATAATAGGGGTGGTGAATCGACCTTCAAAACTTAAACTTCAATTACCATGTATTAACATTCATCATTTAATTAGCCATTCATCATACATAAGTATATTAAATGTGTATTAATCATTTAGAAGGTCGTAACACAAAAGAGTGTACACAAAATAAAAATATAAGTGATAAATCCTCACGAGGAAGAAAAACCACCGAAAATCTACTTATATTACATAAAGAAAATAGATTTAGTGAAGTACCAACTTCACAAGGAGCTTAAACCCCTAATTTAGTGAAGCACCCACTCCACAAGGTGGGTACAACCCCTAAGATTATAAAGCACCCACTCAACCACCTATAGATGAAAATATATGATTATTATTATTGCCACAACCGATGAAAACCACTAATTCAGCTCACACATATTTAAACACTCATCAAAAACTTATTCTCGTAACACACCATTTCTTCTTCTTTCATGGAATTGATTCGGATTCAATCTATTGAATTCAAGCTCTCTAACTTTATTCATATTTTCACACATCTTCAGCTCTGATTTCATGTGCTTGAACAAATTTCAATCTCTTACCTAGGTCGTATTTTCCCTCCTTTCAAAGCTAGTTCAAATTTGAACCAAGACTTCACTTTTATATGATTCTCTTCTTTCAAAAACATAATCTGTCAGTCCTATACATTTATGTTGACCAACACAACTCCAAAACATAACAATAAACTCATGCACATTCGAAAATGGACCCATGTAGGTCGGCCATGTTGGAAAACACCATACAAGCCCAAAATGGCTCAAAACCCCATCACCTAGATCACCATGATTAGTCAAGATCCCAAGTTCCTCACACATGTAAAATATGAAATAAAACACCATAAATTATTTTACATTAGCTTGCACCAATCAAAGTCTTGATAACACAAGTTAATAAGGCTCATATCCTTCTTAAAACAATTGTTTCTAGGAACCAATCTTCACCTTTGGGCCTCAAGAACATCTGAAATATGGCATGTAGCCACTCATTGGAAATAAAATTACCTTTATATCACATAAATTATTACTATATCTCATGAAACATCCATACATTTAAACCACACTCACTTTCCTCTTCACCAAACTAAGCTACCTAGAAAGTAGTTTTAGGAAATCAACATGTTTGCACCCTTTTTCCACTTTCAATACCTTAAAATTCCTTCAATAGGAACAATACTCATAAATATTCACTCTCTAACTGATAGCAAAGCATCAACCAATCCAAAACATGATACTTATACCTCCATCTTCTAACTAGAGCAGCCATGTCCTAAAAATAAGTAACATTTTTCTTCACAAATTGAGTTAGTAGAGTTATAAAACCTAATCATATAACAAAACCATATACCATTGAAATAAATCTTAATACTCTTTCGATAACACCTTGCATTTCCTTTCAAATCCAATCCAAAGGCCTTCAATCAAGTCCATCTCTCGAAATTGCTCCTTCACAATTCTAGGGTTTAAGAACCAAGCTTAAGGTCAACCTTCTCCATCACCTTCAAAGACACTTCAAAGCTTAAAAATAATGGAAAACCCTTATACGTGTTGTATAATAACTCATAAACCTTCAAAAATCATGAAGAAATCAAAAAAATTACTATACCTCATGAAGCTACTCAACACCATGCTTAATCAAGCATCCTCCAGATTTGACCTTCAAATATCATATCATAAATTATTTTTCATTTATCAAAAACATGAGTTTGATATATCATTTGAAATATCTTGGAACCATGATCACAACAAAACTTTAACTAAGTATTAACTCCACCTTTAACTCTTGGAATTTCACTTTTACCATAGACTGCTCCAAACTACCCCAAAAACTAGTCTTCATAAATAGGGCACACTTTTACCTCTCAGACCTCAACCATGATCTGAAACTATAATGAACATCTAGAAAAACTCTGAGTATAAAAACAATGTTAATTTATTCATCACCTTTTTGGATAACTTTTCCACAAATTGAATATCTTGAGAAACTATCCTTTTGAGTGGGCCTCACATATAATCACATTCTCTATTAAATATTTTTGGAAATATGGAGGATTCCTCTACAACCTCCAATCATAAATTTATCAAAAGGAACAAAAAAATACTTAGTATCTCTAAGTCACTTTTAGCTAGGGTTTAGCTAGGGTTTCAAAGTAACTTATCTTCTTAACGATTGTTCATAAAAACGTGACAATCAAACCACCTCATTATTTTTATAACATATTATTAGCTCTATGGAAAAATATCCCTAAAATCCTTTGGGTCCCATGAAAAACATACAATCCACAACGAGCATCAGAAGGTCAACTTTTACCTCAAAATCACACTCTAGAAAACCCGATTTTACCAAAACTAATGCATCTTCAAAAATATTATTCACTCGACCTGAAGTTTTCATGAAGCATCATGAAAACACCCTCTAAATTCATATACTCACCATCTAGATAAAATAGGTTTGGAACTCTCTAACCAATCTCACTTACCTATGTTTACTTGCATGTTCTCCACCTTCTTACTTCCTAAGGACCTCATACATGAACTAAACCTCTTATTACTAATATGAAAGTCATTATACACCTTGTGTACACTATCACCATTCTACTACTATACTTTGAAAATAATGATTATCTCTAATTCTCAAGTTATCATACCATTCCACATGCTCTAGGACTAGGAATAGGCCTAGAAATACCTCACTCAAGACATATAACTCACGCAATGAATTTGATGACTCAATGAAAACACATATACACCTCTAAAACACCTCATGGACCATGATGGAACTCATACCAACCATTTAGACTCATACAATGACCATCTAAGCTTGTACCATGCACGAAAACCATACAAGATACCATTGCACCTTGACCAAATCTTGACACTACCAATAAACCTTCATGTTTGACACTTAATGAGACCTCATGAATACTCACACAACACCATAACACCATTTTCCATCAATTTATTTAACATCAATAACAACACTAATGCACAATGGCCAATAATATCCTTCTTTGCCATTGATGCCAACCACCTTCAAAATCATTTATGGCAGCCAACAAGATCAAACACATGTACTAAACCTATTTTTCATGTTTCGATGCTTCTATTCCCCTTTGACATCTATGAAAAAGGATACAATAATTACTAGATATGGAAAATGACAACACACAATGACAACTATGAACAAACAACTTACTTGCTTGACTAGACTTCCTCTTGGATTGTAATTTGTCTTATTTGACTTCAACAATAACATATAATGATCCATGGACATGATGGATGCATGCAAAACAGATCCCCTTGAGCTAATACCTCATAATTTTTTTAAATCATGACATACTCCTTCTTCTAGGTCTATTTCATACTTAACACCAAGTTTTGCATTTAAGAGAAAACTATATCACTTTTTAGACCAAAGTCCCTAAACCACATCTTCAATTCCATTCGGAAAAAATAAATTCAAACAATCAAAACAATTAAACATTATGAAACTTATCTATAATGCTTTCCTCATCTTCATTCCATCTATATCTAATTACTAAAGAAAAATTACACCTCATACCTTTCCCTATTGTCTTGAATTTTTTTCATTCAAAATATCATGGTATCAAGCATTATTTTAGTGTCATTAACCTTCATAACACACTAGTACACTTTATAGCTATAATGTCTTCATTTGAGAGACAACAATCTATCTTTTCACTCTTCTTCACAACTTATAATCTCTTAGAGGGTCAAACTTGCTCCCCTGCCTCTAGAAGACCTTCAGGGACCTATACACTACTATTGTACATCAAAAGAAAGGACTGAGAAGATACACATAGTGCTTTATCACATATTCTCATATTTTAATTACCTTTACCATCCTCTAACACACTATTTGGGGCATAAATGACCTATTAAGACATCTTGATTCCCTTTACTCTTCCTTAAGACAATTCCATAGAATTCAAATGATTATGCACAGTCTTCTATACATCTTCAAACTACCTAATACTTGATACAAGAGACAAAAACCTCCATATACATCTTTTTATAATGTCTATCAACTTCCAATGTCAACATACCTGTAAATGTTCATTACTCTACTAACCATCCTCTTGACAACTTATGCATCTAAATGGATGTCAATCTTTGCTCTCCCCGCTTCTAAAAACCATCAACATACCTATATCATGTCATCCTTCACACACTTGGATCTCAAGACTGGTCAAATTGATAGGACTAGACCACTTTGTATAGACGTTAAGATCATGTTGAACTTCAACACATTACGCAGACCATCTTGCTTCTCTAAAATTATAGAATATTTTACCCTCGCAACATCTTAAGAATATATACTTCCTTTGAGGTGATATCCTTTCATCTAGATGATGACATATAGTATTGACATAGACCTACAATCCTTTACTTTAGATCAAGTCTCCAATATTTCAAGGATTTATCCCTTCATGACTGATACAAGCCCATGATTTCTCCATTAAAACAACTTTTTAGAGTACAATGAACTCACTCGGACTTCCCTTTTCTTCTATCTTTCAAATATTCATACAAAAACTCAAAGATCCTTTCTAGACCTCATATGCAACCAACCACATTTTTATAGCTTTTCATCATTCAAAAACTCTTGCAAACATGAGAATTGCATTTCTGACTGATTTAGCCATCATACATGGTGAATGGATTTTATTCATCTTGAGGTCATTTCCTTGTTCAATCTTAGCCTCTTAACCATATTGATATTATAATGAACACCTCCAAGCATATGAGGAGCACTACTTCACTCCATGATCACACTACTACAGTCCCTTATTCATCTCATAGATCCATATTTAGAAATTTAGGTCTTCATGCATGAACTTGTCATCACGGGTATTTTACTCTTTAATGCACTTTCACATGCGTATGACCTAAAGAATTAAATCATTACTAATTAATTTCATGGTTATATTTTTTCAACACTATCTTAGACCTTGCTTCAAATAGATCTACCTAAATTCATTTTGATAGAGACAACTTCATTGCATCAGTGACTTTGGATCAATTGTAGAACACACTGAGTCTTGAATCACTCTTCTCAGAACATTCAAGCTCCCCCTAGATCTATGAGCCTCATCTAGAAGTATGATATCATTCTCACTCCATACTTTGACTTATACTTGGTATATGGACATATAACAAAGATAGAATTGCTACAAAACCTTGTCATGGTTCACTTCCTCTTGACTCTAAATGATCATACATAGGCATACCATAATGCCTATCAACTAGAGAGACATTTATTTTTCACTTTCACATGTATACTCATGCTTATTATTATTCCTACCTCTCATAAGAAATAAAATCACTCTTGACATACTTCATACTTGAACCAAGAATTGATATATTACCTTGTAGGTGCAAATGATACATGAACATACTTGAGATGCATTGTTCCTTCATGTCACAACTACCAACCCTGCTCAATATGGCTTGTTTAACCATACATATAACACTTATTTGGGATACCTTTTATTATTTGATCCAAGCAATCGTCATGGTTCATATTCCTTCTTTAGTGATATAATTAAGCCTTAACATAATCATATCGGGCCTTGAACAAGACCTTCATAAGACACTTTTATCACAAACACCAGTAGTAAAAATATTTGACACGATTCAAGATACTCGATGATAGAGAACAACTGACACACCCTTAGAGACCTCGGGCCCTTTATGACGAAGGCAAGATGTACTTGAAAAACCTATTAATATAGATCGTATTCTTCTTGAACCTAGACACACAATTTTTCATTACTTTGAGTGCTTTTAATTTTTGATAAAGACCTCTTAACAGGTATAAATCTTCAAGATAATCTCCATACTAATTTAACAAGGACGTTCTCAATTAGATTGACTCATGTTATAGCTTTTACTTAGAGTCGGATCTCTTAGTTTAACTCATACCAGACCATGGACTTCTTAGAGACTTAATAGGGGTAGATACTATTGGTAAGGTTACTAAATTCACTTGAAACATACTTCACATACTACTCATAAAATGAAAAATACCAAAATGAGACAACATACTTACATGAATCCTCATGACTGATTTTTTCACACTTGGACTCTTTCATAAAACATACTTGAAGACTTTTAGATGTGTATAAAAACATGATTGTGCATATACACTTGACATAAACATTTCAATCCTTGAACAAGCATGACTCACTCATACTGATTTTTTCATAAAAACATTAAACTCGGACTCAAGTATACTATGACTAGAGACATCCTACTACCATACAAGGACTTAAACCTCATGAATATATCATTTCCCATACCTTATAACTATTGAAGTGTTCGAAAATCCTAGACTTCTTAACCTTCCATGTACTTAGGCCATGAGATACATATGTTATTCTTCAACCTTTGTACTTTAAACCAAGGAAAACATACTTCATGTATCTGAGGATTGATGAACTTGTCTTCCTCCTTGTTTGAAACAAACCCTCCTTTGACAAAATTCATATGGTCAGTCTTCGTAACCTATGATTTTGGAGTATCGTGATTAGTTTTACCTCTATGATTATGTCCTTTAAATTTCCTAACTATTTCTTTAGTATCATACCTTTGGATGAACATCCTCTTACTTTGGCATAGTCTTGCTATATGACTCGATCTTTGACAGTTGAAACAAACAACATTATTATTTCCTCTTGACTCATATACACTTAAATTCCATCCACAATCCTTTTCCTTATGACTAAACTCATAACATGAGAATAATTCACCTATGAAGAAATTTTCACCATTCCTAGGAGAACTTATTTTGCAATCTCTATCTCTATGACCAAAATCATGACAAACATAGCAATAACCATTGAAAGAGGCACCATACATATCAGCATTAGGTTGTCTAATAAATTTAAAGCTTTTAAAATCAGTTATCTTTGTCTCCTTCATGTCTGATTGAGTGTTTGGACCAGTCAACAATCTCCTTCTTCTTTCCCTTGAAACCTAGGCCAACCTTTTCATTTGGATCTCTTTCTCTCTCTGATCCCCCATCAATATCTTCATTGCTCATTTTTACCTCTCATACATATTCAACCTACTATATGCACCTTCTATATTATATTCTATGGTTTTCAAATTCTCTTCATACCCAAGACAAGCTTCCTCTTTGACCTTTAAGGCCTTATACACACTCTCCACTTGAGATTACAAACCCTTGATGGCTTAACCATGCTCTATCTCCATATAATTTATCTGATATTGTAAGCTATGAATCAAGGAATCTACAACTTCATACTTTCTTCTAAATGCAGCCTCAACATCTGAAGACTTTCCCATTTCTTGTGTTCCAAAGGATCTCCTTCAAGTTTTAAAACTTGCTTCTAAAGGTCCTGCTATGATAACAATTGTTGGAAGAAAAATAGAATGAGAAGGGGGTGAATCATACCTTTAAAAATTTAACTTCAATTATCATGTATTAACATTCATCATTCAATTATCAATTCATCATACATAACCATACATAAGCATATTAGATGTGTATTAAACATTCACAAGATCATAACACAAGAGAGAGTACATAAGACACCAAATATAAGTGGGAAACCCTCATGGGGAAGAAAACCCACTAAAACTCTTCTTATATTACACAAATAAAATAGATTTAGTGAAGCACCAACTTCACAAGGAGCACCAACCCCTAATTTAGTGAAGCACCCACTCCATAAGGAGGATACAACCCCTAAGATGATCAAGCACCAACTCAACCACCTATAGATGAAGATATCAGAGTATTATTTTTATCACAACTGATGGAGATCACTAATTCATCTCACACACATTCAAACACTCTTTAAACCCTTATTCTCTTAACTCTCTCTTTCTTATTATTTCATGGAATTTATTTGGATTCAATATATTTCATTCAATATATATAACCTTATTAATATTTTTTCACACATCTTCAGATCTGATTTCATGCCCTTGAACATCTTTCAATCTCTCACGTAGGTCCTATTTTCCCTCCTTACACAACTAGTTCGAATTTGAATCAAGAATTCACTTTTAATATACTTATCTTATTTCAAAAACGTCATAAGTAGGTCATATACACTTATATCAACAAATAAAAATAATAAAACATACCAATAAATTCATGCACATTCATAAAATGGACCCTTGTATGTCAGTCATGCTCACTCAAAACACCATCACATGGATCACCAAAAACATAAACCTAATCACCATGATTATCCAAGATCCAAAATTACTAAAACATATCAAATATGACATAAAAACACCATAAATGGTCATACATTAGCTTTCACCAATAAAATTATTCATAACACTATCAAGAAGGCTCATATCCTTCTCAAAACAATTGTTTCCAGGAACCGTCTTCACCTTTGGGCCTCAAGATCATCCAAGAACATATCAACTATGGAATGTGACCACTAATTGGAAATAAACTTACCTTTATATCACATTAACTATTGCTAGAGCTCATGAAACATCCATACATGAAAACCAAACTCACTTTCCTCTTCACCAAACTAAGCTTCCCAGAAAGAAGTTTTAGGAAATCAACTAGTTTGCACCCTTTTTGCCACTTTCAAGACTTCTAAAGGCTTTTAATAGTAACAAAATTAATACCTCTTCACTCTTAAATATATATAAAGTATCAAACAATCCAAAACATGAGACTTTTACCTCTATCTTCTAGCAAGAAAAATCTTGTCCTGAAAATAAGTAACCTTCTTCTTCACAAATTGAGATGGTAGACATATCAAACCTAATCATCAAGAAACAAACCATATACCATTGGACATAAATATGAATCTTATTTCCATAGAAATTTAAATTTCCTTCCAAATCCAATTGGAAGGCCTTCAACTAGGTCCATCTCTAAAACTAGTCCTTTAGGCTTCTAGGGATGAAGAACCAAGCTTAAGGTCAACTTTCTCCATCACCTTCAATGACACTTATAAGCTTAATAAAATAATGTAAAATCATTATACTTGTTTTCTAAGGAATTTTAAACCTTCAAAAATCATGAATAAGTTAAAACAATCACCATATCTTATGAAGCTCCTCAACACCATGCTTAACCAAGCATCCTCATGATTTGACCTATAAATATCAAGTCATTAATTATTCATAATTTATCAAAAAAACAAGTTTTATATATCATTTGAAATATATCAGAATCAAGATAAAAAAACTTGAATCTAGTCTTAACTCCACTTGTAGCTCCTTTAATTTCACTTTTACCACAGTACTCACTCCAAAGCGCCCCAAAAACGATCCTTCATAAATAGGAACAATTGTCCCTTTAGGTCCACCACCATGATCTGAAACTATCATGTATATATAGAAAACCTCCCATGCTAAAAATGTTAATTTTCTCATCACCTTCTTTGGACAACTTTTCCACAAAGTGAACATCTTCATAAACTATCCTTTTTGAGTAGGGCCCACATACACTCACATGCTCTAATACACCTTAATGTAAATTTGGAGGATTCCTATAGAACCTTAAATCATCAATTTTTCAAAAGGAACCAAAACAGACTCAATACACTCCTTTTTCTCCAATTCGCTTTGAGCTAGGGTTTCAAAGCAACTTATCTTCTTAACGATCGTTCATAAAAATATGATGATCAAACCAAATCATTATTTTTGTAAAATATTATTATCTCTATGAGAAAATTCCTTGAAATCATCTGGGTCCCATATAAAACATACAATCCGCATGACAAACATCATAAGGTCAACTTTTACCTCAAAATCACACTCTAGAAAACCTGGTTTTACCAAAACGGATGCCTATTCAAAAATATTCTTCACTATCACCTAAAACGTGTCATGAAGAATCATGACAACATCCTCTAACTTTCCATACTCACCATCTAGCTCAAATAGGTCTGAAAATCTACAACCAATATCACTTACCTATGCTTACTTGTCTTTTATCCACATTCTTTCTTCCCAGGACCTCATACACGCACTAAACCTCGAGTACTAACCTAACACTCATCACATACCTCATGTAAAATATAACCATGATTCTAACATTCTTTGAAAAGACTTATTAACTCCAATTCTCAAGTTACCATACCATTCCACTTGCTCTAGGACTAGGAATAGGCCTGGAATGACGAAACTAAAGCCATATAACTCATGAAATGACTATGATGACTCAATGCAAACACATATACACCTCTAACACACCTCATGGACCATGATGGAAATCATACTAACCATTTAGTCTCATAAAATGATAATCCAAGCTTGCACCATGCCTGAAACCATACTTGGACACCATGACACCCTGACCAAATCTTGACACTACCAATCAACCTTCATGTTCAACACTGAATGACACCTCATTAAGACTCACACAACATCATGATACCCTTTTCCATAAATTTATTTAAAATTAATGACAACACTAACACACAATGGCCAACACTGATCACAATATAAAATATCATAGCATTATTGTTGCCTTCTCATGATGGTCACACAGCCTCTAACAACTCCAATAATTCCCCTCTACGTCACACTTTTTCGTCTCTTCCACACTAACTCAAATAAGACTTCTATCTTTCCCGTATACCTATCTTATGAACTTAAAACACCTAGGTTGGCCATCATATAGTAAAACAACTTCTCACATCATAAGAACATGATAAAAATCACCCAAAGAATGACATAGCTTGCCAAGATAACATAGACCCTTCTAAACATTGATTAGGACTCAATAAGCCCTAAAAAACCAATACAAGCAACTATCCAACCATGGAGTGTTATAGACCAAAACAAAATTCACCAAGGCATGGATCACACTTAGAAATTTTTATAATACCTCAGCAATCTCAAGAAAACATGAAACAACTCATAACAGTCATCTCATTTGATGAAACCACTCAAGATCATGGACAACCAAACACCCTCAAAAGTAACCCTCAAAGAATAGGTAATAAATTAATTAATTATTAACACAAAAATAAGTATTATATACCATTGGAAATATCTTGATGTTAGGATAATGACGAAATTCAAAGCAATCCATGAAACCACCTGTAGGACTTCCAAAATTCTCGTATTCCTAGACTGCTCCAAACCGCCCCAAAACTACCTAAAATACAGTCCTCATAAATAGGGAAAATTGTGCATCCGAAAGCATAAAAATTATTTTAAACTATCATATACATGTATTAATACTCTCATTCTTACATAAATGATAAATTAGTCATTATGTTCAATGGAAAAAATTTACCAAAACTAAAACTTTCTAGAAACTTTACTTTTTGGTATGGCCCGCATACAACAAAGACCTCTAAAACACACCTAGAGAAATTTTGAGGATTCATCTATAACCTCAAATAATAAAATTTTCATAATTAATAAATTTTTGATCACTACAAGTAGTTTCCGCCAAGTCACTCCAAAGCTAGGGTTTTAAGAGGTTTAAAAAGTAGTTTACCTTCTTAATGATTGTTCATAAAAATGTGAGTATGAAACAACCTCATAATTATTGGAAAGTCTTAATAACTGACCTACTCAACTACCCCCAGGATATTGGTTCCCCATGTAAATCACACACTCCCCAAGGAGCATTTAAAAGTACAAATTTAACTCAATATCTCACCTTTAGAAACCTAGTTTAGGTAAAAGTGCAATATCTTGCAAATTATTTAACAATATTCAGACACCATGAATTACCCATGCTTTCATGTATTGTCTTTAATGTTCTTGCTTCAAATGACCTTCATCATGCATTATGAACCTGAATAATGACCTTTACACGATCTAAACTTGATATCCCATGCCAATTAAAATCTCACAAACTCACACTAAAATTATTCTCTTCATATCTCATGTTATCATACCTTCTTCTTGTGTTAGGTATAAGACTAGGCCTAGAATGACTTGTCTCAACACAAGTTTCTCATGAATTGATAGGATATCCATCCTACTGAGACTCATTAACACATTTTACACACAATATTGACCATGTTAGTCATCATACCAACCTTTTGAGATCATACAATAGACCTTTCTTGAGTTAACCATGTTGTATACCATGTAAATGTAGCAAGACACCGAACAACACACCATGAAAACAAATAACTTCACTACCAATTAACCTTCATCCTTCACTTTTATTGACACCTCATACTAAAATCAATGCCACCTTTGAATCCCTTTGACATCAATGACACTTTCTATAATTTGGTCGAGTCGAATTTGTACAACACAAATATAGTGTTTTATTAATCTGTTCTGTTGTGATTTTACAATGGAAGGATGGCTAATATATAACCATACAAATAGAAAAATTGTTTCCTATAAGACAGAAACTACACTAACAAATCACCCGTAGCTAATATACGCACTATTGTTATAACAAAAATTACTAACAATATAACAAACAACCCAAATAATAATATAACCTTAAGTACAATTTTACTATACGGTAAATAATCGATACCAATGTAAATACTAATATTCCTAACATTCCCACCCTTAGTGTTTACATGGTAGAAAAAGAACTTTCACACTTCCTCTGCAACCTGCCACCCATGCTTTCTCATGATCTTGGTATAACACTTGAACTGAAGGTAGAAGAAGGAACACATCAAATTCTTATCAACCATGCACTTTGTTGAGAACACATCTGACCAAAGAGGATGGGAACATGCTCAGGAATCATCTACTTATCAACTAGTCACTCTAGGGAACACATATGACCTAGTAATGTCGGAACTCAAACAGGAACACATGTAAGTAGCCTTCAATGGTTTTCTAGAGGCTAACCACAAACCTAGGTATGAACAGGAACACATCTGACTATTCAACCTCTTCAAGACTCATGATGTTGCATTTCACTGTGCTATCTATTCTTCACTATGTTATTACATCAAGGAATTATGTAGGAATAGCCACATCAACTAGTGAATAGGAAAGAACCTCTATTCTTATTTCTCACACCATACAAGAAATATGAAAAGTTGAAATCACACCACACTGAAATGATGAAATCAAACACACTTTGCACACTAAAATAGTCACACACGTGCCACCAAATTAGTGAAGCGGCCTTGTTGTTGGTGACTGAAGAGAAGTCGTTGGTTGTCCTCTAGCCTCCGTTACCTACAACCTCATGTATCACACTCGCTCACTCAAAGCAAATTGGATGTTGAAGCTCACTAATTTCCACATTGGATTTATTGGTATAGTTTCCCTCTTGCAATTTGAAACTTTTTATTTTCTAGATGTCGGGTAACACTTTGAAAATGCGTTGGTAAGGAAATTTTTTTATTTTTACAATATTTGACTCCTTTAACGATGACTCGTGAGTTTTACGATGAAACTTTGACTCGGACAAAAGGAATCTATACTTGAAATAGACTTGAAACTAAATTTTGATGGTGAGATATTTTATGATAACGAATGACACAAAAGACCAATGTTATTCTTTTAGTTTATATACATGTAACGACTCATAAAGAACCTATACAAATGAGTTTATTAACAATTTTGACATTGACAACTTGACTTTTCATTTGATAATGACAATACTTAGTATCATCAACGGGAAAAAAACTTCTCTACGCCCTACATAATATAAATAGCTGTGAGGAATCCTTTTGGAGAATGAAGTCTAGAGCCCTCTGGTTAAAAGCAGGAGACAGAAATACAAAAAAATTCATATGACAACCCTCAAACATAGGGCTTGTAATAGAATTACTGAAGTCTCAAAGGGCAATGGGAACATTACTACGGATTCTGAAGACATCAAAGATGAAGCCCTCAAATTCTACAAGAATTTTCTCACAGAGAATAATTCCTACAATGAGAAAGCGGCCTCCTTTCTCTTAGACTCCATTCCTAATAATTTACTACCTACTGAGAGGTTTAAGATTCTTTCCAAAACAGTCACCATCGAGGAATTGAAAAAAGCTATTTTTTCTCTGGAAGGGGATAAGGCTCCGGGCCCTGATGGTTTTTCTGCAAACTTCTTCCAAATATGCTGGGAAATTTACTCCGAAGATCTGTTGAAAGTTGTTAATGAGTTCTATAGAACTAGAAATCTCATAAAAGAGTTAAACAATACACATATTGTGCTTTCTCCTAAGAAGCTGGATGCAAAGGATTTCAAAGATTTTAGGCCAATCAGTTTCGTTAATGTAATCTATCGGATCTTCACAAAGATTTTAACCACTAGGATGCAACCTATACTAATGGAAATTATTTCTCAACAACAGAGTAGATTCATTCAAGGTAGAATTATTCAGGATGGAGTTATTATGGTCCATGAAACAATTCATTCAATGGATAAAAGTAAAAAAGCTAGGGATGGCTATCAAGTTAGACATGCATAAGGCTTTTGACAGAGTCTCCTAGAAATTCATGGATGAGGTTTTATCCAAGTTTGGATTTCAAAATAAATTCAGGAAAATTATACATTCTTGCATTTCTTCATCTAGATTCTCAGTGGTTGTTAATGGGGAACCGGTTGGTTTTTTTGCTAGCAATAGAGGAATTCAACAAGGGGACCCCATCTCCCCTTTGCTGTTCATTATAATGGCTGATATTTTAAGCAGATCTATCTCAAAAGCTATTCATATTGGTATGATAAAGGGCTTTCAACCTACTTCTAGTAATCAGTTTCCTCTCACCAGCAGTTTGCTAATGACACTCTCCTACTTCTGATGGCCTCAATAATTGAGGTGAAGGCTATCAAAACTATCCTTAGATTTTATGAGGAAGCCTCGGGACAAAAAGTTAATTTTGACAAAAGCTCAATCTATTTTTTCAATACTCCTATTGAAAGGAAAAGAAATATTTCTCTCATTCTTGGATGTACTATTAATTCCCTCCCTGCTACTTATTTAGGGCTCCCTATGAGTACTAGTAAGGTTTCTAATGAGGTTTGGAATGATCTTCTTAAGAGATTTCAAAAAAAACTGGCTGGTTGGAAAGGAGCTTTACTTTCAAGTGTAGGCAAGTGTTTATTGATAAAAAGCACTCTTCAGAACTTACCTATTTATATCATGTCAATGTTCAGCATTCCAACAGTAGTGATGAATAGCATTGAAAAAATTCAAAAGAACTTTTTATGGCATGGTACTGAAGACAGGTTTAGGTACCATTTAGTTGCTTAGGAGCAGGTCTGTAAACCAAAGAGGATTGGGGGTTTAGGAATCAAAGATATCAAACATATGAATGCTGCTCTTATTGCAAAGTTGGGTTGGAGACTTATAAAAGAGCACAAGCCTTGGACCAAGTTGATCAAAATCAAATACCTTTCCAATCAAAGCAAGAATTCCTTTATTTTTGATCAGTTTCTTCCGAATGGTTCTATTTTCTGGAACAATCTTCTCCACATCAGACATATTCTCTCCCAGGGATGTAGTTGGAAGCTTGGGGATGGTCAAGACATTAATTTCTAGACTGATAAATGGTCGGATATTAACTGGATTTCCTCTTATGGTCACATTAAAGACAACTTAATTAGAAATTATGGGCACAAAGTCCAGGGCTATATTGAGGTGGTTGAAAATAAAAGGAAATGGAAATAGTTCAAAGTAGATGAGGATAATGTGCAGTCTGATGTTTCATCTATGCAGAGTCATCTCTCCCTAATTCATATCAGTCCTCAAAATCATAAGGATGAACTCATTTGGAAATATTCCTTTGATGGAGAGTACTCGGTTAAATCTACAACTCTTTCTTTACCTCTATTGAAAGTGATACTGAGTGGCATAAGTTGTGGATGCCCGAGCTAACCCCTAGAGTAAACTTTTTCTGGTGGCTCATCATTAAAGGCAAGATCCTAACTAATGAAAATCTCATTAGGAAAGGATTCATCATGCCGAATAGATGTTGCATGTGTCAGGAAGAAGCAGAAGACATCAAACATCTCTTTCTTCATTATAAGTACACTTCCAAAATTTGGCATCTTATTTTTGAAAACTTTAATCAGGAATGGATCTTTCCCCATACTTGTCTTTAGGCCTGGGAACAATGGAACTCTCCTTACAAACATTGTGTGGTGAGGAGATTATGGCAACTGGTTCTACCTCACACCATGTGGCGAGTTTGGAAAGCTCGTAATGATGTCATTTTCAGGAATACTAGAAAGTTATGCAAAAAATTCTACAAAGAAATTATCATTGCTGTGAAAGACAACATTGAAAGATTTAAACCTCCCAAAAATAGACTTTACCCTGAGGAAGAAGAGCACATTCTGGCTGCTTGGAATATTGGCACTATTTTGAACAAGAATAACAATAGTATTGATAGATCCACTGTCCGATGGATTAAGCCTCCCAGTGCTTGGCATAAGTTGAATTTTGATGGGGCCTCAAAAGGAAATCTTGGGGATTCTGGAGGTGGGGGAGTCATTAGAGATCACAGAGGCTATTTTGTTGCTGCTTTTTTTGGAAAATGGGTAGGAAAACTAATCACTACTCTGAAGCTCTTGCTACTCTTTGGGGAATAAGGCTAGCCAGGGATTGTAATATTTCCAATATTATAATTGAGGGTGATTCATTTGAACATTATCAATCTTTTAAATCAAAAACAACCCCCCAGTTGGTCAATCAGGGACTTTATTGTTGAAGCTACTGATATTTGCAAGAGTTTTGAAAATTTTGAAATCAAACATACCTACCGTGAAGGCAATAGTGTGGTGATGGTTTGGAAAATTTTGGGGTTAATAATACTTTTCAAACTTGGTTAAGGGGTGACATTCTTCCTACTAAAGTTAATGAAGACATCATCAAAGATTTGCATGACTTGGAACGTAATCACTAATGGTTGTAGTGCTGATGCTAAGGAGCAGCTTTTTAAGTGTAGAATGATGACATCATCAAAGATTTACATGACTTGGAGTGTCATCATTAATAGTTATAGGGCGGATGCTAAGGAGCGGTTAATTAATTGCAAAGTGAGGACTAATAATTACATCTCTTCACATGATTGGGAGGGCTTCAAAAGCAGAGCTGAGGATGATTCATATAGTTTTCAAATTTTTACCGTTGCGGGTAGAGGTAATATCACAGGAAAAATGGGGGGACCGCCTTGCAAGACAGAGCCCACTCATAATCCAGCTTGGAAAGATGATACAGTTCTTTGGAACTATCTACAAAAAGGGGGTCTAATGAACTTTATTGAAAAAATCCAAGGTTTTGATCAGGATCTCTCAATTAAATTTGCTCAGGGATGGAGGAATCGCGTGGTTAAGTACAGTAATATCAAGGTTGAGATATCAGAGGAGCTTATTGCCCAAGTCACTGGCTCAGTCTAGATGGAACCAAATTCTTCAACAAGCGGGTGGACAGAGAGGTGGAGGCTAAGAAGTTTCTTGATGAGGGGAAAATCTGGAATTTGTGACGGCTGACATCAAACTTGCTTTTGTTCTAGAGCCTTTTGTTGAGATCGCAAGGATGGTAGTAAGGTATGTTACTCTAGAGGGGAGATTTGTCACTATTCCCCAAAAGCACTTGATCTTCCTTAATCACTTCTATAGAAACCTCACCATCAAATTTCCTCATTACTTGTTGAATTCTCTGGAGAAATCTATTCTGGAAGTACAAAATCACACTAGGGCTATTCCCCTTCATCAAGGGTTAATACTTTGCTTATTCACCGCCACTGCTCAGCCTATCCCCACTCGGATTCTACTCCTCCCCTACCTCCATCCCTCCCCTTCGATAGGAAACTTGACACTTGCTTCAACTAGTAGGAAAAGGAAAGAGATGAAAACTAAGGTCCCTGCTTCTCAGAGGGTTCTTAGAAGTCATAAAGACCTGGAGCTTGCTGCAAATTTACTGCACATTAGTAATCCGGTGGAGGAGCCTAAAGATGAGGACTTGTTGGTCAGAGTTGGAAAGATGGAAAAGGAAATTCAGGAACTAAAGAGTGTTATTAGGGATATGGATAAAGCTAAGGGAAAAGGAAACTGCAAAACGATGAAGATGATGATATCACTGCTGAAGTTTTCAAGAAGCTTCAATCTCTGGATGTCAGGCTTGGCAATGCAAAAGGGCATAATGATTGTATCCTCTCTACCCTTAAAAGTATCTACAATTTTATCGAGCAACATGTTCGTAGTATTTGCAGTCTCAGCGGTATTACCAAGGATATTTGGGGCTCCAAGGAGAACAGAGATCTTGTAATTTCCCAGGCAGATTTGAAAGACCCTTCCCAGGCCACCGCCATTGCATTCTTCATCTCGCTCCAAATGATTAAAGCCAAGATTGATGGGCTATCAAGTGATGTAGAGCTCTGTTGCTTTGTTCTTGGTGGTGAAGTTGTTGTTGACTGGCATTTTTGGTGCTATTTTTTGGCTGGGAAGACCAGTGATGGTTATCTCTTGTTCGTATTTTGTCTCTTCTGCTTTTGTTTGGATCACTGTCTGTCTTGATCCTGTTTTGTTACTATATTGTATTATCTGGCTATTGAGCCCCTAATGTTGGATGTTTTTCTCTTTTAGAGTCGTTTTTCCTCTTTTGGTATCTTGGCTTTTGAGCCTTTTTGTACACAGGGTATAGTGCCTTCAAAACTATTTACCCATAATAAAAAAAAAAAGACAATACTTAGTATCTAAGACTCAAAATGAATATTAATACCTATTAACTAGAAAGTATTATTTTTTTACTAATCACAATACTATGAATAAACAAGAATATAGAAATGTAAACTTAAATAACAATTTTCTAATGTAACAAAAGGATAATAATAAAAATTTACCAAACTATACAAATCCTAAAATGAGAATAAATATTAAAAAATATGAGATAACTTATTTGATATAGGAACAGAAGTGACTACGGAATCTTAAATAGACACCTACCAGATGAGAAATGCATAACATTGAAAGACCGAAAGAAATTTGGTGGCTTGTCGTAAATGACTGTACTTGGGGAGCTTGAGTAGTATCAAGTTGACACAAAGTTGGGACGCATGGAAATGTTTATTTGTTTGAGCTAGTAACCCGTGGTGATCACCAAAAACTCCAAACGATTTTTGATGAGCTATCCGTGAATGGATCACGACCAACATAAGTATTTAAAATACTAAATTTTTGTGCCTGTGTTTGATCAATGCAAACTAGATATATTGAGAACAAAACACTCAACATGGGTTTACACCTTGGATGCGAAATTTCCCTTCTTATAATTATTGTTGTGTGAACAATAGAAACAACATAACCACTAACCCAAATTTTCATACAAACAATTTAGATGCATGTAAGATATCCCAATAGCTCTCCAAGATGTGTTCTTTCAACTCTAAACAACTTACAAATCATGTCACCAAACGTAATTTAATCTTGAGAATCCTCGCTAAGTCTATTACGAATGCATGCATCACAATGTGAGCACTTAACCAAGCATGAACTCATAACATAGTCTTCAATACAAATTCTAGAAAATTAATTCATTAAAAAATATAATGCAATGGCGAGATGATATCTTGAATGAATTAAAAATTCAAGCAATCAATCAAGCATTTCACAAGGCAACTTTGTAACTAGATGAGCACATTCTCGAGTCATGAATACACGTAAAAATAAGCACATGACATCAAAAGGTCGGACAAGAATGGATGAACATTCATGCACTCCAAAATAACTATTTCCAAGTCTGGGATGGATGGATTACCAACTATGCAAGTATGTAGATTCTAAGCTTGTAAATCTACATGAAGAACTCAAAGAATAAAAATTACATCAGGTGGGGCAATGGAAAATACTATAAATTCCCCTTCAAATAAATCTTTGATCCATTCAGAGGATTCTCCTACTTTGATACCAAATCTAGAATTTTGTCAAAGTCTAATTTACATAACACAAAGATAGTTTTTTATTAATCCGTTGTTGTCATGATTTTATAATGGAAGGATGGCTAATATATAGCCATACAAATAGAAAAATTGTTTCCTATAAGATAGGAAACTATACTAACAAATCACTCGTAGCTAATATACGTAATATTGTTATAACAACAATATTACCAACAATATAAAAAACAACCCAAATAATAATATAACCGTAAGTAAAATTTTACTCTACAAGTAAATACTCGATACTAATGTAAATACTAATATTCCTAAAATTGATATCAATGACAACAACAAGAAAAATTTCCAACAATATCCCCCTTTTTCATTAATGGAAACCATCTTGAAAAATTGATGGTAACTACAAAGGCAAGCATCTTCGACATCTTTTCATGTTTCTAAACATACTCTCCTCCGTTGATGTCTATGATAAAGGATACTATGAAAACTTGACATGAATGCATTAAAATTAATGCATAAACACGCACTTACAAGCTCCTCCTTGGATTATCTCATCTCCTTGACTCCATATGCTATTGATGATCCATGGACTGATTCCTTACTAATTTATTTCATTTAGAGGTTTACATGATTCTAAAATAGTCTTCAAATAGGACCCTCAAAATTATTTTTATACAAGATAGACTTCCTTCATCATGAACCATACAAAAAATAACAAAACTATCTCCTCCTCGACTCAAATGATTTCACTCATGTCTTAACATACATCCACAACTCAGAGCACCCTATTTTCATATCCTCTAGATCTCAACATGCATGCAATATTGTTTAGATACTTAATATTTTAAATCATACATTTTCATCATTAATAAAATTTGTGTCATCGATCACCGGATTCTTCTTGCAACTCAAGATCAAGGCCACCTATCTCCCCATGTCTTAATACATCTTCAAAGATAAAAAAACACTAACTTGTTTACTTTCCTTCAAACTAAACTTTGGGAAAACATCACAAGATCTCAACATGACTGTACCTTCTACATAGTATGCACATTTTCAACATTCCATCCAATCCACATATCATATAAAATTGTAACATCAACTTAATGAAAAACAGTCAACTGTTTCCCTTAATACTAGGACTCTTACTTGATTCTTTAAATAATCACTCCCGATTTCAAAAATTTTATCTTGATACAATTGATGCCTCGTCTAATCACACATACCCATATTTCTTTGTACCTTCTTATCCCAAGATAATTTTTCTTCTTCATGAGAAAAATAAGGATCAAACAACTTAAAATGATTCGGCCATTCTTTAAGTCTTAAAAACTTATCAAAGACAGGACCTTCAATATTTTAGTTCGTTCTACTAGAAATCGGAGGATCATCAACAATATCTCATGAAAAAATACTCTTATTTTACATTTTCATTGACCTAAACAGGTTACACAATACCACTAAAGACTCAACAATTTTAGGCATATCTATGTACCAATTCATGAAACATCTTCACTGTATCTTGACACATTTATTTTCAATATTGAGACTCTACCTACTTTTCTTAAGCTCAAAATGTACAAACTTAGACTTGGTGATCACATATCTTCTTATGGAGCTTTTCTCATATATCTCTTCACACAACTATCATATATCCTTTAAGTATTGCACACGTATAGATTTAAACATAGAACTATGTCCAGTATTTAAATCATTTTGAAGCTTATAATAGTACTTGATCAACTACTATAGACTAACATAGACCTAATCTAGACTTCAAAACAAACCTTTATGGTCAATCATGCATAATGCACTCTTCTAAATCCTATGATTATGCCTTTTGGTTCTTCAAAACAAAACACCAACTTACCTCAGATCATAATGATATATTTCCGTAATTTCACATCTTTTACACTTAGAAAATTTAGAATAAGGTCTTCAAAAACACCTTCACAGCAAATTATTTATCTTATCCTCTGAACATATCATAGTTTTCTTTCGATTTCCATGGTCATCAAAGACCTAGTGGCACCATCAAACTATCGTAAAAGTCTTCTATCCTTCATGGTTACTCCTTTAAAAACACTTTGATATTCCTTATAGTAGAACATAAGAATATGTGCATAACTCCCAATTTGAAAAAAAAATCATAGCTCTAAACAAATCTTTAATTTTCACATCTATTTCAAGTCTTCCATCATTCAAAATTTACATACATACTCAACTATATTTGAAATGAAACTGACCTAATAAGGTTGTTACAAACTGTGACTTTAGACTTCATCATGTCCTTTATGTAATACAAAACTTATGCTCATCTTGTCATGACATACACACATTTAATATCCATCATACACATTATATTCCTTTAATCCTCTTGCACACATGTCTTATACTAGAATACTCTAATCATACTTCTACCTTCCAATCTTGTTTTTCCAAAATCTATCAAGAAAATGTCAAGTTCTTAAAGCATCTACAAGACTTCTCAATAATTGAAACATATCAAAGACCCAATTCACTTATACATATGGCTTCAAGGAACATCATTCCTCTTGTGAGTGTCCACCAACGCTCGTGGTTCATCATAGATTTTCAACTTCATGACTGATTCACAACTTGCATCAACCTTCTTTTAAGATCAAGAATTCTAGACCTCAAGTGCACATTATCATACTTTAGGGATTTCTATCAACACAAAAATCCTTAACTCATCATCTAGATGTGATATGGAAGAAATATGATTGGATGGATAAAGACAACATACCTTCATACATTTGAATGGTTTTATGATGCTTCAACCTTGTAATAATACTTTATAGTTGTACCACATTTTTCATACCTATCTATAGATTCCTTCAAGTCTACAAAATGATTTAATGCATCTGAAACATACCTTTAATGACTTCAACTTAAATTTATTGATCTCAAAACATCTTCATGATCGTTATATCATTTACGATATACAACATTTTTGAGCACACAATATTCACTTGTAAGGTATTCATACCTTTAAAACTCTTACGAAACCCTGATTTCACTTCCTTCATGCAACTTGGACCATTACGATAAGTTTTATTATTAATACAAGAACCTTTCATACCTAATGTCACATCTTATAGATTGTAAAACCATCTTGGATGATCTCTCAAACTTTCTTATACTACATCTTTATATTGTAATCCATTTTTAATACTTTATGGACACAATTATGCATACCTTATAGACTAATACATGACATATTAGGTCCTAACACAACTTCATAGTGTAATAGTAACATCACAGATCAGGATAGGGTCTTAATACACTATCATAGGCTAGGCCCAATCATCTTCCAGTTCATTTAAATTCATCCTCAAATACATACTTCTATATGAATGATATATATTAATGTAGGACACAATCATACCTTTGATGAATCAACAACCTCAAGAACATTCCTAGTGATTCATGACATCATGAGTGATATCACACTTTTCCATAAACATAATAATCTCTTCCCTTCATGAAATTTCTCATAACCTTGCAACTTAATGACAAAGTCAACTTGAAGCCCATGAATCACTTTACTAACTGTAAATATTCAAGCATACTTTCATGCACTTGGAACCACTATATCATTTTCTCTTCCTTATTTATTTGGATATTACGACACCTTATTAAAATTTTCTATAGTCCTATGCTCACATTTCTTGAATGAAAAGATATATATACATATATAAATATTGAATAAATACCCATACCTATCTTGATATAATAATCAACCATCATTTAGATGACTTCTTGATAATGTTATGTCCTTCTTGGCTTGTAGTTGTGTCTTTGGTTCAATATATACCCTTACTCTCATAGTTTCAACACTCTTTCACACATAACCTTCATTTTTCCTTGACTCGTATCCAAAAACTCTATCTCAATATTCTCTTTGTAGCTTGACGCAATGATTAGAGATTCATGATTCTCAATATCTTATTAATTTACATTTACATCTAGAACACTATCAAGATTAGCTACTAGGTCATCTTGACTCCCTCATCTTCTACTTTAGTGAAACCTACTTTAGGCTCATTTTTTCATCATCATCAATCTTCTCATCAAGTTTGTTAGGTGGAAACTTACAGATATGAGTTAAAACATCAAAGAATGATTTCCAAATATAAAACCCTAAGGGTTTCAAATAAATCATTATGAACAAGGGTGTCATTCCATAATGATCTTGACTACCTGCCATTCATGTGCTTCAATGATATCCTTCAAGTGGTTAACCTTACTTCAAAAGGACCTTTCTATGATACCAATTCTTGGAAGCAAAATGACTGAGGGTGAATCATTCTATTAAAAAATTTAAATCTATTTCATTCATCATTCATGACTCATTCAATTATTTTAGCATTCAATCAAATCATGTACAACATCCACATATGAAAGATAACATAGTGACATGAGATATATGTGGGAAACCCTCCAAAGGAAGAAAACCCACTGAACCTCTACATATATTACTCAATACAAAGGAATCTCATGAATATTACAAATCAAAACATATTGATGTAGGAGAATCTCATGAAGTCAATTCAAGGGTCATTATTTCTTTAATGTGGTCCATTAGGTGTGTGAGTCATGAATTTGAGAGAGAGAGAGAGAGAGAGAGAGAGAGAGAGAGTTAAGAATATAGATTGAAAATTTGAATGAGGTACTTTCCTAAAAAATGTACTTCAAGTGGTAAAAGACATGTATAAGGTTTATTAAAAGGTTGTGAAGTATTTAATGAGTCATATGGACATATAAAATGTGTTCTAGGTGTGTTAGGGGTGTTAAATGTTATCAAGGTCCTATGAATATCATGTTAAGATTTTTGTTGAGTCATTGGTGTGTCAAGAGTCCTAAGTATGTAGTAGAGTCATTTAAAATTTCTCAAAAATGGTATGTGAAGCGTAGTTACATGGTGGTCATTTAGGGATGCATGGAGAAGTTCGAATACATCAAGAGGAGTCAATTTTTTGGTTTGTTCCTCATGAAGAGGATGAAAGCAAGTGATATAAAGTAAAACTATAGTGGTTTTTATGAGAGGAATGATGAAAAATTTAATATTGATATGATTACACAATAATAGTGATGGAAATATTCATAAATCTCATGTTTTCATTAACATGTGAAGCTATTTGACTCTTACTAATAAGGTGGTAATACATATTGTGTTTCTGTAAAAGGAAATGGTATGTGAGTTGATCGATTGCTTTTAAGCCTTTGCTGTAGGGGAAGGAGTGTTCTAATTATGTTAGGTTGGAATACTCTCTGAGGAATGTACTAAAATATTGTGTAAAAGTATTGTAAGAGACTTTCT